>JAUESF010000014.1:1769041-1785392 GCA_032274765.1 Malacoctenus tetranemus | reverse complement strand
CTAAATATAACTTTAGCTTCCTGGTCCTCTCTGTGACCGCTGCGTCCTGTGGCCTGACCATCAGGAGATGAAGCGACTGTTTCGTAACCAGAGCAGGACGACTGCAAAGTCCACCTACAGATTACAGCCTCCAAATTTCAGTGTAAGATTTCAGGACACAGTAAAAAAAAAAAACTGTCAAGGAGGATTTTATACTTTTATAATCGACTTGTGTTGCCAATGCACTCATAAGCAAACCATAAGTAAAGATGGCAATAAAGATGGGCTGGATGGAAAGAGGCCAGAAACACATATTGGAAGATTATAAACTGAAGTGCAATCAAATCAAAACTGCAGGATTTACTTAGTTTTGTCATGACAAGTTAATTACATCATTGTGACTAAATAATATACAAGAACCTTCACTGTGTTGCTAAAAATAATGATAAAATGTTAAAAATCTTGATTATGTTTCTGCTTTTTTGCCATCAAGAACACTTTAAGTCTATTCAGCTTTACTGAACTTGACTCTGCCCAGAGTGAACTGGTTTTCCATTGGTTCCCAGTACCAGAAACTTTCTAAGTTCCCCTCACCTGGGGTCCCACACGAGGGCTGAAAATGTTGCTTTTAGCCCGGATCACCCGTTACCTCCTTGTTTTGTTTGGTTCACCGTTAGCTGCCGTCCCCTCTCACCTACTGACCCCCAACCGTCTGCAAATACAAACTGAGCCGCATTGATTTTTAAAGAATTGCGTCTGGTAGAGATAGTCTCCTATTTTTGCAACTCATACATAGAAACACATTGGTTTGGTCTTTTTTTAGTGGCAGTATTGACAGATTTTCTACTTGTAACTTTGTGATTCCTCTGATTTTACCAATGTGCAAACAAAGAGAGAGAAAACAGGGATTGTGTGTTTTATGACAAAACAGGTGCACAATGAGTTATAACAAGCAACTCTAGCAACTCTAAAATTAAAGCCATATTTTACAGTGATGCCTTAAAGTTGGAGCACACGACTGTCTGACACAGGAGATGATGCGTTGTCCCTCCACAGCTTCAGCCACAAAACACACTCACAACAAATAAATGATGCAATTCAAGCCAAGAAACAATTTAATGAGGTTTATTCCTCCACTCCGGTACCAGCAAATGATGCCTTGCGGCCTGCAATAATTCCCTAAACGTGACACAGATACTTTCTTCTGCTGGTCGACGGCATTTTGTGTTGATGATGCAGCTGAGGCCTTTTTACACTTGTGAGCTCAGACAGTTATCTGCTTCCATTCCTGCACTGCAGTGCTGTCATAGAGGAAACTGCTAATTTAGACCATGTGGCACTAAAGAAGACATCAAGTGGGAGGGGGAGGAGATCGCTTCTCGTTTATTACACAATCAATGAGCAAAAAACCACCAAAACAGTACCACAAACTTCACTGGAACTTTTAATCAACACGTGCATCTTTTTCAACATTTCGCGCCAATTTGTTTTCACTCCACAGCAGTGGTTCACAAGCTGGGGTTCAGGACTGAATTTGAAGGACGGACAGCTGACAGCAAAAGGAGCTTTTTTGCTCCGAGTCCGTTGGAAGAATGTTGAAGTTAAACTTTAAAAAAGGTTCCTCCAAGCTTTAAGACGGACACAGACAGCTGTGACGGTACACAAGCACGCTGCACGTGAACATGCTTCTACACATACGCACAGCATGCACCACGCTCACACGGAATAGAAAACAATGTGGGAACCTCAAAATAGCAGAGGAGCTCGTCTGTTTTTGTTTCCGAGGCAGTGCGGCAACAAGGAATATAAAACACCAGTAGGAACAAAAGACAAGAGGCCAAAAAGAGCCTCGCCAAGTAGATGATTCCCCCTCCCAACAACATCAAACAGCACAAAGATTGTCTTTGCTCGTCAATGTGTCTCCATGGACCAACCAGTGTCCCCTCTGAATGACTCGTGACAGACTTCCCGACTCAAGACGGGCAAAGGTTCACCACAACAGGCCGATGTTTCCACTTCATGAAAAATGCATTTCCCCTCTGATGCGTCAATGTTTTGGCTCTCAGCGTATCAGCTTACCCATCCAACAAGGGTGCTCCGTAGATCGACCGGCCTGGAAAATGTATTCATTGTTATTTCAATGAAAAGAAACAACAACTGCCTTTTCTATGTGGTTGGTGTGCTCAGGACATCTGAGAAGAGGACCAATAGTTTGCACGTTCAAGCTCCACAGGTGGAGCAGCATTCCCCGTGGGTGTGGCCAAGTGTTAGAACCATAATTGCTCTTGGAGGAGCTACAAAGTGATGTCACTGTGTTCGTGATGAGTGATCTGGAGCATTTGCACACTGGTAAAGGGGAACTGCAGTCATTTCAGACTCAAAACCCAAGAAAAAACCCATAGAAGTGACTCATGCCATCCTGTATACGTTATACCCCCCCTTCAGTTACCAGTGCAGCTTGGTTCAACTGAAAATCACATCCAAGTAGGGAGAAATATGTTCTCAGCCAGTGATGTAATTCATCAGCCGATAGCAGAGGTGCACTGGACATGTATTGATTACGCTTCTCCCTTGACATTTTCTGTCGACTGTCAAAATGACAAACACAATAAATGAAAACACGAAGCTGAGGGGAAACGCTGCAGGTCCACCATCTCCTGACCGTCATCAAGGTCAAGAAACAGGACAGCAACACCTGGAGACACTGGCCTGCTCTCTGCCTCCTCTTCTTCAGTCATCAATGTTTACATGAACAACTGATCTACAGAAACAACAAATCTAGCAGTTCAGTCATTCCTGCCCACTTTAACTCGACCGCGTCTTGTGAATCCCTTCGACTGTTGCCGGAAAACAAATTTCTGACTTGAAAGCGTCTGACAGTCTCCAAAGGTGCCCTCTTATCCAGGGTCTCTATTTGGAAAGACACAGACACACATTACACAAGCACACTGCCACAAACCAAAGGTCAGTAGCAGCAAGGAGCACGACGGGGACACGAGTGATTTGTGTCCATGTAAGTTGGAGGTCTCGGACTGAGCACGCTCTTGCTTGACGCTGCATGTTCACATACAGACGTGCACATAGACGTGCATGTTTTTTTTACATTGATCCATTGCGCACACAGTTTAACTTTCTAGGACAACCTCAGGAATTATCAGCAGCATGCCGCTTGATTGGAATTGCTTTTGTTTGACCTTTAACCTCCACAATCTCACAAGGGCCCGGTGCGTATGCTTGTCTGTGTTACTTTGTTATATAGAGAGCACAGGACACCTCAATCACATTCGTCCTGTTTGTGCTGTGTGATAAGACAAGGCAGCACACCAGCGGGCAGCCGTGTGACTGCGTGCACTGTGTGTATACAGCGGACACAGTATAACAAGGCATAACATCAGAGGCTTTGACCCCAGATATTTTAAACACACACACTGTTTCAACATGACGATCCTCAGCTTGTCAGTGTGTCACTCTTACACAGGATACAAAGTTTAGATCATGATGACACGGCAGCCGTCACTGAAAATAAAGTTTAGACCTTCAACAAACGGTTCTTTTGAGCTGAGGAGGAGAGATCAACAAACTGAAGGCCACTGATTGGCCGGAGAGTGACGTCAA
The DNA here is from genome assembly GCA_032274765.1 of Malacoctenus tetranemus. Classification (NCBI taxonomy): domain Eukaryota; kingdom Metazoa; phylum Chordata; class Actinopteri; order Blenniiformes; family Labrisomidae; genus Malacoctenus; species Malacoctenus tetranemus. Next base: position 1,781,798 of record JAUESF010000014.1, on the reverse strand, counting down.
CAGGCGACAGGAGCTCATTCACAAGAATCAAAACTGGCATTTTGAAACCCAGCAACAGCCTCTGTGTTAAGAAGATAAACGGCTGTATGTAAGCTAACACCACAGTAAACTGGGGAAATGTTTCACATCAACTCTACGTCCTCCATTGTTGAGCTGTGTTGCCTTTACAAATGTTGTCACGCAAGGTTTGGGTCACCTTGATACGACGACCTTCGTTATGCTGAGGTGGAACGCAATTCTGATCGAAAACAACCTTTATAAAGTGTGGTGCTGAAGTTGTGTAATGAAAAACAGCATTATTTTCAGGTTTGTAGATGCACTAAGCAAAGAATAACTTCTGAGTGTGTGTGTGTGTTAGTGGCTTTCATCCCTCTTTAAAATGAATGATCCCTGACACGACGCTCCTCCTTCCAACTCTCACTGAAACTTGCTTGGATGTCCTGCTCCAAATCTGTCAACAACAGAGTTGGTAGAACATTAACTTGACCTGCGCAGACCGTCTTGACAAACCTGTATCCTTTTATTGGTTTTATCCCCCCTAATTACCACACACAGTCACGGGCTGACCTGAACAAGTAAAGAAACCAGTCAGGCCGCAACATGCTTGTATAAAAAGGTCACAACCCGATTCATTTCAAGGGTTGATCCTGTATGTTGTGGCTTCCTAAATGCTCAATGACTAAACTGACCCATTTTTTTCTTTGGGATCACACCTAACTAAACAGACAACCACGAAACAGTATGTAATGTATCAGCGGACGAAAGCAGTGTCTCAAAACATGTGTCTGCCATGATTAATTTTTCCTGTTTTCCTTCAATAGTGTATCTTTAGTATCTATAAAAGAGTCAAAACACTGACTCAGACAATAACAAGTCTCAATTTCTGATAACCCAACACAAAATATAGCAATCACAGCATTAGTCTGACATTCCTCTCCCTCCGTGGCTCTATTATGTGCACTATAAATGACATCTTACTTAGTGCATCAGGTACATATTATGTATGTGCTTCCATTCGCCCCTAAACATTGTGTAATATTAGGGCACAATTCGTGGTTGATGGCAGATTTGAATCCTGACTGACGAGGAATGGCAGAGTGACGTGAGAAAGGTCCAGATTTAAGTGAACTTGCAAAAAAATGTGAAGAATGACTCAAGTTTTGGCTCTCAAGCCAACGAAATAGAGACCACAGCCAAGTTCTTTCTGGTGTAAACAAAGGCTAAAACAGGCTGCGTTACCCAAAAGTAACCCCAATCCAGGCCTGCAGTGCAAAGAAAATATCCGGGGACAATGGTGAGAACTCAAATATCTGAGGGGAATACATTCCTGGATCAGCCCTCTGCAGGGAGAAAGCTTAGAGCGTTATCCAGGTTTATCAGGATGGCTGGCATCCATCCAGTGATAACTCAACCATCAATCTACAAGCTCTGGGTGCACAAAGTTTACCAAAGAAATGTCCTTTAAATTATGTAACTGGGGTTCATAGAGCACACCGTGGACTGTCCCTTTCTGACGACCGAAAATCACAGCAGAGAGGCAATCAAGGAGAGAAAAAGCACTGAGAAGTTTAAAGTTGCATGACTTTTTGTTCACCGATTTCTTCGGCAATGTGTTTGCACATGTTCAATTGCTGCAAGATGGTTATCGGCGACTGAGACACACTGTTGTTGGAACACAGAACTTGTAAACATGTAACTTATTAACAAAACTATAACATCTGTGGATAACAAGTATAACTTGTACATGCTGAGAAATCGTGTGCGTTTGTTAGTGGTTAGAAAATAAACATACATGTACATATGATATCGTCAACAGAGAAAAGTAATAATATACTAATAACAATATGAGATGATTTGTTTACGTCAGGTAGTAAAAGTGATATTTTAAACACTGTAAGAAAGTTCAGAACTTTTAGACAAATCACAACATTAGGTTTTATTTCCACAAGTGAGAATGACAAACATGTCCTTAGCATTCAATCTCTCTCCGATCACCTAATTAAGTTACTAAGAGATCTCAGGAATGCTGCAGAGTGAAGGTTGTAACAAAGCTGCTAAACTCACAGCCAGTACTTCTGCAAATACCTCAACAGGAGGAAAGACTGAACGACAACAAACCACAACTTAAGACTTTACAAGCCACCAAGAACTCACTGCAATCAGCTGTTGACAGCAGATTTCTGAATGCACATCTTCCTTGTAGAAATGACATGTTGATGAAAGTGTCACTTCCATCCCTCTGACACATGAACTGTATGATCTGACATGTCATTTCACATTTTTTTCAGAAAATTAAAAGGTCAGTGTTTTTTCTAAATTCCTGCCAAGAACCGAACTTACACTTACCGGGTTTCTTCTCAGTTATGAGCTTCATAGTAGGATAAAAATATCAGCCACGAGAGCCCAAAAATGCTAGAAATAAAGCAGCAGCTGGCTGTGTGGGGCTCTGAAAAGCCTTAAATGTTCGCAGGGACTTCACACAGCAAAGGAAACGAAACTTTGACACATTGTCAGAGAAAAAAAAGCTGCAAACTTCACCCGAATGGTCCCTTCTCACAACATCCCAAATAGTCGGTAAATAAGAGGGCGTGGTCCGGCAAATTCACCCTTCCTCATGTCAGACAGCAGCCGGGCTCTGATTGGCTGGCGCAAGCCAGGCCCACTTATCAGGAGCTTTTTCACCACCGGGAAGCGACCAATCACAGCGCTCCAAATGCAACCTGAGGGTTGATTAAATACAGAAAGGGGGTCTCCCTGACGACGGACTGGACAGATCAGCCGGAGACAATCCGGGCCACAAGATAATACAAGAATGTGAATCCGAGACACAGATTAATCGGTAACCTGTAATTATGTTAATGAGTGATCAGTCACAGGGAGAGCACACGCCGTGCTGTCAGCGGTTGCAACACAACACGGTTGTGCAAAACTCGGCTGGTCGGTGTTGCAGTTACTGGAAGTGTTGCGGTGTCACAACGGGCACACTGCAGTGCAATAAATACAAGAAGCCGAATGACAGCAACGGTTAAAAAAATGAAACAAAAATAAAGACACTCACGGGGTCTGTGCCGCCGCACCGACTCTGTCCTCCGCCGTAGCCTGCTCCTCTTGGCCGGGGACCCGTTGCACTCCGCATCGTCTCCCCGGTGCAGGTGATGCATGTTGTCAAACGTACTGCCGCCGCCGCCGCTGGGTCCGCCGCTGCAGCAGCTGCCGTTGGCGGCCACAACGACGTGGCCGTGAAACCCCCTCTGGCTCTGTCCGTTGTTGACATGAAACGGTCCCACCGCTCCTTTCTTGTCGACCATTGACTTGGCTTGATCCATGGCGAACAGCTAGCCTTAGCCTAGCCTAGCCTAGCTTAGCATCTGCGGGGAAACCAAACGTAAACGCCGGCTGCCTTAGCGTAGCTCGCTAATATTAGCCCCGTTTGCAAGCTAATGACACAACCGCGCGAGCGGTTAACGCCTTGATAAAACGTATTTCAGACTGAAATGCCACGGTTAAAATCCGTTTCTCATTTCTGCTTGGTTGTGGGTCAAAAATATAAAACATAAACAGTCGCTAAAATGCGGCGTTCCCTTTGAGGTCACTCTCGGTCATTTCCCCCACACTGAGGTCCGGGCAGTCGCAGCAGCACCAGCAGCCGGTGTGCGAGAGCGCGTGTGTGTGTTTTTGTGCCTCTTGTCAATGTGTGTCGGTGGACTGCAACGTCACACCAGCTCCTCCAGCCGAGGCCCGAACCCGTTCACCTCCTCCGACCGGTTTTTCTCTCTTCTCCCCGCAATCCAACTCTTCGGCACAAAGACGCGCAGGAATCGGCTGGTTCGGAGCGACAATGAAGCGCCGCGGCTCCCCCGCTGCTGCTGCTGGAAAATCAAACGCAGGCTTACAGTACCGCTCCGTGTGCAGCTGTGGGCGCTTTATTTATAAGCGTCGCTGTGAATCGCTGTCACCCTCATTCCCCGCAGTCCTCTCTGTGATGTGCGCACAAAGCTCACATGCAGTCAATATATCAGTCATGGAAGCGAACTGTGGTAACCCTGCATGCACAAACAAACGGTTTTTTCTCTCTCGATTTCACTTTCTAACGGGGATTAAAATAATTGAGTTTTTTTCTCGAGTCACAAGAAATGTAGATATGTTGTACCACTGTGCAATCCTAAATATTAGGTATAATAACGTCAAATTGCAATTCTATGGTTCAAGAACTACAAAAAGACGCTCAAACAAGCCCAAGAGAGATTAAACACAATTAAACAAAGTGCGATTGAAATGTGCAGAAACACAATCCAACAAACATGCTACAATTAGATAAATTAAGCACAAAAGATTTAAAAAATAACACAAACAGGATTCAGTCGGGATACAAAGGTCAAACAACAAACTGAGATTGATAAAGACACAAACAGCAATTTTGAAGGCATTTTGTGTTTGTTCTACAGGTTTCGTCTCTTTTGTTCCACTAATTAATTTGTGTTTGTGTCTGTTGTGATTTTAGAACTTCACGAAAAGCTAAAGAAACAAAATACTCTTTTGTAAAATTCGGGACCTTAAATATATGGATTATAAAGCATGTGGTACCAGTCTGACATACAGCTAATCACTCACTAATTATGCATTACTATGTTGTTTTTCTGCTGAAACACAAGATTCTATCAGTGAGACTGTATGATGTTGGATATACTACACGAATTAAATGTCAGATTTCATACTGCGGTACTTTAAACTGGAGAAAGTGAAGTCTGTAGCAAAGACCATCAATCAACTGAAATGCTGTCACATTGTGGTCAAACAGTGCACCGTCAGACTTAAATTTAATACATAATACCACTGTAATTGATTTAGTCCCGTTAAAACTATGACGTTTTTCTTTTCTTTTTAGCACATGTTTGTTTTCATACAAGTTTGTTAAATCAACCTGGAGGAATCAGGTCAATATAGTGTAAAAATCTCTTAATGGGATTGAGCTCAGTCAGTACTCAGCCAATCAGAGAAAGCCCACCATGTCTCAAATCACTTCGCTTCCTGTACACATGCAGCATGTGTGAAAACATACTTACACACATGCTGTGCCACAGTTTAAAATGAATACACTTTTTTTCCCCCCAATTTATATAGTTTATTTATATGTTAACTTATTGGTGAAATATTGCCTTTTTATGTATACACACTGAGGAGCTAATGTTTTTATTTTTATTCCTTGAACAAACAGCATAAATCAACTTTTCTCATGTAAAATTCACAATTGTATGAAATCTTAAGGCAAAATAAGGCCTGTAAAACAGTGAGTCATCAGCACAAAAGCATTAGAGGCGATTTCGAGGTAGTGAAAGGCGCCGGACCTTTTGAACTATAAAAAAAAAGCCCCAAAACAAAACAAGCTCCTGATCGTTATTCAGTGTGACGAGCACCTTATTTGTACACAGTGTCAACACTCATTCAGCACAGACAAGAGAAACGACAGTTTTCCTCCCCGTCCTCGTCCGTTTGTTGATTCTACCACGGGAGCTCGGTCCCGTCCCAGTTGTACGCCTTGCCAGTCTTTTCGATGCTCAGCGTGTTAATGATGCTCATCAGACAGTTCACCGAGTGCTCAGAGCTAAACAGTTTGTCTTTGGGCACGTTCCTGTGATAAGGCCGAGAGAGGTCCGTGTTGACGGTTCCTGGATGCAGAGACACACACACCACCTGGAAGAGACAAAAGGCGTGAATGAATGAATGAATGAATGAATGAATGAATGAATGAATGAACGATCAGACTCGAACCAGGAGTGAAAACGAGTGACATTCGATGTCAGAGTGCTGACATCGCTGACCTTGGGTCGACTGCGTCCCAGCTCTATGGACAGGTTCCTGGTGGCCATGTTGAGCGCTGCTTTGGACATCCTGTAGCTGTACCAGCCACCAAGACCTGAGAAAGGAGGGAGGCGCTTTAGAGATGAGAAAACTCAGACTACAGACTTTGGACAAGACCGATTGTTTCCCATGTCTCAGCGTGATTCTGCTAACCATTTCTCCCTGTCCAGGGGGGGCTTTTACCCAGATGCAGACCCTCATGGGAGCAATACTCATTCTCTCTACACTGCAGTAAACCTTTGGCCTGCCTATGATAAGGGGACAGATACCGTTATCTCCAATGGATCCCACTTTGGCTGTGATGTTGACGATGATGCCGCTGTGCTGCTTGGCCTTTTCTGCGGGCTGCTGACCGAAACTTCCTCCGCCCTTTTGGAGGAGAGGGGCAAAGTACTTGGCCATGACCAGGGGGCCCACTGTGTTGGTTGTCAAGGTGGAAATGATGCCCTGTAACACAGAGAAACACCTTAATGTGGACTTATTGTGATGGGGGCAATTTATTGCTGTTTTCTATTACTTCTATATTTTTACTTTTACTTTCATAGCAAACCATCACCATTTAACAAAGATACCAGAGTTTTCCTCCAGAGTTGAAATGGGACATCATGTGTCAGTTAATTGTATTGTGGGACCACCAGATTGTCTGAGTAGTACCTCAGATTACTTTGGGTTTGAGAGGAAATAAAGCAGCTCCAGCCCTCGCTTTACCTGCGCAGAAACATCCCTCAGGCTGGTTTCACCTTTCCCGGACGGATGGAGCATCGCTGAGGAGTTGACGATCAGGTCCAGCCGCCCGAAGCTCTCCTTCACCCGCTCCGCAGCCCCGCGGATGTCCTCCTCCTGGTTGACGTCCAGCCTGAAGACCGTCACCCGGCCCGGGTGTTGCGCTGCCAAGCCCCGCAGCTCGGCCGCACCGTCCGGGTTGCGGCATGTCGCTATGACCGAAGCGAGGCTTTTGTTTTTCAATATGTGTCGGCAAAATTCAAGCCCCAGTCCTCTGCTGGCTCCTTGAATAAGAGCTACGGGCGCAGCCATGGCAGCGAAGTGACATAACGTGGAGTGTGTGGTGCGTTCATGTTCTTCAGACGGATTGAAAATACAGAAAAAAAACTAAGCAAGAAAAATGGAATAGTATCTAAAAAGTGATATTTTTTCTTGATTAAAGTCCTGTTTTATTTCTATCAGACACAATGACCTGTGTGAAATTGATGCTGCTTCTATGACATCTCAGTTTTTAATGTAGAACAAAAAGCAGCGAGGGACACCTGAAGGCAACATGTTTGACAACAATTAAACACCGCCCCCTGCAGGCCTTTTAAGGCAAGTATATATCTCCGTAAAATAAAAACTTTACATTATCACATGTTTTCTAAATAAAAAATAACAAATACCATCCATGAGGAAAATATCATGTATAAAATGCAACTTTTGAATCATTTTTACTGGGATATAAAGATTTTATTACAGTTACAACCTCCTGTCCAGCAGGTGGCCGCAGCTCGACAAGCGAGAGGCTGAGGAAGAAGAAGAAGAAGTGGGTTGCTTAGCGACTGCCGGACGTTTAGCCTCAGCTAGCAAGCTAAGTGGTAAGCTAACACATGAACCGAGTGACTGAAATCGGCGAATAAATGCCACTAAAAAGAAGAGGACCTCTGCAAGACGCCCAGAGGAAAGTGGACGAAATTAAAAACCAGGTGTGTTCAAGAACAGCGCCGACATGTACAGTAAACTAAAGCGAACGGTTTATAACGCATATAAAAACTGTGATGTAGTAATCACACTACTTCACACATCACATTATTCTTTGATAAGTTAAGAGGTTTTGGACTTGAACTGCTGCCTGTAGGTGTTTTCTCGTATCAGGTTGTTTTTACACTCGCATATTCGTGAAAATATTTTGAATGAAGTCTGGTTTGCTAGTTTGAACGGAACTCATTAGCCTTACAAATAAAAGGACATACACCCAAAAATAATACCTTGCAACCTGTAACCTGTAGTCAATAATAGGATGGTTTACTAGTAGTAAATGTAACTCAGACCTTGTTTTCTCTCATTGTTTGTACAGGTTGACAGCCTGGTGAAGGATGTGCAGAATCAGGTCATATCTATTGAAGATGCACTAAGAAGGTAAATGTTCAGGAGCCTCGTCCTTTATTCAGATGAACAAAGCTCCACTGTGTTAGAATTTCCCTCATCTTGTATTTCACTTATTGCTGGAATGTCTGAATGATGTTTTGTCAAAATGTCGCCCCTCAAAGAAGCCAAGAGCTGCAGGTTCTAGCAGAGGCGAAGCAAAGCGCACTGAAAAAACTGACTAAGGTGGGTGTTTTAGTGCTAACATGTTTTATATATGCTTAAAATGTTTATATGTAATGTATGGAAGTAGATAGTATTTTATTTCTCTTACCTTTTGTGAAGTTTTAACACCACTAACAACACAAACTCAGGCTAACTTTAGATTTTTTGGCATTAAAGACTTTCGACCATAAATTCCTCAAGACTACAGGATACGTTATCGAGCTGGTTCTGACCTTTGGGGGTAGTGAGGAAGTGTCGCTTCATTCCCCAGGCTGACGAGCCCGCTCCGGTGGGAAACTATGATCAGAGGAAACAGGAGGAAGAGGGACGGCTGCGAAACATCTTGGAGCGTCTGAACGCGCTCTCTCTGGAGCTGTCCCCCCCGGGACCCAGCACCACAGCAGGGTCAGCAGCCCGGCAGGAGGACTGAACAATCTGCACAAGCTTCCAATATTCCTATTCATTCAAAGCTTTTACTACCTAATGAAATAGTTCTGTTTTCAAGAGTGTGTGTCCTATTCAGAACATCAGAATATTTTGAAGGTTTTCAGGATGTTGCACAAAAATGTTTTTGACCTCATTTGAAACCTTAAAACATATTTCTCGTCACTATTTGCTGCACAGTAATGTTCCAAAGGAAGACAGTGAAAACGATGCGGATGAAGACGATGACGACGACACGGATAGCGACGATGATGACGATGATGATGAGGAGGATGATGAAGATGAAAATGATGAGGGGAAAGAGAAAAGAGCAACGAAGCCTCCACTTCAGCCAGACCGTCGCACCTACACTGTCATCAGCGACTTCAGAGGAGAGGAGGAGGGAGATCTCTCTGTTCGGGTGAGAAACGACGACGTCTTGGCAGAGCGGAAATATACAAACCCCCCCAATGTTGTTAAGGAGTTTGTGTGTTGTTTAAGAAGTTAGCTGACTTCCCCTTTTGTTTCTGTGCTGGTTCAGAGAAGGGAGATGGTGCAGATTATCAGGAAGGCAGCAAATGGATGGTGGCTGGCCCAAGACGCCAAAGGCAACAGAGGGGTGGTTCCAAAAACCTTCCTGAAGGTACGAAAGCTGCACTGCAGAGATACACACAACACTGTTTCATGAAATATTCAGCTAAGAAATGATGCATAGAACATGTGTATGTGCATCAGAACCCATCTAGTGTGCAGCAGTCATGACACTGTTGTTTTGACTGAGTTTTCCTACATATTCCTCAAACCATTTGCTGAATCTCCCGTGATATTTAGTGTTTTATGTCACTGAGAAACACAAAAGCACAAAGGTCCTTAAAGAAAACCCATTTATACTCATTAAGAAATTACATCTTATGTTTGTCGTTGAATCCAACTATTCTGTCAGCTTGGCTCTGGTGTTGATGAAGAAGATGACGATGATGATGAAGACGATGAGGAATCGGAGGAGGACGAGGAAGAGAGTGAAGAACTGTCGGATGACCAAGAGAAAAAGAGGTGCAGTGTTTTTAATTTAATGACTGTAAACCTGCAGATTTGGACCTGTTTTAGAACCATCAGCGTGTAAATATCATTTATTCCTTCATCGTTTCATGAGTTGTTGTTTTTCACATCGTCTCATTCCAGTGCCGGCTGGTCCACGGTCAGGAGGGCGCTGACTGAGGTACGCTGCACAACTTCTATGAACAGTCCTGCTGGTGTTTTCCTGTGAGCGACTGCACCAGCCACGTCGTCTTACAGCGTGTGAAACCTTCTGCTCCACCTGCGCGACAGATTGATGCGACAGACGTGCTGGCAGCCATGGGCGCCATCCCACCGGGATTCAGGCCGTCGACGCTCAACAAACTTCTGGTGGAGGAAGGTCGTTACACAGCAAACACACGTGTTCATATCAAACAGACTCACACGGCTTCATACATAATCAGTCCTGCCAGCGGCTGGAGGTTCATGGGGTTAGAAGCAGTGGTGCCGCACAGTGAATCCTGCCTGCCTGCTTTACAGATTAATAGACAGTTATTTCATCTTTTACAAGGTGGAAACACGTCTGATGTTGTGTTACAGATCATAAGCTGTGATTGTGTCTGTGCAGGGGCAAAATACCAAGGGAGCCACTACATTCAGCCTGAGCTCAGCCAGTCCCAGCTCTCCTTTAAAGACCTCTTCTTAGATCCAGACACCGGCAGGGTGAGCGTCCCGTCCACCTGCGGCACCGCGCTGCTCTTTCATTTCTCTCTCTGAGTTTGGATTTTTGCTGACTTCCTGTTTGCAGGTTCGTGCCCGTCAGGTGAAGACGTGTGTTTGCTTCACGCTGTGGGGCTGCAGGATGATTCCCACTCCCGGGGTCGGAGTTCAGGTCCTCAGCAGACACATCCGCCTCTGTGCCTTCGATGGGACGCAGGTGTCCAGAGTTACTCCTGTTTAATAATACAGCCTGTACCTCTGTGCTCTCCAGTCACAGAGCTTGTCTTTTTCTCACCCACTCTGCTTGTGCTCCAGGTTTTGAGTAACATCCACACTGTGAGAGCAGCCTACAACCCAAAGAGTCCCAAGACGTGGAGCTTCTCTCCGAGGGTAACAGGAACCTCCTCGAGTTGAAAGAACAATCCTGTGATGACCTGAAACGCAGTAATCCTCCCGTTGGTCCCAGGTGACGGGGATTCTGCCGACCCTCCTGGACGGAGACTGTTTCTTACGTTGCAACTCTTCGTCTCCCAACCTCGGGATCCTCTTTGAACTTGGAGTCACGTTTATACGAAATGTAAGTGCACTGAAGCGCATCGGAGACTGAGGAGTCCAAAGCAGCGGCCTGAAGATCACCTGCCTCATGCTGCACATGCGTGTCTGTGTCTCAGTCCACAGGTGAGAGGGGGGACTTGAGTTGCGGCTGGGCTTTCCTCAAACTGACTGATGAGGCTGGAAATCCACTGACAAACAGGTGGAAACACAAACAGATTCTGCTAAATGGATGTAATAACGAGTAGAAACGAATGGGCTCCTCATGATATTCCAACACTTGTGTTCATGCAGGACCTTTGAGCTTCCTGTTAACGGCGGCACTCCGTATGAGGACGGTGCAGATGTGGACACATCAGTCAACAGAGGATGTGAGGAATCTAATCTCAGCACCGACTGGAAACCAACGGTGGGCTGTGTGTCTCACTCAGTGTGTGTCGCCCCTCCTCTCAGCTCCAGGAGGCCTCCTGCAGCAGATGCTTCAGGCCAGGCGGCAGCCCAAACTCATCATCAAGCTGAAGTCGGTCAACAGTCGCAGCAGAACGCAGCTCAGGTGGGAAACGTGCAGTGAACGAGCTGATTCTGAGTCAGCTAAATATGTGTTGACGACAATAACAGACTGTTTCCTCTCTTCAGTCTCCTCCCAGACACTCTTCTGCACTGTCTGAGCTGCGTCCACCTGCTGGCTCTCCACAGGCAGCTGCTGGCCGACGCCCTGCTGATGGACCGGCCGACCATGCAGAACGCAGGTACCAGCAGTGTCATCACCCCCCCAGGTTTAGGACCACTGTGCTGGGAAACCCTCTCTCCTAATGTTTCTCTGTGTTTCAGACCTAATCTGCAGCCCGATACTGTCGACCTTCCCTGTGCTGCTGGAACAAACTGACCTGCTGGACGCACTCAGGGTCAGAGAGAGGAAGAGTGTCCTCATTCCTAACACTTGGTCACTTTGTTATGTAATATTATGAAACAACAGTAATTGTGCTCATTTTAAAACATGATTTTTCTTTCAGACTGCGTGGCTGGATGCTGAGACCAGCATGAGCAGAGCGCAGAAGGTGTGTGTCTGTCTGTGTGTGTGTGTCTGTGTGTGTGATCAGTGTGTTTGTTTGTGGTTTTTCCCTGCAGCCCCTCAAGTTTAGCTCCAAGTAATGCTGAGGACCCCCTGCTTAATTCACCCAAACTTTACAGTGAAGCCAAACGCCAACAGTCCCACCAGCTCTCAAAAACATGCAGAAGCAGGAGCCTTCAGATGAAAAGCACTGGACTGTTTTCCAGATCTAAGTTCAGAAAAGTAGATTATTACTGTTGTTTTCTTTCATCTTGTTGGAGTAAGTTGAGATTTCAGAAAGTCAATGAAGGTGATGGAGACACATTGATGTTTTTGTGTCTGTACTCGCAAAGAAGACCTGTAGAGGGCGCTGCAAGTATGCTCAGGATATTTTGTAGTGAAGGTGTGTGTGTGTGCGCGTGTGTGTGTGTGTGTATACGCTGTCATACTGCAGCTGTGGGTGGTAACTGTTGTCTTCCCCTGTGTGTTTTTAGAGAGACCTGGTGTTTCTGAAGCAGGAGTTCGCTAAAGTCTACATGTCGTCCGTGTACTTCCTGCTGCACTCGCCCTCGCTGCCCCCCCACCGCTGGGCCGACCCGCCCTCCGAGGACCAGCGGGCCAGAGTGGTCTTCAGCACCCTGGGGGCCCTCAAAGACCACCAGCTCACCGCAGGCCAGCTGGGGGGCCTGGAGGTGTTTTTCTCCCCCACGCACTCACATCTGGCCTTTGACACGTCAGAGTTGACCTTTGACCTCCTGAACATTAAGCGATGACAGGAAGAAAGATGGCAGATGGAAATCTGAAGTCATAAATTTTATACATTTTATAATTCTGGTT
>JAUESF010000014.1:1731814-1742176 GCA_032274765.1 Malacoctenus tetranemus | reverse complement strand
TAGGAACAATAAAAGTCAAATTTACTCTGAGACTTTCCGTGCTATGCAGACAGGAATCACATCATCTGAGAAAAATCTAATAAATGCAGAAACCATTTTTGGATGGTAGATCACATTCAGATGAATTACCCAATTTGGAAAGCTCACAGTTGTGATTTGATTGCTCTTCAAACGAAGACTTTTGCGACAACTTCCTAAAGAAAGATTACAACTCTGCATTTCTTTCATCAGTTGAGAATCTTGGTACTTTGGAGAGGATCCAGGCTTTCCTATCTAATTGTGGTGTGTATCAACAGTCTGTGACCACTTAAGAATGTGACACTTCAGTGTGTCGATGAGCAATGTAGGGCGGAGCCAATTCGTTTAAAAGAAAAATAGGGCAGAGTCAATGCATTTGAACACAACATGGGTGGAGCCATTTGCTTGAAGGTAACATGAGGCTCTCTGAGTTTGATCTCATTGAGATAAAATGTCTTATGTGCAAGAGAGATGCATTTTTGTTCATGTGGTGTCCACGGATCAGCTGGTGGAGCAGATCCAATAGAAAAGTTTGGCCTTGTCCACGTGTCAAATGTCCTTAAACAAGACACGGACCTCAAGTTGCTTCCCTGCTTGGGAGCCACATTCTTCAGTGTGTGAATGTAAAACCAGGCTGATGCTAAAGCAGTGAAGTATGCAACTGATTCGATGTCTGTTGGTTAAACAGCTGGTTTGCTTGTGTGGAAGTTGTATTATTGTATCAACACTGAGACTTCCACTGACATCCGAACACGCCGCGGTGCCATTGAATTAGTCAGACTTTAATTTTCTGCCCATGTTGTGTGCGGGACCACTTGTGTGTGTGTGTGTGTGGCCTTTGGCCCGGCAAATATTTGATTCTTGATATTAAATTCCTCCTGGGTGACGGTTTCATCAACTGGAAGCCTTTCTTTCTTACTGTGGATTTATTCCCTCTCTGCTTCCTCTGCCTGCTCGCATCAAACTTTGAATTGCCTCTGGTTTTATTGTGACATCGTGGCCTCCACCACACTGTTGTAATAATAAATGCCTACATTATTCAGAAACACCACAATATTTAACTTGTTGTCTTGACCTTTGTGATCAAGCTCAAGTCTCCTGTGATCAATAGACAAACTTGAATCTGTAAGCACTCACTTTATCATTCTACAGAAACTCAGACTTCAAACTTTCACCACTCTTGTGATTGTTCAAACTGAACTTTATTGACTTACGAGCATTTTGTGCCAAACACAGATCATTCCTGCATTACGTCGTATGTTGATCTTTGTTTACACTGCAAGCATTGAATCCTGAGGAGAAGATGCAACACACATGAATAAGTGTATCAAATCAAATCAAATCAAAGGCTTGTTGTTGTTGTTGTTGTTGTTGTTGTTTACTCCCCACCACCTTAAGGCTGTGACTCCTCTCAGGCCCTCATTGTGCTGTCATTCATTGCTGATCTGGGGCCTGCCGGGAGCTGCTTGAACTGGAAGAGCACCTTGGATTTTGCAACAACAATTTGGAGCATGCCAGAGATTATTGGGGGGGGGGGGGGGGCAACTCGAGGGCAACACCCAGAACACCCCCGGACAACGCTGCTGCAGGGGCTTAAACCAAGAAACACCAGTGAACTGTCTTGACTTGGGATTTTGGGCTGTTTCAAACCAGAGCCAGATCCGTCCCACCATCGGCAGGTTTAGGAAGCCCCCCCATCAGAGCAAAAGAGTGACTGGCTGAGAGAGAGACCAGCAGAAAAGCATTTGCTGTGGTATTTATGAGATACTTGAGTGGTCAGAAGAGGTCAGCGCAGAGCTCCTAATTAGTAAGAAAAATGCGTTATCAGAAGCTGTGAAGCCATTTTTCTTATGCTCTGAGCTGTGTCACATGCTGGGGTCACATAAATAAAATATTCACTAGCGCGCACTGAATTTTTATTTAAAAGTGACAGAAATAATGTGTCAACGTGTCATGAGTTTGGGGGAGGGGGTTCTTCACAGTTATTCATTTATTAAATGACAGCCAAACCAGGGATTCCCAGACTTTTCCCATTTCTGGACCCTTCCCCTAGGTCTTCAGGAGGGACACCAAGGCGTTTCAAGGCCAGTGAATGAAGCTCAGCGTTCTCAATAACAAGAAAAAAACTAAAATCATTTCACTTTTTGAAACCCTATCCATCACCGTACACTAAATTAGGGAAAAAAGCCCAAATGGAAATTAGAATATATAAATTTCCTTTTTTTCAGATCAACAATCTCATTTCCAGTCTCCAAACTTTTCATTAAAGTCTGATGGTTCGAAGCTTCTTGTGAGTCGAGTCTTGTTGGTAATGAGACAATAATGATGAGCTGTTTCACCGCGTCTCGTTAATCTGCCTGTGACAGGACACACAAACAGATGCTTTTTATGAGGCTGGTTATTTCCCAGAGGTCATATTGACTGGAGCAGCATATGACGTCCGTTTGATCACAGTCTTAATGTGTATATCGGTGTTTCGACATCTCTCGGGAGGGATAACGCTGGTATTCCTGCTCCCACCTGCAGGCTAGTGACTCATGAATATTCGCCACATGCATTAACTCTGTAAACATGTCTGCAACAGCAAGACGCTCTGATCTGGCTGCTTTTATGAATAGAGGCAAAACATGTTCAAAACGGACATCGGGAACGGCCTTTGCAGTGGGGCTTGCAGTGGCTTTCCCTCAGAGTGAAATGTCAGAGGTTGTAGAGGATTGTAAATGTCAAAAAATTCATGCAACAAGTGTAAGCTGAATGAGAGTGCTTCACTCACTGCATCCAGAGGAGCATTTGTAGTTCCTATCTAAAGATGTGACTTCCCTCCACAGCCAGAGGAAAGCGTCTCTAACGTCGTCGCCCCCTGTAGGTTTCATGGATTGTGTCGAGCTGCGTTTTGCTGTTTCAGATATATTTGGACCAGTCGAACTGTTTAGATCCACTGGCAGCCGGCGCTCCACCGGGCCGCGTCACAGACAGGGATTTTAACCGTTTCATCGCGCGGCCGCTCGTCTCGTTGCGACATCCCTCGCTGTTCCCAAAGCGTCGCCGGCGCTTTGGTTTCCCCCTCCTGCATGCCAGCTCTGATGTCGCTCCAGCCGAGGATCTTCCAGAGAGGCCAGATTGTCCCAGAGGCAGCCCCGGGCGCAGTGACGACAGCAGGGCGGCCCTTGCCAGCCAACAGGCCCCTCCCCCCTCTGGGATCCAAACGGCGCCCGCACACACACACACAGAGGCAAAAGTGACACCGCGAGGCTCGATAACAACAGAGCGCTCAGGCTGACACTCCCCCCTCACGGCGGCGTGACACGCTGAAGTGTCTCCGTGTTCATTACAAGCGATGAAGCACAGCAGGATAATTAAATCACATTCGTTTCCTTTTACCGCAAAATAAATAAAAGACAGCATTGCTTCCTGTCATATCACAATCTACAGTTTATCATTTCGAGGTTGTTTGACTGAGATGTGCATTTATCTTCCTCGAGTGCTCTTCCTGTAAATGCCAAATAACTGAGCTTGTTTGCATATCTGTGTGATAAGGAAGGAACCAAAAGTAAAATTTATTAGCACAAGAAATCAACAAAATCAAACCTGAAACCTCAGTTTCTGGATCTGTGTGTGACTACATGTCTCCGCTCCTTATTGCAGCTCATACGTCTCAATCTCGCACGTCTAATTTACAATGATCAAGGAAAGTGTTATAGGAGATTAAAGTTCCAGGAGCCATTTTTCACCGAGAGAAAACATGTTTTAATTATGCATTAATATTAATTACGACTGCACGGAAAAGAATAATTGGCTGCCAGGGAGAGCTGTTGGACAGATGTGAGCAGGGCGCTCTGACTGCAGGTAACGGGATCACTTCATTCACCTTCAGAAACACGACACCTTCAAAGAACCGCAGGAGCTCCTGCCGGCGAGTCCCATTCACCGCAGCAAATGTGCTCATGTCACGGCTTCACCGAGCGTCAAACACACACAGGATAGGTCATGTGAAAAAGGTTCAAATGGCTTCAAAGCATGTTTACATTTCTTGCCAAGAGTCCAGATACGAACGTGACCTCCAACCAGCCAAGTTGCTTTACATAATTAAAGTATTTCTGTCTAAATAGATCACTTTGTCTGCTAAAAACCTCATTCAGCCACTGTGCAGCGGTTCCATCAGAGATTTCTTCAATGACTCTGAGTGCAGCTGTTGGTTTCGTTTCCAGCTGGACGCGCGCTGGTTCATCGCCGAGTGGATTCGATCAGGACTGAGACTTTATTTTCCAAACGGCAGATCCCGCGGTGAGAGCCAGCCTCTCTCAAATCTGGCGAAACATGAAAACAACATCTTGGCAACACGCCGTGATTAATTACTCAAGCACACAGTGCTCCCAAGAAATTCCCCGGAGCTGTAGATTTCAACAAAAGCTTTTGTGATTTTGCTAAAAGCGGCACGTACGAGGGCTTTTGGTCGCTTTATGTTCAAGAGAGGCCAAACGGGTTTATCTGTGACTTTGAACCTTTTGTGCCTTCGCTCCGTCTCAACCAGACATTTTACAGCAGTGACTCTGAAGCAATAATAAAGCGCGCCTCCGCTTTATGCTGTAATAAACAGAACTCCTCTGCTTTTATTTCTTCCATTGTTGAGGTCCAGTTTTTTGTCTCGTAGCTGTAAGTGTCGGGAAGTTCTCCCGTCACAAACGGCACATAATGACTCTCCGGCAGCGGCTAAAATATGTCGACGAGCACGGAAAGAAAGAGAGCGGCGAGAAAATGAGGAGGTATCTGCTGTGTTGCATCTGCTGCTGAGTCATCGGACAGACAGAAGATCACACGGACACAGACAATGCTGAAGAATGGAAATCATCACACGCACACACACACACACACACACACACACACACACACACACACACACACACACACACACACACGCTCGTCTCATGACCTTACCAAGGACAGAGGCGACTGACCTGGCTGTAAGCATGCAGTTATTTCTGTGTGTTGGAGTTTACTGTCCAGGCCAGTTTAGCACGCTCTTAAAGCTGAACTGCCAAAATGAACGTCTGGCTCATGAACCCGAGTTTGGTTCCGACCAGCAAGCTTCAGAACTTCCTCCTTGGTTTTTGTGTGAATTCACTTTTTCAAGCAAACTTGTGTCTGACTGAAATGATCTTCATAGAAAAATTCTCGATGATTTATTCCGTCGAAACCTTTTTATAGATGTTGTGTTTGTGATTTCAGTTCATGTTTAATGTCAAACATAATTTGAAGCCAAAGTCGAAAGCAAATAGTTGAATTTCTAATCACTTTTTAACATTTGAAACTTCTCCAAGTGTTTTTTCTTGGTTCTGGAAAACAGCCAGGAGTCCTTTCATCTGTCTCTTTACAGAAAGAGTTACTGAGCAGAGAAATGTAGTGTTTCGATGTTGGTGCGTCACACTGCCACCTAGCCACCTGGCATTGTTACTACAAAGAGAGAAATGAAACTGTACGAACTTTCGCGCCTTTGTTCACAGGTTTTTACCCCAAAATGTGGAATAAAAAGTGAGACCGTGAAGCCACTTTGGAGTTTCCTGTTCAGATTGTTTTTGTCCAACTGAAACTTTAGTTAAGGGGGAAACTCAGGGGTGATTTGAAATAAAATGTCCAATTACAAGTTTCAAAGTTTTCGAGCAGAAATAAAAAACTGACCTGCCAACCCCTCAGTTCAAAAAAACTAATGAAATTCTCGTTTCACAGCTTAAGGACAATCGTCATTTAACAGCATTTCAACTTACTTTTAATTATAGTCATCGATTAAAGATTTAATTGAGGTTTTCATAAAAATTAGTGTTTTAATTATCCATTTGGGGAAAATGTTCAGTCACAATCCGACCGCCTGGAAGCAAAGTGCATTTTTTTTCGTGGCCGTCACGATGATTGAGGTTGCCCGTTCCTGTTCCAGCGCATGATCGTAACACGAGGTCTCTGAGCGCTTGTATTCGAACAACCTGCGTGGAAATAAGTGCAGCGTCGCTCCACTTCCCTCGTTCTGTAAACACAGGCGGTGCCGAGCAGCGCGAGCGCTCCAGTGCTGAGCTGGGCAGATCTGCCTCCTGTCCTCAGATCAATAGCTGAGCGAGCTGCACACCTCTCTGTTTTAATCTATTACCACTGCCGCCGCCGACTGACATCAAACACTTTAAACTAACACCTATTGATAACACAACGCACAGAAGTGGAGAGAGAGAGAGAAGAAACATCCTGGAGGTGACGAATCTGAAGCCAGAGAACAAAGTAAATACTGTTGGAAAGGAAAGGTGGTCGAAAGGAGCGATGTCAGGAAGTCGAAGGAAAAAGTTCAACTTCAAGAATTTCTTGTTTTGGAGAGCAAGAATACATCAACAAGACTGTTTCTGCCTTTTGGTACTGAGGAATGAGAGTCATTAGGAACAAAATTAATGTGAAAGGAAATGGAGGATGTAAGAAAAGATAAAAACAGATTGAAACTATAATGAATGAAGGAGATGAGCACCATTACACCGAGCCGCGTGTTAAGCGTTTTTTGACTCCTGAAGTCGGCCGCGTTTCTTCTGTCGCGTTGCTGCTTCCGATGTCCGACGTTAGAACCTGCTGCTGGGGGAAATCTCTGCCTCCCCCTCCGTCCCTCCCTGCAGGAGCTTTACACTGAAATGTCACATTTCACTCCGTGTTTCTCCTCTGGAGCGTGTCGTTCACACGTGTTAAACACGACCCGTGTTCTCGAGGGCACGCCAACATCAGTCCGACATGGGGGTCTCGGTGGCAGCTGGGTTCAGCGACCAACAGGTGGGACACAGATATGCATCAAAGCTTTTTTTGCTGAGATGGTGGATTTTTTTCCCTTTCTCGTTCTGGTCTTATTTATGTTCTGGATTCAGTTTTTAGGCGATTGTTCTTGTTTGCACGTCCTCCTTTGACTCCTTGTCTGTGTCTCCGCCTCCTTGAGTCTTACCCTCTCCTTCACCTTGATTGCCTCCACCTGCGTCTCGTTAAGACTTCACCTGTGCTCGTTTAGCTCAGTCTTCCTTCTGTGTTGTGTGTTTTGTCTTCCTGTGCTCACCTCGCTGTTTTATTGTTGAAACTTTGTCTCAGTGATCTCGCATTTTCACTTTGTTTTCATTTCTTTGCATAAACTTTCTTTTTCCTATCAGTGAACTACAATATCATTTCCATTTCCAGGTTGTGTTTATTCATTGGTTTTCGGAAATGATCACCTTGAGACTGACGCAGGTTCTCTTCAAAAGGTGCAACAAGCAATAAATGTCTTTTTTCAACATATTCTGCTGGTAATGGAAATAATAAACAACTGCTAAAAGTAGACGACCTTATGTGACTTTGGCGACAGGAATGACACATTGAAAAGACGAATGGGACACACACACACACACACACACACACACACACACACACACACACACACACACACACACACACACACACACACATATTCTTTCTAATTGTGCCTGAAAGATTTTTCTTTTTTTTTTTAAGGTGCTTTGAGTCGCCGTCGTTTCGTCCTCTTGACACACACACGCGCACAACCTTTTCCTAAAGTGGCACTTTAATTGGTTCTGAGCTGCAGCGAGAAGGGTCGACATGACACTTTGGCTAATGACGCAGTCTGTCCTGTTAAGTAGGGACACACACACACACACACACACACACACACACACACACACACACACACACACACACACACACACACGGTAATGAGGGACATGGATCCCGTCTAAAGCCAGACGTCTGTTGAGAATTCAAAGCACTGAAGTTTCATCACGTTTGGTGAAAGTTTCCTAAGCTGACAGATGTGACAGATGTGACAGATCAACGAGACCTCGACGGTTTGTTATCGCGGCTAAGGACCAAAATTCAATCAAAAGATGTCGTTTCTGAACCTTCGATATTTCATCTCCGACATGAAAAACACTGACCCTCTTACACATCTTGAAAATTGATTTTTTTACACTGCCCAGAGAAAGAATTCAGATGCATAAACTCGAACACCATAAATCCATGAATATTTACTGTTTCTGTGTTTGAATGCGTCCAGCAGTTTGTGTTAAGTTTACTTTAAAACTTGCTGGACTTCCCAAGTCTGTGGGTCTTTTTTTATTTGTTTGGTTCAAAGCAAACTGCTGCTTTGTCTTTGAAAGATTCAGATCGATGCACTTGTCTTTTACCAGTCCGACACTTCGACCGTAACATGTAAAGGTACCAGAGCAAATCTGTGGACGCGCATCAAAAAGAGGGTTGGCACCCCTAGCACACCAAGACCAACACTGGCACAAAGTTTTGCTTTTTCACATCAAAATAAGCTCTAAGAGGAGATTTGACAGCAAGTCATTTTGTGTTTTGGCAGGTGTGCTGTCACTGAGTCAGTTTGTTTGTTTCACTGCAGCTGTCGCTTTCACTACTGCCTGGCATCAGTATAAGAAACTTCACAATACCCAGAATAGTGGCTTTACATTAAACGTACATTGAACATTTAATATTAAGAAAATACATATCATAATTGGTTTTTTGTGTGTTTGTGAGTTCTGTAAGAAAAAGGTGAAGATTTGTTGGTGTCTGAAACCAAATTGAATTTAATTTAGAGAATGAAGAAATAAAAAAATAATAAAACTATATGATACGCTCTTGTTTGTGCGCCAATTAATTAATTGTGTTTCCATCAGAGGTTTTTGTTTAACATGTAACAAAAGGAAAGAAAAAGCATTAATCATGTGTGACACACTTAATTAGCTGCAAACAGGCAACGATTGTTTGTTTGTCCTCACATTGTTCTCCTGAGCCGTCTCCATGTGGAGGCAGGACCGACGTTGGGTCGGTCTCTGCAGCTGAACTCGTGGACACTTTGTCTCTCTCTTCGAGTCTTTCCAGCTCGACTGACAGCCGGAGGCAGCGAGCCGCCGTGATCAATCATCTGGTTTCTCCCCTCCGCGTGCATACGCTCATTCATTTCCTTCCCTCGCGCCGACTTTATGTGGCGTCACCATTTCTCAGAGCCGCATTCTCCCTCCACATCAACCCCCCCCACCCCCACCCGCACCCCCACCCCCCTTTTTTTCCGTATCTCTTTCTCTCCCGAGTTCATTCACTGCTCTTTCATGACTCACACCCCTGCGAGTGGCATTTTTCCCTGCTCAGGAAGTGGGTGGGCATGTACAATGCGCGCGCATTCATTCACAAATCCGGTGATTCGCCCCTGTGTGACTTTCGGGCAGATTTCCTGCACCTGACGGCAGCTGCTTAGCGATCTGCTCCCACCACAGGAAGTGCAGCACCTGGACATTGTGTTTAGCCCTTTTATGCCTTCAAATCACCGCAAACTGTTGACGAAAATTAGCATAAAGCAGGAGTCTCGCTGGTGTTTTGGGAATTTGAGGTCCTTTCTTTTTGGGTTTTCATACAAACCTTTTCAGTCGCATGTTTTTTTACCTCTTCTCCTTCTTCCGTTGTCGCTTCTTATTCCACTGAATCCACCGACAGTCCTGCTCCTCTCTGCCACTTCGCTTCCTCTCACACACGGAGAGTCTCTGCACACACGAGGGGGGTTAATAGCCCGAAACTGGAGCTCAGCTAAATCACCCCATTATTTATTTTAACAGTGAAGGTCAGTCAAGGGCATGATGGCTGCTCAGGGGGGAGGGGGGGGTTCAGTGTTGGTCGCCTCTATTTAAAATCAGCTCACACACTCATCGAACACAGTAGCCTCATGTAAGAGGCACATTTCTGAGCGTGGACGACGCTCTGAGCTCCAATCAACAGCTGCAACAAGAGAGTGACTCTGTTCAGCTGTGACATGCTTAGATTTCATCCACTGAACGGAACAATAACTGGAGTGATTTCTGTTTTTAAATCATGAACCTCCTGCATGTGATCAGAGTTCCTTTTTTTAAGGGTGGGACCAGAGAGCATGTACGTTATAGAAGCAGGCTGTGTGAGCTGTTTTGTTTCTCGAAGATCTTCCAAAAGACTTATGATCAAATATCTTTTATTGCCTCCGAGACGATCTGAGCCACAGAGTTTTGCACTTTTATCAGCTTTTTTCTTCCTAATGTATTTTTTGGAAATAAAGGTTGTTTTTATTGCTTCACTTACCCTTTAATTTCTCTAAAATTGTACCTTTTTCATTGGACAGTAACAATCTCTGTGTTGTGTGTCTGTGTCACGCTGGTGCAAGCGAGCCGACGCTTCCCCCCGACACTTAGATTTATTCTTGGATGTTTGGCTGCTGGAAGTCACCAGAACCTGCAGGGAGGGTGGACACACACACACACACACACACACACACACACACACACACACACACACACACACACACACACACACACACAC
>JAUESF010000014.1:1678203-1694031 GCA_032274765.1 Malacoctenus tetranemus | reverse complement strand
GTGTGTGTGTGTGTGTGTGTGTGTGTGTGTGTGTGTGTGTGTGTGTGTGTGTGTGTGTGTGTGTGTGTGTGTTGATGAGGACAAGGCTGGAGATGAGTCTGTCATGACTGAGTTAAAATAACAGATTGGACACTTTAAAAGGAGGATGATGCTTGACATCATTGTTCCTCCTCTGTTAACCATGGTTACCTGCAAGGAAGCATGTGCAGCCATCATTGCATTGCACAAAGGGGCCTAGCAGGGACGCGTATAGCAGTTAGTGACATTGCAGTCAGCCATCTATGAGATCATTAAGAACTCAAAGGAGAGAGTTTCAGTTGTTGCCAAAGAGGCTCCAGGGTGCCCAAGAAAGTCCAGCAAGCACTAAGACGGTCTCCTGAAGTTGTTTCAGCTGCGGGACCAGGCCAGCACCAGTGCAGAGCTTGCTCAGGAATGGCAGCAGGCACGTGTGAGTGCATCTGCACGCACAGTGAGGCAAAGACCTTTGGAGGAAGGCCTGGTGTTAAGAAGGGCAGCAAAGAAGCTACTTTTCTCCAGTAAAAATATCAGGACAGACTGCTATTCTGCAGAAGGTCCGGAGACTGGACTGCTGAGGACTAGGCTAAGGTCATTTTCTCAAAACTTTTGGTCATGACTGTAAAGCTCATCGATCTTCAACCCAGGATTGTTGCTTGGCTTCCACCAAGGATGTGTTGCAGCTTTTGAAGCACTCTCAAACGTAAACTAGGAGAGATCTAATGCCTTTAATTAGTTTTCAGGTTTCAACGCTGTAGTGAAATTGACTCCAGTGTTGGCTTGATTCAATATCAAAGGAATAAACTGAATGCTACTAGAGCGTTCACATCTTCCTCAAAGCACTGTTGACATCTGCCTTTTTCTTTGTTGCTTGTCTGTATGATTGCTTTTAACACTGACATTCATCACTAATGTCTGAGTTGATGTATCAACAGGACCTTTTCTCTAGTTTTAGAAGTGAAATTTGCCTATTAATTAGGGGCATTAGAGGAAAAGAGGAAACAAAAGGTAAACACCTCTTCAATTCTGTATTGATCTGCATTCGTTAGTTAAAAAAAAAAACGTGCATTACTTTCCAAGGACTTTGATCATTTGGCTTTTTTCTTGAGAGTGATCATAATATTTGCAAATGTGCTGAATTCAAGCTGTGACTCTTTGATATTAATCACAATGTTCCATTATGTTTATGGCTTGTAATAGGAAGAAAAGGGGTGTGTCATCCTGTGCGTCATGACACAGCTAGGCTTTGCCGGCAGGCCTCCACAAGGTCTACCCTTTTTAAATTCCCTTTGACTGAATTCTGTTCATCCGTTTCTATTGCATCTGTTTCATTGGACAGAGGGAGGGTGCAGGCTGCAGTCAGTAGGACTCATTGTAGAAAAGCAAGGCGAACGACTTGATTTCATCTGTAGGGATCACGGCGCCGCCCCCCCTCCCTTCCTTGCAGTGCATCCCCCCCCCTCTCTCTTCCCTCCTCTGATCCCCTCCGTCCTGTCAGTCAAGACCCTACTATTACAAGACGAGCTTCTGCAGACTAAAACATGGTGGAGCATTTGGCAGCCTCCTGCTGATAGTTTTGCTCTTCCTAACTCCTGCGGTGGTTTGTGCAAATCACAGCGGCTAAAGGTGAAATAAGCCACGGGCAGAAGTGTGTGCAGCACTCTGGGTGACACCTTTGGGTGGTGCACACTCAGTGTGCCTGTGAGGGGATTTCATCTATTTAATCCTTCAGCATTTATTGTCTGTGCCACATTGTGTTCATCCTGCTTTGATAACATCCTTTACGACATGCCATTCAATCAATTTTTTTTTGTTTGTTTGGTTTTTTAAATTTTATTTCAGTTTTTTGTGGAATCATTGTTTCCTTGAATCGATGATCCCTACAGTTGAAAGAGTCAGTCAAAGTAACATTAGATCAAACACTAACTTGTCAAAAATGTGTGGGGTTTTTTTCTGTCTTCATGCTTCACTTCAAAGCAATCAGAAATGAGTAGAGGACGTAACCTGTGGTCGGTCTTGCTGTTCCTTATGACACACCAGCTAAAGGGTCCGATTCAGGTTTACAGCACTAATCCGAGTTTCACTGTCAAGAAAAACAGACTGGGGTGGTCAAGGGTTGGGTATCGACAACTTTGGTTTAGAGCTTTAGTTGTGGATCAGATCCCATGAATCATTGAAAGAAAAAGCACTCGTAGAACGACTGTAACATACAGCTCAGCACTAGAGCAAGCTATGCAATAAGCACATGAACGGTTCAAAGGCGTTGCACACAAAGGCCTGACTGATTAAAGGGACATTTCCACCAAGTTAACCAATGTCAGTGCTGTTTCTATATAAGCGCCAGGTGGGCTTGGTGCATTACTGTTCTAGGACTTAGCCAACATGTTTGTGCAGGCAGTGGTGATGGATTGTTACGATCCATTCTGGGTCAAAATCTCCTCAATAATGAAGAATCAAACTTAGCACGGCCGCTGTGTGACACATAAACTGTGAGTGTGTGACAGATCATCGTCTGACATCAACAGCGGCTCACACCGTCATCTGCTGTTGGATATTTTTGGAATAGCTGACAAACTTACTGCTGTTGGGCCTCGAAACTGTCCTTTGGAAATGCGGAATTGACTTACTAACAAGTGACGGCACAGACAGCAACGTTGCCTTTCTTGTTTTGGTGAAGCACAATATGATCTGTAGCGAAACACTCATGTTTCTCTTCAGTAATCTTTTACATTATTATTATTTTAATATCTTTTTAGACAGTCCGTGGTCTTGATACGCATGGTAATTCCTGGGCTTTAGTGCTTTTTTTTGCTGCTGGATCATTCTCGCGCAAAACATATTTGCTACATGGAAAGACACCTTGTCGTTACACATAGCATGCAACATAACTGTAGCATGTAACGCAGGGCGATAGTAGCACTTATGTACAATTTTTTGCATTTCTCATATCCATATAAAGTAAGTTATATTGGAAACAACTGGTTTTTTTTAGGTCAAACTGTGCACTGTTGTGCAAAGTTCATCCGATGTGTCTGACAGAGTGAACAAAGGCAGAAGTTTACACTTTGTTTTCATGCAGAATCTGCAAAGTTCCACCGACTGACAGGCACCAGTTCTCGATGCCCAACCCTTCCTAGTTTGTGGAGTCTCAGTTTGAGGACGAATCATGTTTCCGTCCTCTCGGCCACTTCACACACGCTTTGGCACGATCTGAGATGAAGCCAGCGAACGGGTTGGCATATTTTTCTGCTGCCTTTGGCTGTCTGGTGTGATGCTGGGAGAAACAGCAGGACTTCTGCAGCGTTTCCAGCTTAATGCTGCTTGTAGAGATTTAACCAGACAAATACAAGTGAAAGTTTTGATGCAGTACAAAAAAAGAAAACAATCTGCATGAACGATGTGGTTCAGTCCAATCTAATTTAGAAATGCAAGTTACTCCAGGCCGGTCCACTTCATACAGTCCTTTGTTTTTGTTTTATTTTCTTCTTTTGGTTTGTAGTAAAGCTATTCAATGCTTGTTGATGGATGCTATCGTTCAGGCTTCTCCTAATGCCTCTCTCCTCCTTACATGTTACAGTACTATGCTCTTCAGATTCTGGAAACGGTTATCAAAACAAGATGGAAGATCCTCCCCAGGAATCAGTGCGAAGGTAAAAAAAAAAAAAACAACAAAACAAAAACACACAAAAAACGCTGTTGTGCTTTGATGTTTTAATTCCCCCCAAAAATACTTGTTGTGCGAGCGACGGTGCAGTTTTAAGAGAGTGACGTGCGGTTGCCATGTTGAGTGCCATTCCCCCACGAAGCATGCTGGTTTGTTTTCTGCTCGACTGGCTTGTGCTGGCTGCTGCTGCCGCCGCTGCAGAAAGAATTGGATTCTGCACTTTAGTGGCTGTTGTAGAGAGGGAACGACCAAAACACCCCAACAGGTTTCTCATGCTGTGCGAAATCTTTGTAATACAGACAAACTGCCACTAGAAGTCCTCTCTGCTTGCTTGCTGTCCTGTAAAATGTGAAAGCTTTTGTTTGATAAAGCCTTACATGTCTATCTTTGTGTCTCTCCTAAACATATACATATATATCTATATATATATTTCGATATATATAGTGGAGAAATATCATTCCATATCCTCCTTTGAATCCCATTCACCTCTTTGTACACATAAGGAAGCCTAAGCTGGGTTATTGTAGAGCAGTAATCCCTGTCGCATTGTTTTTTAAAACAACTTTTAAAGGCTGTAGGATTCTCAGCCCTCACTTTTGGTGCTTTGGAGGAAATGTAAAGGTCCTCTGCTGGCCATAAAACAGGATACTCCTGTCAGGTTAATATCTGCAGGCTTTCTGTGGCCAATTGTTGTCTGACTTTGGCTGTTTATTTGCCCCCTCATCAGTGATCCATGATCCCTCAATGTGCCAGCTCTGCTCATTGACAGTTATTAAAGACCTCATCAAAGAAAGAAGCGATGTTTGTTGTTTTTTGTTGGATGTCTTTGAAGTGAAAACTTTTGACCTCTTATCTGTGTCAAGTGACTCACAGATGAGTATTTTCTGTTTGCCTCCGCTTGGCTTGACTGTGCTCTGTTTTTGTTTTCCATTTCCAATTGCCTTCCCCCGTAGCAAGTGTACGTTAGTCATAGCAGGGTGCACATGAACTCCTGTGAAGTTCTTTGTATGAAAGACAAATGCACCATAACGACTGAGGACACTGAGGTGATGTTAAGTTCTGCTCAGTGCAGCTTCTGCTTGGTTCATATGGAGCCATTTTCCCTCAGTGACAGAGATAATGAAAGTGCACAGATGTTACAGCGGGACTTGAGTAGAGACAGGTCATTTTTGTGAGTGAGTTGCTCCCACAGCACACCTGTTGACGGCCCTCCCTGGCCAATCAGTGGCCTCCAGTCAGTCCGTTTGCTTCTCAGCTGAGAAGACAGCAAGTGGAAGACATACTCATCCTACACAAGGGGGCATGCCCTTCTTCTGCAGCCAATAGAGAGATTTGGTTAGCTCTATAAGCCCCCCCCCCCCCCCCCCTCCCATGTGTCTTCCGCAGCAACAAGTCTGATTTTGGTCACAAACTGGCCGGGGATTTCAAACTCGGAAGACTTTGCTGTGATCCGTTTCTTCAAGCAACATGTAACATGAAACAATATTTGTCATTCTGACATTGTTTGCCAGGGTCTCACAGACATTTTAGAATTTTGTGGAAAGTAGAAATAATCAGAGTTTTCAGCAAAAGAGAAACAGATCAGTTGACTCTGAGTCCCTCCATTCTTCTCTCTCATTCTGCTAAAAAAAAAAGACATTTTTTCCCCTTGACCTAAGACTTGCCTGCTTCTGACCATAGATGCCTGAATTTTGTTCAAGTGGCAAACCCAGTGCAGGGCGACTGGCAAGTATGTCTTCTCCCCCACTTGTGTCAGAGTACTCCCTTTGTTGTCAGCTCCGTGCTGCACCCTGCAAACACACGGTTCCCCACAAGTGAAACCATTTTTACAGGTGTAGAAAACAAATGCAAAGGAGCTGAAAACCTTATTTTTTCCCCAAAAAAATACACTCTGCTCACGTTGACAATCTTGAAATATTGAGTTCAGAAATCTTGTTGCAGCGCAAATTGATGTGTTTATCAACACGTACCTTTTTGTCTCCCTAAAGAAGAAGATCCAGCTTTATTCGAGTCAGCAGGGCTTTAGGGTTGCCAAGTAATTTGCTTACAGCAGATCGTCATGTCAGAATGTGCTGAAGTGCATGTTCTGTGATTGTGCTCACGGTCATCTTCTGCTATTTTTGTGTATTTGCCAGGTATAAAAAAGTATGTTGTTGGACTCATTATCAAGACCTCCTCGGATGCATCAAACGTAGAGGTGAGCATTCTTTTGCTTCTTATTCTCAGGCAGTCTCACCAGTTAAGCTGTGGAGGGATTATGTGTTGGGACCAGTAAATGGGAGAAGTGGACGGCTTCCTTTGTGGTGACACTGGAGTGCACCTGCTGCAGTGTGGAGATGTCCATAAGAAAGTCCAGGCTGTGTTCAAGCTGCCAGAAATTGACTGACAGCCACGCTCACAAATTGATGTGAGCCATACTCAGCTGTATGTTTTAGGGCCATGTGCTACAGTGGGCGGACATCGTCTGAGCCTGTTAAACTGGTAACCTACAACCTCTGATTCACCCACCAATGGTGACGTCAGTGAGTTGATTTGTGATTTCAGTCTCCTTGAGAGATCTGTCACTTAGATCGAGAAGGACTGACCGTGGAAATGGTAACTTCGTTGATTGTTGATGAACATCTCATGATACAAGGCACGGAAGAGTGTCAAAATACACGTTGTTACTTTATGTGATAATGTAAGCAAAGAAATATCTTCCAGTTATTTAGAATAGATTGATAATTCAAAGGAGAAGTACCACTACAAACACATTATTGTGCAATCAGATGTGCCTTGTTTTTCCACAGTCACCCTCAAACATCCAAAGTCAACATCAGTCACTCAACAAAGAACCACATTGTGGAAACAGGCTGACTTTATTTCCCCCCTGTGCTGCCAGGCGGCGGTGTAGGAGAGCGCCCTCAGTCTTCTCTTCCACTGAAAAATGGACTGAGACAGGAAGTAAAACCTAGTGTCTCGGGTTCTGTCTCCATCCACGGCCTCCTTCATTCAAAGGATTGAATAAATTCTAGCCTATTTATTTTGCTGCCTTTAAACTGGCACAAACTGGCACGCAAATAATGTTTCCTCTACAGAGATAATCCATTGTTTTTCATATTTGTCAACAAATGGCATTCACACAAAAAACCCACAAATTTAAAGAAGGAAAAATAAAACTAATGAACAAACCACAACTGTATAAACCTTCTGCATTCAACAGAATTGTTGGTTCTCTGTGTTTACTGGTTGAGGTTTGTCTCGTAGGAGGACAGAGGATAGGGCAGAGACAGACAACAATAACAACCAGTTGACATCAGGCAGTCCACTAATCCACCATGCTGCTGACTTGAGGGGGGCAGAAAGCACTCATGTCAAATTTCCTGCTGCAGCTACACACAGTACAGAAAGTGTCTGAAAGAAGAGAGCACAGACTATAGGAGGGAATTAACAAGGTTCACGAGCATGACAAGCTGAGTGTCTGTGTTTGCTATTTGCAGCTTGTAAATGATGTGAATTTGTCAGTGTTGTGACCACATTGTCACTGATGCCACCGCCTGCCTTCAACTTCCTGCTCTGGAAGACTCTGAGGTTTGCATCATTCTTGACGATGGTGCGAATCATGACACATTCAGATCAATTTGAGCGACCCCAGCCGGGTTATTCACGTTTTAAAACACTCTCCGACACTCTCACCTCAACGGTGTTTTTGCACTTAGCTAGAAGGACTCTCCGGGTCACCATAGGAACCAGAGTGGCACCCGCTCAGTTTGAAAAACAGTAACTTGCACTCACAGAGGATAATACTTATGTCTGACTTCATTATTGACTCAGTCAGAGGCTGTAATTTTAGGATGAATTAGATTGATGGTGTTTATTTTCAAACATACTTGATCGGTGCTGACATATCTTTTCCAAACACCGGCGTCTTCAAGGAGTACCGCGTGTACTTCTCTGCAAGGTGTGTTAGTTTTTTCACCACAACGTTGTTCTTCAGCCATCATCTTGGTATTTTAGTTCCACTGGGCTTCCACTCGGGTTTTCATGTTCCAAATTGAATTTTTAATGATGTGATTGAATGACAGAAGGCGTGTGTTGTGAAACCAACACACTGCCACTGAGTGTAACGTGTTCCTTGTTTGTGTCCATCTTTTTCCAGAAAGAAAAAGTGTACATCGGGAAGCTGAACATGATCCTCGTTCAGGTGAGCTTCGGCACTAACGAGTTGTTTTACAAACGGCTTATTTAGACAACACACTTCCTGTTTTCTTCCACTACTGACGCTAAACCCCGAGACGATGGCACTTTTAATATTGGAGCTGCTTTCACAGTTTGTAGTTTGTCGTCTGAAAAAGGGAAAACAAGCAAGTATCTGTCTGTTCCCATCCCAATTTTATTGAATGAGTTCATTTTTTACTGAATTCCTTTTGGTCTTTCTTCCCACTTTTCTGTCCATCTCTCTGACACAACTATGACCAATAGCTGGGACTTGTCACCCCTCAACCTTAAATCCTGCTTTAGCCATCTCAGAGCTGTGGCCTGCTGAAGGCTTCCACAGCTCACTTTGGACAAAGACAGGGTGAGGCCTTGACAGGTAGCCTGTCTATCATAGAGCCACAAGCAAAGGACACACATGGACACTTTAAAGTCACCAATTGACCTCATGAGTGCCAAAATAAAACCATGCTCCCCCCGGACCCCCGACGTTGCATGGAAGTGAATTGCACAGAGGCCCAAACGAAGTGTCGGCAAACAACCTTCAGTGATGATATTGTCTCTGACAGCGAGAGCGCGCACCGGAGCAGGCCGTGCTCAGTCGTTCTCAGTCCGAGAGGGCTTGAAGACTAAGCAAGCGAAGCCTAATGCACAGAGCAGCAGCTGTAGGTTTACTGGAGCCAGTGTTGCAGAGTGCATGGAACACAGCACATTATTGTAGTCAGAGCTACAGCGCCTACTTAGGGATTAGGAAAAAGGGAATAAAGCAGTGAGGCACATCGATTTCAAAGGCTCCTGTTCCACTGCTAAAACCCTGTAAATGAGCAGCGTGGCCTGAGGTAAGAGCTCAGCTGATGGTTTGTCGTGACACCTCTCTACCTGAACGTCTCTCTTCTAACTGTCTCATCTCCAAGCCTGCCAGTCTCCACTCACATTTCAATGTCCAAGGTGCACCTTGTTTCTATATTTGAACAGCTCAACTAACACAGATATGTATAAAGAGGGAAGAGACAAAGGAAAACACTGAGCGTTGGCACAAACGATAGAATTTGTTATTGAATACTCATAATAAGCCATGAAGTCATTATGTAACAAACAGAGCCCCTGATTGTGACGTCCTGATGTCTTGACCCTGCAAAAAGCCAAACAGGAGGCCTGTGGGAGGCCCACCGACTGAGACAGGAGCCCCCACTGTTGCCTACAGGCCCGTCAATCTGAGACCATTTGACACCGTCCCCCCTCCCCTTTTTCTCTGATGTACATTTGCGGTGAGGGAGCGCGAGGCGATTGGCTCGCTGGCTCCATGAGTGACTTTGCATTAATGCCAGCGAGTGAGAGTGAGTCACTGCTTGCGTCAGCCGAGCTAACATTGTTTTGGCCTTGAGGGACCGAAGAGCTCCAGATTCCACAGTCATCTTTCAGGAAGCCGTGCTCTAAACATTCGATGACATGTATGTGCAGAGGTTTCATCCACTACATCCACAGCTCTCAACTGTCTGGAAAAACACAGTTTGTTTACTATAGGATAAAAAACAAAAGTTCACCACAAATGGGGACATGTGCGAGACACAATGAAAATAAAGTGGTTATTTTTAGCAGGAGTCACAGTTTAATCTGCTCAGTGCTGGCTTTTTCTTTTCTTTTTTTCCCTTCGTTGCCTCACACATTCATCACAGTGGGTAATGCCACTTTTGAGTCATCCAGCATTAACACGCCTGTGTGCTCCCTGTGCTCACAGATCCTGAAGCAGGAGTGGCCCAAGCACTGGCCCACCTTCATCAGCGACATTGTGGGGGCAAGCCGGACCAGCGAGAGCCTCTGTCAGAACAACATGGTCATTCTGAAGCTGCTCAGCGAGGAGGTCTTTGACTTCTCCAGTGGCCAGATGACTCAGGTCAAAGCCAAACACCTTAAAGACAGGTGAGTGTGGTGCCACGGCATCAGCAGCCCCCAAAGCAGCATCGGGTTTTTGGAAACGGCTGCCAGTTGCATTGGATACTGCACTGATATCCTGATAGGCTTTAATCACTACTCGTGTGAGGTCTAAATCCAGAAATCCACTAAAACTTGGATGGAGCTTTATTTTAAAACATTGAGTGAAAGTTATGAATAGTTGCTCATTTGACCAGTAGATAATACAGGACTCGTGATCCTCTTGTAACAAAGTAACACTACCTGGTGTAAAGTAGTCACTGCAGAGACAGGTTTGGCAGCGTTCTTCTCAGCTATCTTCCCTGAAGGTTTCTTATTTATGTCATTGTGATACAAGTTGAAGAACAATGCTCGCTGACTTGAATCTTACTTCGATTCAGGCAAAATGTAAGAATAAAAGAACTGCAGCCTCAGGAGTTTCTCCGATTTGTCGTTGCATCAGCCTCTGAGTGCAGTGCTGTAATGCTGCGAGCTCTTCACTCTCAACTACCACAAATCTGCGTTTTACAAACCAGCCAGTAGTGACATGAAGTTTGGTGCCTACAGGTGGCTTTTCCTCTCTGCAGTCCACATGCCTACAAACCCTGTGTGGATGAGAGCTGTTCAGCTGTGCTGGCTTTGGCTGCGCACTGTAGGAAACTTGGACATAAACCATGCGGGACAGGTTGTCGGAGAAGACCACGTTTGTTGTTTGTTTGTCATATCCAGGGATAAGTGCGGCTTGTCAAGCGTGGCTGCCTGTTGTTGATGTTTGCTTTACTTCATCAGTGTTATACAGATCCATTCATATTGAAGTTTTTCTTTATCCTTATCTTGTGCAATGAAAGCAAATCTTTAGTTCACTGTTTGCACACAAGTAATGGTCATGAATGTAGCTACAAAGGAGCAGATCACTCCTCCTGACAAACGTACAGCGTTTTGGGAGCGAATGGGTGCGGTTGCAGAGGGAGCCGTGAAGTGGTTGGCACAATTATGTTGGACTGATGCTGAGTAATGGTCCTGATATCATTATTCACACATTTCAACACCACATTAAACTGTTTGATATCACAGCTGCCATCGATAGCGATTTAAAGGGACAGCCTCATTCCAATAATATCTTGTCTCTGTTTAGGTTTTTTTCACTGAAGGTGTCACAATTTGTCGTATCCTGTTTCCCACAATGCCTCACCTTCACTGGACTTGGAGTTGGTAACATGACATGTGTAATGCGTGTTTTCCATCATGTTCTTTGTGTCTTTCAGCATGTGCAATGAATTCTCCCAGATATTCCAGCTGTGTCAGTTTGTGATGGTACACTCCTTTTCTTATTCCTTACCTAATACCTCATAAAGTGCTGCATGCTGGAAACCGTTGCTGAGCTGAGTTTTTCTTGTTGGTCGCGTCTTAGGAAAATTCCCAGAATGCCCCTCTTGTCCACGCTACCCTGGAGACACTCCTGCGTTTTCTTAATTGGATTCCTCTGGGATACATCTTTGAAACCAAACTGATCAGCACTCTGGTCTACAAGGTGCGTCCAAGTTATGCGGCAGCTCTGTTTCATTTCCTGAAGGCTAGACCCAGACAGAAGACTAACCTTGCGCTTTGAACCCCTCCTGCAGTTTTTGAACGTGCCCATGTTCCGCAACGTCACGCTGAAGTGCCTGACGGAGATCGCGGGAGTGAGTGTCAGCCAGTACGAGGAGCAGTTTGTGACCCTCTTCACACTGACCATGTGTCAGCTCAAACAGGTGGGCCCAGATCACGAGTGCAGCGGTGACAAACACATGTGGATTCCTGCTGCATTCTCGTTGTCTATAACAAGAGTCCGCCTCGTTTCAGATGCTGCCTCTGAACACCAACATCCGGCTGGCCTACGCCAACGGCAAGGATGATGAGCAGAACTTTATCCAGAACCTCAGTCTCTTCCTGTGCACGTTCCTCAAAGAACACGGGCAACTCATCGAGAAGCGCCTCAACCTCAGAGAGACGTTAATGGAGGTGGGCGGCACACATTACCCTCCTTTGTCCTTAAATTGGATTGAACTCTTCGATCTAACTTGTGCTGTTCCCCGGCTGCTCCTCAGGCTCTCCACTACATGCTGCTGGTGTCGGAGGTGGAAGAGACGGAGATCTTCAAAATATGTCTGGAGTATTGGAACCACTTGGCTGCTGAACTGTACAGAGAGAGTCCCTTTTCCACGTCCACGTCCCCCCTGCTCTCTGGCAACCAGCACTTTGACGTGCCACCACGCCGACAGCTCTATCTGCCTGTGCTCTCCAAGGTACCGCCCGCTGTCCTCGGCTCCGCCACCTCCTTGGCAAATAGATTGGAAAGATTTTGAGTCGTTTTGCAGGACTTTTCAGCCCCTTTGCATGCCAGAGACGGGAAACAGCTTGTTGGACTTCATGGAAGCTGCAGCGTCTTAGCGAGCGGTCACATTAGAATCAACTGGCAGCACACGGTGACAGGTGGCTGCACAACCGCAGCCAAAGTAGTTGCTAGGTACAATGCTGCAGGAAATCAGCTGCTAATAAAAACGAGACATTTTCCTCCTCAGTGATGGTCGTTTCTCTTCAATCAGGTTGTGTGAAACCTGTGTGCAAGACCACACGCACGCACGCACACAGGCAGGCATGCACGCACATACACTTGATTTAGTATTAGCATCCAAATCTAGTCCATCTATATGCATGTCTGCGCTCATTGATGTATACGTGCACGTGTGTGTTCATGCAATTGTCTTGTGTGTTTGCGGGAACATGATTTTGTGCATTCCAACTGCTTGTCCATGTGCACGTGTGCATCTCTGGGCACAAACCTTCTTGTGTCCATCTTTTTTGAACGTGCACTTTCGTCAGCATGCTCCTTGTGGAGCGTGCACGCGAGTGATCCCTCAGTAGCACATGTGGATTCGTGTGCCTTTCATATTTGCACTTTTGCCTTGTTCGTGTACACGTCTGGACGTGTGCTTGCATGTGTTTATGCTGTATAAGTGAGAGGGGTTTTTTCCTTCCTTGATGTGTGTGCACGCTGACAGGCAAGTTTATGTGTGTGACAGGTGCGTCTGCTGATGGTAAGTCGGATGGCTAAACCTGAGGAGGTGCTGGTGGTGGAGAATGACCAGGGGGAGGTGGTCCGAGAGTTCATGAAAGACACGGATTCCATCAATCTCTACAAGAACATGAGGGAGACCCTAGGTATGTTTCCAATCATCACACGACCCCTCACTTCCTTTTGCCTTGGAACTGAACTAATACAGTTGTTGTGTTGCTTTTAATTAACTCATGAATGGATTCAGTTTCTACATTGTCGGTGTCATATTGGAACAGACCATGTAGCTTCTGTACAATCTGCAGTTGCGCTGCTGCTTCTGCCACCTGTGTGTGAACAGGAGGCCAGAGAGGAGGTTTCCATCCTGATTGTGTTTATCTGGTATCAAAGCTGAGGTCGTACAGGAAGACTCCCGCTCTCTCATCTGTGGAGGTCTTGTTTTTCTGATGGTTGTGGGGATGCAAACTGGACTTGGTCAAAGGGTCACTTACACTTCTTCTCTGGGAGCCCAAGACCCACCCAGAAACAGCCAGTGCTGTTTGATTTGTCAGCAGTGTGTAACAGTGTAGAGTGATGACTACAGAGGCAGGTGATGCTGCTGACCTGCCGTTAAATTGAGGCCGTTCAATCCTTATCGACAGTTTGTTTTTTCACGATGTCAGAAATATCTGAGAAAGTGAGGCAAGAAGAAGAGCCCTGCTTTGGAATCCAGAAGGACAGACTACATTCTTTTGACACTTTCCAACAAGTCAGAATTTGCCAGACACAGTTGAAAGTTGTAACGTTTGTTTTTGTTAGCCTTCCTTTTTCCCCATGAAGAGAGAGCCACTGCAGGATTCTGTTATTGGTTTGAGGTTCTGAAAGAAGCCAAAGAACCACTTCGATGTACAAGTGATTTGTACAGCATGGAACGTTTTTCCCTATTGTCCAAATGAGTGCAAGTAGGCTGTACGTAAAACAATGAATGGAAGGGGTCAACTGTTTCACTCTGGTTGATGTGCTGCGACCTCCACCATGTGTGTCGGCTTCGTTTCTCGGCCATTCACCAGATGCCTGATGATGTACTTTGTCCTGTGTGGTCCTGCAGTGTACTTGACTCACTTGGACTACGCCGACACTGAGCGCATCATGACCGAGAAGCTTCACAATCAGGTGAATGGCACCGAATGGTCCTGGAAGAACCTCAACACGCTGTGCTGGGCGATCGGCTCCATCAGCGGGGCCATGCACGAGGAGGACGAGAAGAGGTTTCTCGTCACTGTCATCAAGGTATCAAGATTCACCAGACAGACTCTTCTGTGTGCAGTTTTACGATGACGGTGAAGAAAAATGGCAAACTCGTTGCCTTTAATAATTATTTGCTTCTAGAAGCTTTATGCTTGTGCTTCCGAGGCATTTGCATCTAATAAACAAGAGCAGGAACACTTTGATGCTAATGTGTACAAGTCATTCAAAAGTTATTCAAAAGAAGCCTCATTATGTCCTTAAAAACAAAAGCAAGTTTGAATAGACAAGCACAGTGTTCTGTGGAAAGCAGTCTTCTGGTATCCACTCGTTTGGCTTCTGTGGGTGAGTTATATTGTCTGTGTTCATTTCAGGATCTGCTGGGTCTGTGT
Source organism: Malacoctenus tetranemus (assembly GCA_032274765.1). Lineage (NCBI taxonomy): Eukaryota > Metazoa > Chordata > Actinopteri > Blenniiformes > Labrisomidae > Malacoctenus > Malacoctenus tetranemus. The sequence goes on along the minus strand of JAUESF010000014.1, from coordinate 1,679,576 downwards.
GAGCAGAAGAGAGGAAAGGACAACAAGGCCATCATTGCCTCCAACATCATGTACATCGTGGGCCAGTACCCTCGCTTTCTCAGGGCCCACTGGAAGTTCCTGAAAACTGTGGTCAACAAACTTTTTGAGTTCATGCACGGTGAGAGGAGGGCCCGTCAAAACATACTGTGGACTGTGTGAGCTGGAGGGATTTGGCAAATATTCCTTTGTGATACTCGTCCTTTTCCAGAAACCCACGACGGCGTGCAGGACATGGCGTGTGACACCTTCATCAAGATTGCACAGAAGTGCCGGCGCCACTTCATCCAGGTGCAGGTGGGTGAGGTGATGCCCTTCATCGACGAGATCCTCAACAACATCAACACCATCATCTGTGACCTCCAACCGCAGCAGGTCAGCAGATGGACGCTCCTCGAATCATCAGTAATGGAAACTCGGAGCACCAAGTGACGGCCTTGTTTGTTTTGTTTGTTTGCGTGTAGGTGCACACGTTCTACGAGGCAGTAGGTTACATGATTGGGGCCCAGACGGACCATGCTGTCCAGGAGCACCTGATAGAGAAATACATGCTGCTGCCCAATCAGGTGTGGGACAGCATCATCCAGCAGGCAACCAAGGTAAAACTGCAATACAACCACACTTCTCTTTTTAAGACCAACAAGAGCGTTGAGGTTAATTGGTCTCCTGCTCCTTGTCCTCTGCTCTTCAGAACGTGGACATCCTGAAGGACCCAGAAACTGTGAAGCAGCTGGGCAGCATCCTGAAGACCAACGTGCGGGCCTGTAAGGCCGTGGGACACCCTTTCGTCATCCAGCTGGGGCGGATTTACCTCGACATGCTCAACGTCTACAAGTGCCTCAGCGAAAACATCTCCGCTGCCATTCAGACGAACGGTATGATCGGTGTGCGTAGCAACAGGCATGCTTAGGTAGCATGGAGGGGAGGTTTGGTCCTGCCAGGAAGTGAGGCTCAAGGAAATCCTCGACGTCTCCACACACTAAAGGTTACGTCCTGTCTCACAAGAATAGAAAATATGTCTCGGAAACTATATTACTGGTCATATTTGTACAAATCTTCGTGACATTTGCACAAAAAACACCCTCAGGGATGAAATGTAGCACATAAAGATTTTCAACACATCAGAATTTCTCATCGGTAAACAGAATAGAGGAGGATCATGACCCCTTTGCTGTGTGCATTTACTCGCTCTGCACTGAGTGCAGTGATCACTGTTGCATTTTGGGTAATTGAGTCACAATTGGAGGCAAGTTTTAAGCCCTTAAAGGAATAGTACGCCCAAACAATGATGTGCCTTCATTGTCTACTCACCCCCATGCTGAACAACACTCTGAAGCACTTTTCTGACGTCTCAA
>JAUESF010000014.1:1564117-1575511 GCA_032274765.1 Malacoctenus tetranemus | reverse complement strand
ACACACACACACACACACACACACACACACACACACACACACACACACACACACACACACACACACACACGCATTGTTTCATTGTGCAGCCTGAACAGGGTCACATAAAGGTGACAACCACAGGTAGGCACACAGACAGAGGGGACTTTCAAAGCTTGATTTATGACACCAGTGTGAGTCAGAGCCCGGGAGCCAGAGGGGATCGTGAAGGGAACCCCCTCCTGCCCCCCCACCCCCGCTCCTTTACATGACAAATGGTTTACTCTCACTTGAGCGCTAAGCACCAATTACAGCTCATTCAAGGGAGAAAGACTTTTTTAGTTTTTCACTTAATCTCAGACAAAATCAACAGATCTGGGATCAAATGGGGAGTTTTATACTGGAGGTCTGTGACACGGCAGTGATGGACGACCTCTCTTCGTCCCGCTCTGAACGTACACCCCGACAACTCCCCCCCCCCCCCAACAAAAAATTTAGGAGCTATTTACCACTTGAGCCCCAGCATGCCAAAACAATGCCAGGACGAGCGACGGGCTTCCCAGTGCGGCTGCGAAACACAAATAGCAACTGGTAGCAGCCGCCGGGCCGCCACTACAGAGGGGTGGGGGGTGGGGGGAGGGTCCGAAGGAGGAGGAAAAACAGCAGGACGAAGAAGAGGTGGAAATGGGTGGCGGCCAGGAAGCGGGACTCTTCCTGCCCTAATCACAAGTCAGGGAGCGTTTCCTCTCATTGTAGCAGCTTCTAGACCCCCATTAACCGGCGGAGACCCCCCCCCACCTCCCCCCTCCCTCCCACCATGGTACGCGCGGCCACGGCGAGCGAGCATGTCTTTCAAAGAACGCCGTCGTCTGTTACAGACATAACAGATCTGAAAAACATTCAGCGATTATAACGGCGGTTCGTTGATTGACACACCCGAGTCGCACACGGCTCGCGTTCCCACACACACACACACACACACACACACACACACACACACACTGAGTCACAGGTATGCAGATCCTACTTGGCAGCGCCACACTGCATTGTGCGGCCCTCTGGCTCTGCTCTGATAAACACTTCATTATGAAATCCTGAGGACACAGTAAATATTTGCCGAGCTCCTTATCGGCGAGCCTTATCTTGGCGTGAACTCCGGGCACCACATGACTCCCGGGGCCCCTTTTATTTTTCACGAGCCCCCCCCCCGCCCGCGCCCAGTGATTCCCGCTGTTGAAGAATCTCCGACCTGACAAACGGAGGCACAGTGGAGGCAACGGCAGCGACGCTGGAGTGAGAGGAAGGGTTGTGATTGGAGGGTTCGATTCTAACCCTAACCCTAGCCCCCCCCCCCCACCCCCACCAGCTTCACCCTTCAACATGGCGTCGTGTGCCGTGTCCGTGGGAGTTTTCCCTCCAGTTTTCCTCGAGAGCAGGTGCGCTCGATGGACGCTGGCGAGCGCGGCCGAGCTGTTCAGCAGCCACTTCCTGTTTTCACCGAGTGCTTCACATCAGGAGGAAGGCGATGGGCTGGCATCGGCGACGCCGAGATTTTGGGGGGTTGATTGAAGTTAGGTGCTCCGCCCACCACCACCAAACTCCCTGCACTCACTGCCTCGAGAGTGACCTCGTTGATTTCGGTGATCAGTCGCAATGTCCGTTGAAAGACCCCCTCCATAACAACACCTACTGTATTTCACACATATTCCTTACAATGTAGACGTGCTCCGTGGCTCACGGTGACCCCCTGGTCGCGCCGCGCTGCCGCCGCAGCATTCTCAGGTCCGAGCTGAATCCAGGCCGAGGCGTGGCTAAAGATTTACCGCTGTCCCCGTTTTACCCGCTGAGGGGCCTGATAGTGAAGGCGCGTTTACAGCTGCACAGTTAATCAGTGACGGGCCGACCGACGGCCACTACCGGGACGTCCTTCCGGCTCGCGCCTGTGTCACTGAGGTGTATCAGGGTGATCCCCCCACCCCCCACCCCCAGGTGCGGGTACTGCGGAGGGTCACACGACGACGGAGATTTACTCGAGGATTCCCCGTCGAAGTGATGGACGTCATTCGGTGGTGACTGTGATCCAGACGGGGGTGTTGGTGAAGAGGACGACGGAACAGGAAAGTCTCCCAAAGGTGTCGGACTGGACAGACGCTCAGTGACGCACTCCAACCAACCTGTATCGCAACCTGAGGTGCTGCTCGTGCCCGCAACATTACGCAATGACACACACACCTGACTGGGGGTGGGGGGAGGGGGGTCCTGGGCCAACTTCCCATCCTAGCATTTTAGCTCCAGCTTTCCCCTGGAGACGACCTGCTTTGACTGTATCCTGCCTCACAGGCGGCCCAGCCAAGTGCTGTCAAAGGGCATCTGGGGCTCTGCAACAACCCCCCGACTCCACACACACACACACACACACACACACACACACACACACACACACCCTCTGTCTCCAGGCTTATTCCACCTCAGCAGGAAAACAAGCCTCATGTTTTCATCATGTTGAGAAATCAGAGTCCGAAAAAAGCTGTTTTTTTTTCCTCTTTTTTTTCCAAATGACTTTTTATTGGGAGAACTACAAAAAATGTACAGTACAAAGTTAACAGTCTCACACTCAATTTGTAGTGAACCGACTCCCCCAGAAAAAAAACCCAAAAAACATTACAACTCGCGTTGTCTTTTTGTGTCTTTTTTTTTCTTTAATTCTCGTTTTGTTACATTCAAAAAGCTTTTACTTCTGATAAAGTAGTCAAAAGTACATAGTGCGCTTCCCCCTGTACCTACTATGTACAAACCGAACACGTTCGTCCAACTTCCCTCTCCAGCGAGAAACAACAAAAAAACCTCTCAAGACTAGATTTCAATAACCAAAAGAATAAAATAAGAGGAATGGGGATTTAGAGAGAAAGATTGCGGTTGTTGTTTGTGTTTTTTTTTTCCTTTTTGTGTGTCTGAGTGGTAACAACCTTAAAAAATATAGATATATATATATATCCCAACACTACATTCAGTTCAACCTGTATAAAAAGATGCCATGTAGGAAAAATACTTTATTTGGTTAATTTTTTTTAAGGCATGTCAAGATGGTGAACCCCATAGGCACTACACAATAATACTGGGGCACAAGGGATTGCTACATTCTTTAGCACGTGGCTGGAATCACAGTGTGACCTCGTGCAAACAGAGAGAGAGAGAGAGAGAAAAAAAACGAAAACAAAAAAAATACTTTTTGGTTAATTTATCGACTTGGGTTTCTTTGTCACTGATCTAGATCCAAAAAAAAAAAAAAGAAGTAGTAAGGTTTGGACGGTCTGTACAACCTCATCGCGTATACATTCTACAGAAACATCTAAAATAGGGATCCTCCCGAGAAACGGTTGGGGGGTGGGGGAAGAAAAAAAAAGCCTTCTACAGCACTGACACACAACCTCAAGAGCAAACAGCAATCACGCAAACTTTTTTTTTTAATAAACGTAAACAAGGAAACAAAATTAATGAAATAAATATCACATACGTTTCTCTTAAATTAAGATTTTTTTTTTTACTCATTTACAATAAAAATAACCAAGTGAAGTTACAAAAAAAGGAGAAAAAAACAAAATATATATATTACTGTGAAAAGAACATACACTCCACTTTATGCAGATTAATAATGGCGATCATAATTTAAACATAAAAGAATATAGATCTATTGCTTCATCATACTTGATAAATACAGTATGGACACAAATTACCAATGTAGCCTATACTTTTTTTCACAAGATAATAAATAAGTTAAATAGTCCATAGCCAGTTATGCACCGCTATGTGAATCACTCGAAAGAAAAAAACAAAAACAAAAAAAAAAAAGCTAAAAAAATATACTCAACCATCAGCAGTGATTTCCCCAAACAAACCCAACTCAAGAGTGCTTATTCTTTCTTTAACCAAGCAACGGGACTAGACCGAAGCGACCACTGGGTGGCGCCGGAAGGAGGAGGACAGTTCTGGAATGGAAGTTGAAGTTTCTCAGAGAGGAAAGAAGAAGAGGGGGGGAGGAGGGGAGAAAAAAAACAACACTTGAAGAAAGAGAGAGAGAGAGAGAGAGAGAGAGAGAGAGAGAGAGAGAGAGAGAGAGAGAGAAAACATGTTACTTTAAGTCAAGGCATTTTCTTGGCAGGATGGGAGGAAATCTGACACCGCTTACAGTCTCTTCTTCTTGTCAAGTCATGTTACACACGCACGCACAAACATCTAATCCCAGGAAAGAAGTGTGGCTTGCCTGATGGAGCGAAAAAAAAGAAAAAAAAGGAAAAAAAGAGGGAGAACGGGGCTGCCATATGAGCCCTTGGGCAAGGCACTGATGGAATGCCTTCTGTTTGCTATCTAAGGTTTAATACAGCTATATTACACAAAAAAGGAACGAAAAGTTCGACACTAATGCCAGGTCAAGGACACTTTCTGACTTGATTGATCCCTGTTGGGGTGAGACCCCCCCCTCTCCTGCCCCCTTCCAGGGAGGTGTCGGAGCAGGGGGCCGTCACCACCCCCTGGAGCTGGTAGGGATTCAAAGTCCTGCTCAAAGGCACTTCAGCAGGAGTGGATGCTGCTGAGATTTTAAAAAAAAAAGAAAAAGAAAGAAAGAAAGAAAAAAGAGAGGGAGAGGGGTGGGCTGCTGCAGGTGAGTAAGGGGGGTCCTCCACTTGTAGGACAGTCAATCTCTCCTCAGCTCCCTCCACCACCTCCTTCTGCCTGACACGTCCATAATCCATATGAAAATGTATCATAACAAAAAACGAAAAACCAACAATAATAATAATTAATCATCTGAAATCGACAGCCGGCTGAAGATTGGCAAACGCCTTCCAGCGTCCAGACTCGGGGACTCGGAGCCGCTGAGGCTCCCGGAAGAGCTGAGGGACCCGCTCGCATAGCTCTCCCGGTCAGAGAGCGAGTCCGGCGGGCTGGGAGGAGGCTCGAACACCGGCGACTCGCTGAGGCGGCGCAGCGCCTGCAGGTGGCTCATGTTGTAGGTCGGAGGGGAGGACGGGCACGCGCTGCCCTGCACGTTCCCGTAGAAGGCACCGGCGGAGTGAGCGTTGGAGTAGCCGCTGGGGGTGTGCACGGCCAGGGGCGCCAGGAGGGCTTTTAGGTCCTGTCCGGGGAAGGAGAAGGCACTGTTGATGCACGACACGGAGTTGGGGGACAGCACGTCTTCGTAGAAACTGGACACGGAGGTGCAGGACGAGGCTGTGGTCGGCGGCGGCGGGGTCCGGGACGTGGGGCTGTCGAGCAGGGGGGACTCGAGTCCGTGGTGGGTGGAGAAGCCGGAGAAGCTGAGGCTGTGGTGAAGCTTTGGTCTGTCCCGCTGGGTGTAGCCGAGCTGCTGCTGCTGCTGCGGCGGGAGGACCTCCCTCTGGCCGTAGCCGCACAACTCCCGGGCCGACCGCGGCTCCCCCGCTTGCACGTTGGCGTTGGCGGGCGGAGCGGGCCGGCGCTCGTCGGCGTTGTGGATAAAGTGACACCGGGGACCGTAGGGGCAGAAGCCGATAGTGTGGAAAGTGCGGCAGGGCTCCGTCTTGTACTTGGGGTGGCGGGACAAGCTCCGCAGCTCGTGGTAGCCGTGAGCGAACTGACACTTCTCGCCGTACTTGCAGGAGCCGTTCTCCTCGAAGGGGCGACACAGCTCGGTCTTGTAGCGGGTGGAGTTGATCTGCGAGCCGGGCTTCTGCTGCAGCACGCCCCGGTCTCCGTTCTCGCTGTACGCGCGGTCGCGGAACTTGTTCTCCTTGTTCATGAGGGCCGTGGCGCTGCTGCTGCTGTTGTTGCTACTCGGCAGGTTCTCCTTCAGACTGCCGTACGAGCCCAGCGAGTACTTGTTGCCGTTGTTCATCGCCTCCACGTTGCTGGTGGAGTTTCTGCGGAAAAATCCCGGCGTGAAGGAGCCGCCGGAGCCGGGGGTCGTGACCGGCGCTCCCACCGCTTTCTTATCCAGCATGCTGTTGATGTGGAGGGCGTTGATGTTCATGCTTTTATCCTGCTGGGGAGGAGGAGGAGGGGGGGAGAGAAAAAACACGGGTGAGGCACTGAAAATCTGCCCCGACCTAACGGTGCGTTCAGGGCAACTTTATGCAACTTGTTGCAGCGCACATGCTAACTCCGCACAAGTTAGCACGTCGCCGCGGCTCTGACGTCGCTCTTTTCCTTCTCGCCCCAAAACGCTCCAACAAGGTGATATTTACCTTATAAAGCAGGTCCATGTCGTAGAAAGCAGACAAGACCGTCGCTGACATCTCTTTTCCCCAAGTTTGCTGCCGCGCTCCCTCTTTCATGGAGGACCGAGCAGGTTCCCTGAATGCGACGAGCGGTAGTTTGTGCCACGACTGGTTTTGGTTGCAGAAAAAAAGTTACGTTACTTTAGAAAAATAAAGTTTAGTGCCGCGTTTATAAGTCCGTTAAATGGAGGAGAAGGAAAAAGTAGGAGGGGGGTGATAGGTTGGTGTTGTGGAGTTGTAGGTGGGTATTTATAATTCCTCCCCTCGAGAAGCGCTGAGCCAGAGTGCTTCACTGTGACGGCTAGCCTTTCCGCATGGGTATAAATGCCGCGCGGCGGCCGGGGAGGGGCGAGCTCAAATCGGTGCAAAGTTTCGCGAGGAGCCGCCTCTTCCCCCTCCCCTCCGGAAAAAAAACTTCCATTCACCGGTTGGCCGCCTGTTCTTCAACACCACGCCTTGAAATGCAACTCCGGCCCACCACCGCCACCGCCGCCCCCCTTTCCCACTACCCTTCCACCCCCCCGTCACTCTCCACAGACTTCAAACTTTTCAAAACTGTTTTAATCGCACAACTTCGTGGAAGCTGTTGAGAAGAGTTTAAAAACCCCTCCTCATGCCTCAGCTGAGATGTATATAGATAATAAAGTGATTTCCTCGCTTGTTCATGAAGTTCGCTCCGCTGGTGGATTCGAACAGCCGTCGTTCGCTCCCCCGGGCCGGTGGGACCACCGCTGCTTTAGGGAGCGTGTTTGTAATGGAAGGAAACCGGCCAGCCTCCCCCCCCCTCTCTCTCTCTCTCCCTGCGGACGGGGTGAGACCGCAAGTATGAGCGGAGAGGAGTCCAGGCAGAGTGCAGCGACAATTTTTAGAAGCCGCTGGTTGCATAATCCACAGCGCAACAGCGGCCTATTCCAGTCTGCGCATGGAAAAACCAGGCGGCGGATGCCCACAGCCGCCGCTCACATGACCTACTTTTCCATGTCCCGTCTTCTGGAACTTTTAACACAGTAGACATGCATAGGAGGGACAGAAAGCAGGCGACATGCGCAGTATGCGCCGTATAGCACTCGACGGATTTATTTTGGTTAAATCTTTTCTTTTTTCTTCTTCCCGTTGAGTTGTTTTTTCCGCCCCGCCCCCTCTCCTCCAACAATCTCAGAGGCTCAGACTTTGACTGCAGGAATGCGGTTTTCATGTGGAAAAGCGGGGCAATACTGCCCCCTTGAGAGCAAAGAGGGAGCTGTATGACAAAAAGCAAGCGAAGCGCCCCCTGGCGAGCGTGAGGGGAGGAGACCGAAAGAAGGTGGAATCGGGACAACCAGACGGGATTCTCCCGCTTATTTACTGTTTATTTGCGATAAAAATAAAACTCCCAGAACAGAAAAAAAACAACAACAAAACAATTGAAGGATGTTTATTTGAATTGCAATTCTCAGAATAACTCATTGCAGTATTTGGTATTCTGTTCCAGCTTATCGCCGCCTTCACAGGATGGCACAGAAATGTTTGAACTTCCCTCAAACTCTAAATAAGTTACAAAAAAACACCCCGCGGTGGAACAACTGCGCACTGGACGAGTGGAAGACAGGACTGCAGATTTGGGCTCCTGACAGAGCCGGGCGACGACACAGAACACCAGAAAATTGCTGGGTTTTCACGCCGCCGGGAACCGTTTGGAGCCTTTTCCATAGGTTGCTGCGAATGGGTTACATGCATGACATGATTGAGTGTAGCCTTCATTGCTGGAGGGCGAGTGAAAGAGAGAGAGAGAGAGAGAGAGAGAAACAGTGAGAGCTGAAAAACGAAGGGGAAAAATAGCAACAAGCGAAAAACAAGTGACATAAGAGGTTGGAATCTACTACTACCAACCCTAAAATTAGGCTGAGGGCTGCCCCAGGGACTATTTTGCAAAGTTGTGATAAATAGTTTTAATCTGAAGGACAGACAGAGAGAGAGAGGGAGAGATTGACAGAGAGGGGAGGGGGGCTCCTGAGAATTCCCTCCAACATGTCCTTGTCCACAGAAACCGCTCTACCCATCATCACACTGCTGTTTTTATTGAGGGGGGGTGGGGTGGGGTGGGGGGTGGGGGGCGCTGTTCCAAAACATTACGTCAGGTTTACTGTAACGGGGAACATGGCGACCGGGGAGGGAGAGAGGAGAAGGGGTCCAGCTGTACAAGAGGGCAGCATGAATACACACAGACGGAGAGGGAGAGAGAGAGAGGGAGAGAGAGAGAGAGAGAGAGAGCGAGAGGGGACAGTGGTCCATTGTGCCTCCCTGCTAATTACATAACCAGGAAAACGAGAGGGAAGCATAAAAACGTGGCGCGAGGGGAAAGAATCCTGCCGCAAATTGAATCTCGCAGAGGGAACTCACGCCTCCGTTTAGACGCAGAGGAGCAGGCGCAGCGCGACCTTCAGCCAACGTGTCGCCCCTGACGGAACTCCGCACGGTCGGACCGGAAGCTCTCCAGGCGATGCCAAGTCCCAATCACGAAAAGCCGTGAGCGTCCTCAATGCCGACACTGTCGAGCTTCGTCGTGTGACGCGTCCAGCGCGGGAACAGGGAACGCAGGCGGGAGCTTGGGGTGAGTTAGTGTTCAGACTTTTGTGTTGGGGAAACATGTCCACAGGGGGCGCTGTGCTCGCCGTCCCGTGCCTCTATTTAAGGATTTGGACGCATTAAAAGAAGAAGCCGTTTATTTCGATCTCTTTCAATTTCAGGCTGAAACAAAAGGACAACAGGAAGAAAAAAATAGGCACTAGCTGGAGAGCTGCGGGCTCACAAGTAGAGGAAAACACAGTGAGCGTCAGACGTAAATGGATAGCCAGCAGCGCTGATCAGCAGCGCCTGGTCACGTGTGCTGGACGCAGCGCCACCTATAGGAGATTTGTTATGTTGGTGTCCATGATGAGAACAAGATGAATACGATTCTTTTTTGGTTTTATTATTTGGTCCCTCTAAAAAGTTAAAATTTTAAAAAAAAAGGTTCACTAGGGTAAAATCGGAGCATTTCCAGCTCCTCTACCACAGCCTGTCCAGCAGATCCAGAGTCAGCGCCGCCTGGCGGCTCTGCAGCGTCAGACGGGCGTGCTCCACCGGGACGCAGAACTGGGGCGCGGCCGGCAGGGCGTCCAGGGCGCGCTGGGAGCGCAAGGCTTTGGTCTGAGCCCGGGTGCGGAGCAGGTGGGCCCGCCCGGCAACGGCGGCGGCCGGAACCCCGGCCCGCTCCGCCGTCGGGACGAGGGCGGCGAGGTGCGCGTGGAGCTGCGTCGCCCACTGCAGCGGCTCGGCCCACAGGTTCAGATCGCCCTTCTCGAAGAGGAAGTCGTCATCATCCTGAAGGCACAGAACGGTGGTTTGATTGTGTTTACTTTACTGAATGAACAACACTGAAGATGAAGACGAATGAAAGCGTGAAATCAGCTGTCAGGCAAAAACACAATTTGGGACAAAAGTGAGTTTTGTTGGCTGTTTCATAGACTCACTGCTGTTTGGTGTTACTGTGACCGACTGCTGGTACTGGTCAGTGCAGGGAGAAGAACATGAGCAGCTAAACAGATATCAGTGTGTGTGAATATGTGTGTGTGTGTGTAGAGCAGGAATGTCCGTATCTCACAGCACTCGCCTATTGTGGCTGCGCATGTCACCACGATACCAAACCTCTGAGTGCACGAAACAAAGTTTCCACATGCACCTCCAAAATAAGTCAGTTCATTTGAGCCCTGATTCCTGAATGGGGGAGGGGGGGGCTGATGGGACCCTCGCGGTCGGTGGGTTGTTCCACTTTCTGCCCTCAGGCTGTGGAAACGTAGAGTCGCACGTCAACAAAAGAATAAACACAACTCCAAATCAGTCAGCAGGCTGAGTGCAGCGTTGGGACGCACGGTCCCGCGCTGATTTGGTGTTCTGTTCAACATGTTCTCGTGCAGCAGAACAACAGTCTGAACTCCCAATATGCATCTGCCTCCGGGTCACTGTGACAAACTGAAAAGAGCAAGTGTCGGAATCGCGTGAGGAAACGACTGAGTGGTGGGTTGGAGGGTACGCACCGGTGCCGGGGCCTCTCCGTCCCCGTCCTCCTCTCCCAGCAGCCACTCTGACAGTGCGAGGACCCCCTCGGCGGGCTGCTCCCACTGCTCCAGCAGCCGGCAGAGCAGCTCCACGCCCGCGCGCAGGGCGGCTGGAGGACACACCGGCATCCCCGCCGCGCCTGAGGACACAGAGGGAAAGAGTTGCTTCAGATTGATTGCAGTGGGCATCTGCGCTCCAGCCATTTAATCAGAGAAGTACCTATTTAGCTCAACTGTTTATAAATCTAACCAATGTGCATGTCGGACATTGAAAGGTTTCGTTAGGAATAGCAGTGTGGAAACTGCCAGTGCTCTTATTTTGAAGGCTGCTGACTGCCTGCACTCAGTCTGTGGGACGAGCCAACAAGTCCGGGTCCATGAGAGGAAACGTGGCTTCACTGAGGAGCAATTTCAAACACAGTAAGACGGTGGTGAGCATTCTGATCTCTCCGATCTTTGACACCAAACATCACAGTGAGGCCAAACACTGACAGAACCCCCCCACTCTCACAGGCACAAGCAGGAACCTTCAAAATAAAATCAGGTTTTCAAGGTGCGCTCTACGGTCTCACAGAGTTCTACTGCTCTGGTTTTCTTTGGCAGCCACAGATCAGACACTGCTCTGGGCCCTGGCTGTGATTTCTGGGGGCCCTTAGGAGGGTGCCGGACCCTAAACTGAGACCCGAGTGTCATCGAGCACAACAGAGGAAGTGTGAGTGCAAGGACACACACTTCAAACACGCAGGAAACGCAACGTGTGCTTCACTTAACGACCCCAGTTGTCCTCACAGCAACTACCTGACGCAGCACTTGTGTGTGTGTGTGTGTGTGTTGTTGTTGTTGTTGTTGCTCTCCCACCTTGACCGTCCCCGCCGTAGCTGACACCCTGATCACACCCGGGACTTCAAAAGGCTTTGGGAGCCACTAGCCAAAACAGTACCAGTATGGGAAGAGAGGGAGGGAGGGGGCGAGGGGGGGGATACAAACCCCCATGAGCACACATGGAGTTGCTCTCTCTCTCACACACACACACACACACACACACACACACACACACACACACACACACACACACACACACACAC
>JAUESF010000014.1:1398222-1412064 GCA_032274765.1 Malacoctenus tetranemus | reverse complement strand
CACACACACACACACACACACACACACACACACACACACACACACACACACACACACACACACACACACACTGAGCAACACGCAGGCCAAAGAAGACCTTTCAAAATTGCCAGATTTTTTCGTGCTCTCGGTAAAACGAGATGCTCTCTGCTGAAAGAGAATCCCAGATGACCTGCTCCAGGTTTCTCATATCACGCTGAGCCAACACACCAGCCTTTTCTCATTCCTCTGTTTTGTTTTAGGTGGTTTTTTTTATTAAAATTGATTTTTATTACCTCACCGTCTCATTTTTTGTGTCGGGCTTCTCGGGTGTTTTGCACGTCTTGCAGACCACATTTACTCCTGTCTCCGTGGTCCCGCCCACAAGATCAGTCCAGCTACCAGTGCTGTCTTTAATTGAAGTCCCCCCACCCACCCACCCCACCCCACCCCATCCTCACCGCCGTCTTTGTTGTTGCCATTTGCTGATAAAAGTCACCTTTGAAAACGCAGCTGTCTCTTTACATCAATGCACATTGGCGTCTCGAGCCGACGAGAAACAATGAATTAATAACTGTGAATTGTTAATTGGTGATTTGCGTGATGATTTGATTTGCTGAAGCGCCTCTTTGTAGACAAAACAGCTCCAAACAGCTTATTAAAATGTTGTTGATAAACAGGAGCGTTTGAATGAGCTGTTTGACACCGACTACGATTTCTTCATTACTTTCACGTATCTCCCGGCTCCTCGCGATCTCTTTGTTTTAATTAGAGCCACTTCCTCAGCCGCAGTGTTGCCAGTTGGGCGACTTTCTGAATCCTCACGTCGACTTTTTTTTTGACAAGCAACAAATGGAGCATCTTCCTTGTGTGTGTTGGACACTGAGGTGAAAGCACGTCTCCTTCTGATCCCCTGACTGCTCAGCGATCCACATCCGTTTGCTGCTCCGCAGCCAGACCGATAATGTGTGCAGGGAGCAAAGATGCTGATCCTGCCAACTTGCAATCATCAAACGGGCCTCGTTTTCCGATACTCTTTTGTAGTTTCTAGTGTGGAGTAATTCAGCTTCCCACTAGTGCTCTCCTTGTGTCCTCGTGTCCTCTGACGTATTCAAGACAGCAATTGTTCCTGTACCTCCATTAAAACGTCTCACCGTACCTTTTGTCCAGAATGTATCCTTCCACTTTGTGCAGCTCTTTGCCGAAAAGGCCGCACGGCTTGAAATTCAGGCAGCATCTCTCTCCGGTCCTGTGTGAAAATATCAGAGGCAAACAGCCTGTCATCGCTCACTTCACTGCCTGAGTTCAGCCTCGACACTCAGTCTGTCCACCTCCCTCTGCAAACTACATGAAATCCTTTCATCAGCTGTCTCCGGCTCTTTAAGGAACCCAAAACTTTCCTTGAGGATATTCTGCCTGTGTGTGTGTGTGTGTGTGTGTGTGTGTGTGTGTGTGTGTGTGTGTGCGCGCGCGTGCGTGCGTGCGTGCGTGCGTGTGTGTGTGTGTGTGTGTGTGTCTGCGTGCGCGCGCGTGTCCACTTTGTGCACCTATGAAAGCAAGTGTTCATATATCAGTGACTCTCGCCTGCGGACACACGTGTGCTTGTGTACATACATGCACATATTCATGTATGTGCGGGTCTGCCTGAGTGCGAGCCCCCCCCCCCCCCTTTTTTGTCGAGTGCCACGAGAGCTCATTACTGTGCGTCTCTTTGTTGTGGCCCGTAGAGCGTGGCGGACCTTCCCAAAAATATGCACATCACTAAAACAACAAGCCCGACAGAACCAAACGCACACAGACATTAATAATGGAGGACGAGAAAACAACAACCTTAGACATCAACAAAAAACAGACTAAAGGGGGAAGAAGGAGAGAAATCCGCAGCAGCTCCAGATGAAGAAAGTGTCGGAGCCCTCAGGTGTCGAGCCGGGCCGACGAAGTCAGATGAATAAAACACAAGCACAACTTCCTTTGTTCCTTCAAGGAACCGACTTCTTACCAACCACGTTGCGTCTGTTCTCTGTACGTCGTCGCTGACGAGTCTAAGCTGCTGCTGTCGTTCTGTCGCCTTCTTCTCTTGACCTTGCGTGTGTGTTCGTCGTGTCCAGGTGTGGTGCGTGGAGGTGAGCGGGCGGGGCGGCGCCGCCCGGCGCCGCGTCGCTCTGAACCGTCTCCAGGACGTGGCGCTCTGCTGGTGGGGCCCGGACGAGCCCGGCGAGGAGCCGCGCACGTGGGCGCCGGCCGGCACGCCCAGAGACAACCTGGTCCTGATCAGCTGCTCGCCGTCGGAAGGCCTGAAGGTACACAGACACGGACACACACTGACACACAAACACAGACACACACTGACACGCGTGCACGTGCGCTGATCAAGTTGTGACCAAGATTTTAGGACGTTAGCAGTAATCGTGCCGTCTAGAACTCAAGTTTTGCCCGAACAGGATTGAAATCGAAGTGAAATGTCGACTTGATTTATTATCTTTTATATTCTCGCATTCACAACATAAAAAATGGCAAATAAAATCGTCAGTATTGTCTCCAAATACTCTTGTTCCATCTGCTTTGAATCAATTCTTATGATTCTTGCAGGATTTGTACTGAGGGTATCACAAAGTACATAAATAAATGCAGGAGAAACAAACAGGTGAGACTTGAGGAAGCATAAAACTACACAAAAGTTCTGAACTTCTCGATGATTTTTAAGGACTTCAAACCAAGTACACACTTCACGTCTTTCACACACACACACACACACACACACACACACACACACACACACACACACGGCTGCTGCGCTGAGCAGAGACCTGAGTCGTCATGGACGGGATTGGCGACGGCGCGTTCGCCACCTCAAGGGTGGTACCTCCGCGCTGCGCGTCCACGCATCACCATACGAAGCGAGCGGCGGCTCTAAGCCGTGGCACGGCGCGGAGGAGACGCGCCCACGCAGCCGCACAAACACCCAGAGAGCCCCCAACGCACGTCTTCATGGCCTCTGGCAAGGGGAAGAAAAAGGAGGGAGGGGGGGGCAAAGAAAGAAAGAAAGAAAGGAGGAAAAAACTCTCGCCATGACCCGATTCTACGTCGATGCGGGATCTGGCCTCGCGCCGGCAGCACATGAAAGATCCCCAAATTACCGAGCGCGGCTTAACTGTGCTCGGCGTGCCGCGCACCTCGGTGAGCACATGCACCGTTTCTTCCACCGCACCGGGAGAGAGACGGGAGGGAGTCTGAGACGGAGGCACGACGAGCGTTTCCAATCGCAAGCTGGGAAAACAAATTCACGCAAGACAGAATGAGGGAGGGATTGGAGGTGTGTGTGTGTGTGTGTGTGTGTGTGTGTGTGTGTGTGTGTGTGTGTAGGGGGGGAACATGAATATTGAAATAATCAAAGCAGATGCTGTTTGCTGCCTTTTTTCTGCTTCTTGTTTCTGGAACGCTCCCCGCATTTATCACACTTCTTCACCTAGTTTATTCTCTCCCGTCTCCCTCCTCTTCCTCCCCCTCCTCCCCCTCCTCCCTTCCTCCTCCTCCTCCTCCTCCTCCATCTTCTCCCTCCTCCTCCTCCTCTTCTCCTCCTTCGTTCCTCCTCGCTTCGACAACATTAAAGTCTCTTCGCGGGTGCCGCGGCATCGCGCTCTAATGAAAGCGTTTGTTGTCATTTTTCAGATGCGCGGTGTGAAATTAAGCGAGCAGTTTATGTAAGAGCCGTGGAGGGAATCAAACACCGGGCACACATCGGGCGACGCCAGCGACTTCAATCACTTCAAGCTCATATATATGTTCCTTTTGTTCAGTTCGCTATCTGCCGCGCTAAGCCAATTTTCTAGCCAGTCTCTCGGCATTTAAAAAAGTCTGATTTCTTTCCCTATGTGGTCTTAATTCGTATCCCCCCCCCCCCTCCTCCCCCTCTCCCCCCTCTCCCCCGTCCTCCCCCCCCCCCCAACACCACCCCTCCTCACGCTGATAAGTGGAGCCATGGGGGGTGGGAGGTGGGAAGGAGAGGAAAACATACACAGTTGGGTTTTTTTTTTCCTCCATGCAGCTGGTTAACATTTATAATGATCCATCCTTCATGCCCCCCCCCCCTCCTCCTCCTCCCCCCCTCCTTCTCCCCACTTCCTCCTAAACAAACACAACCCTGGAATTTAATAATCTTAATAAAAGGGAATGTTTTTGGCATTTTAAGTCTTTTTTCCCCTCTCCTGCTTGTTTGTGAAACACACTTTAAAAAGGAAAACATGCGACTATCCTGTTATCTGTCACCGAGCAGTTTTCTCTCCGGCGCCGTTTGATCCTCGCTCATGTGATTCCTGACGTCTTTTTAATTATTATTAGCCGGAGAATAGAACAGGAATATATAATTGCAATGAAATTAATCTGTAATCTGTCCTTCATTTGTTCCCGTGCGACATTGTGAATCAAAGTGCCGTTTCAAAAACGCTGGCGCGGTTACGTTTTCCCTCTGAACGCGCCAGAAGTTTGCATCTTCAATTTGAAATGAAAGCGCCTGCGTTCCTGCGTTCACGCTCACTTTTTCAGTCGGAACACACCGAGAAAAGTTGCCAGGTTTGATGAAAGGCGGCAGCAGAAGCGGTGAGGAAGAGGCGCTGCCGGCCCACTTTGGCTGAGTTGAACGCAGCCCTGACGTTGGGTGACGTCGGTCGCTCGGCGCCACTTCTGGCGTCGAAGGTGCGAGGGATATTTTGGTGCGTCCTCCCGCTGCGCCGCTGCGTTTCCTCACATCGCTGCCTCCACTCTCACCCTGATTCACACACCGAAAAAAAAAACTTCCTCAGTCCCACCCAGCCCCAGTGTCCTCCCCCGCCCCTCCTCCCCTCCTCCCCCCGACACCCTCCCCTTCCTCCTCCCTCCATCCGTCCCCCCGACTCGTCTCCAAGTCTCTCTCCCTCTCTCTCTCCCTCTCTCTCCCTCCATCTCCCCCTGTCTTTCTCTGCTCCGTGAGCTGGAAAATTGGCTTCAAAAGGCCACTGCTGTGAACAAGGGCCAGCCACACAGTTGGGCCCGTCCGCTTTATCTTTCACGCCATGGAGGGAGAAAAAAGGTGCCGGTGAGAGAGAGGAGGAGAAGAATGGAGAAGAATAGTTTTGACCAGTCACTGAAACCAATAACCAGGAGAAAGCTACTTACTCCAGGTCTCTCTCTCTCTCTCTCTCTCTCTCTCTCCCTCTCTCTCTCTCTCTCTCTCCCTCTCTCTCTCTCTCTCTCTCCCTCCCTGTTGCCCTCTTTGCATCTTTTTCCTCTCCACCATCTCTCACTTCTTCTTCTGTGCTTTGTCCTTCCCCCTCTTTCTTCCTCTCTCTCTCTCTCTCTCATCATCTCTGCATATTTCTCTCCGTCTGCATGCTTTCCCTCTTTGCCCGTCCTTTCACCCACCTGCTCTCTCTCTCTCTCTCTCTCTCTCTCTCTCCCTCTCCCCCGACTTCCTCCGCATTCATCCTTTTTTCTATTTTATGCTCCCGTAATCAGGGGACGCCGTCCTCTAACGTGCCGTTTTATACTCGGAGGAGTTCACAAACAGAGCAGTTAATGAATATATTACAGTGACACAAATGTGCCACATTACAGAAGTCACTCACCTTAATAACTGGCTAGTTGTTCGGGGGGGATTGGAACTGGGAAACGGAGTTTCTCTGGAAAACAAAGCAGAGTCGACGAGCTGCTGTGATGGGAAAACTTCAGGGCCGAGATCAGAACTGTGTCATCACTTCTCAGACGTTATTGAAGTGTTTTAATGGAGTTTCAGCCGGACCTCGTGTCCATGAACACGACATAAACCCACAGAAACATGCAAATGTCCAGTCTGGTTTGTCTCCTCAGCAGCTTTGTCACGACCACAGAGATGAACTGGCTCTAACGCGTGAATACGCAGTGTCACGTGGGATGTGTTGGGTTGAACGTGCGTCCCCTCCTCTCATGTGATGTGTAGTTTTTGTCCTGTTTTTGGGGGGTGGAGGGGGGGAGGAGGGGGGGGGGTGTTTTCTGATGAGCTCAGTTCAGACTTTAGCTGATGCTGCCCTCCGTTTGTTTCACCTTCCTCCTCGCCGGGTCACCTGCGAGCTCCGCCCGCAGCTGAATCAGCCTGGCGCAGCGGGCACGGGCGAGGCCGGGCACGGGACGAAAAGCTGCGAGGAGCGGCGAGGCCGCGGGGGGAGGGTGGGAGTGTGAGGGTGGGGTGAGGGTGGGGGGGAGGGGGGTCAGGGTTTAGGACACCGGCGCGCGGCCTGGGTTTCCTGCGACGCCACCGACCCTCCTTCTGCTGCGTGAAGTTTATCACGTGTCACTTTTGTCCCTGTGGAAATGTAGCTGTCCAGACACCCACCACCCCCCCCACCCCACTCCCTTCCCAAGGATACACCACCTCTTACTTGAATTGAGCCCCTCTCGCCCGCCGCTGCAAATAAACACACAGATTCGCGCGCAGCACCCACCCCCCGGGGAGCAGCAGGAGCTCGCTCGGAGGGATTATCGGGAGGGGAGGAAAAAAAAAGCTTTCAGGAGGACAGTCATCTGCCTCTCTCCTGCTGTAGACCACGGGCAGGCAGGCGGGGGGGTGGGAGGGGAGGAGGAGGAGGAGGAGGAGGAGGAGAAAAAAAAGGAACGGCCTTCCTCCCTCTAAGTCCCTTTTTGGCAATGCCTGCCAAAAAACTGGGCCGAGCAGCTTTGCGAAAGGAGAGGAAGGCAGGCGAGCAGCCGATCCCTCTTTCTGTCTACATGGCGAAAAGAAATGGGCTCATTTAGCCAAAGCTGCCACGGTCAATGCGGGGCTCTGATCGAGGCTTTGCTAAGGTGAAATCCCTCCTGAAGAAAGCGGCTCGGCGAGGGGGGGGCGGGGGTGTGGGTGGGGGGGGGCTGCCGAGCTGTTGGACGGCAGGTTCCGTGTGGGCCGTCGCCTCCTGTCAGCCGCCTCCTGTTTCGGCTCCCTCGTGGGCGTTTTATCGACGGCGCCACCCGGGACTCGTCCCCGTTCCCTTCAGCGCCGCTGCCTCCTCGGCTCCGCGGGGCCTTTGTGCCCGCCCCCACCCTGCTGGTCAGAGGCCAGGTGCGAATAATCCCCCCCCCCCCCACCTGGATTCCTAATAATTCCCCGATTTTCTCGGTGAATCTTCTTTATTCTCTCGTCGCTCGTCGAGGGTTCGCCGGCTGGCGCAGGTAAACACAGGCGGCTGTTTATCGTGGCGTTCTCAGGGAGGAGACGGCGCCTGACCTTGAGTGTTAGAAGAAACGGCGCGCTTATCGTTAGCCGTCTTGACTGACAGCCGGGTGTTTACGAGCGGCGTGGAAGGCTCGCTTTCCTCCATCTCTGGAGGGGGTTTGGGGCTGCTGCCACGCCGTGACTCACCTCTCCGACTCCCGGCTTCCTCCCGCGTGTCGTCTCTTGCCTCACGTTTTTTTTTTTGTTTCCCTTCTTTTTAATTTAAAAAGCCGCTCGGTTCGTTAACAGAGCCGGCTCCGGTCTGCAGCGCCGCGTGGCCAGGGGAGGGGCCGGCCTGTGATTCACCACATGTCAGTGAAACTCTCATAAAACAGGCTGGCGGTGATGCATGTGTGGAGTCACTGTGATGGAGTGAGGAGCCAACGCATGTGTGAGACAAAGGGAAGTGAGCACATCTGTTTCTGCCAAACTTACAAGTTGGACTTTCACTTGCTGAGCTCAGCTGACGGCTGAACTGATACGAAGCACGCGTGGGTTTGTTGAACGGCAGCACGTCGACGCCTCGGTGCAGCATGTTCCTCCTCTCACCACATTGGGACGAGCTCCAGGATCCTGCATCGTTACCTGGGTGAAGTGTAACAGGTCCAGACCGGCGCGTCCTTTCTAATGCTCCACACACACCAGAGAGACTCTGACACAGACTCTCAGCTCACATCTACAGACGAGTGTTCAGAGGTTTTAGTCCCAGACTGGCCTCAGACTGAAGGTTTTACAGAGACTGTGAATCTTGTAGGGTCACTATTCACAAGACTACAACGAGAGACTCGATTTTTTTCCCATCATGCTCGGCAGAAGTTTGACTAAAATGGAGGAGAAGCAGCGTTTAGCTGCAGCTGCTCTCGTCTGTGCAGTGGTTTGAGATTTGCAAAGCTCGCTCCTCTACGTCGGCCGACATGTTTGTTACTGACTGTCTGGTTTCCTGTTTCTGCCTTTGTCGGTGCTCATTTATTGGTGGTTGATTGTGTTACGTCACTGTTTAGACAATGTTAAACACGTTTGATTTGATCATCATGACATCACTGACCGAGGCGTCTTTCTTCCCTCAGGTCCTCGGCTCGGTCCGGACCGAGGGGACCCCCCTGGACTGCCGCTTCAGCCAGCTCCAGCCCTACCAGACGCTCACCGTGGAGACCCCCCCGGGACCGGCAGAGGGGTCCCGGGCCGACGCCTGCGTGTACGAGTGCGCGCGGGGGCGCCTGCGCCGCCTGTCGGTGTGCCGCGTGGCGCTGCCGTCGCGGGCCGTCTGCTGCTCGCGCCACCCCTCCGAGGCCGTCCTCCTGCTGGGCCTGAGCGACTCCTCCCTGCTCCTGCACGACCAGCGGCGGGGGGTCTCCTCGCTGGCCTCCTGCCCCGTGCCGCCCTCCCTTCTGGCGTGGCACCCTGCCGGGGCCGTGGTGGTGGTGGTGGGAGGGGGCCAGGAGGAGCTGGTGTGCTTTGATGTGGGCTTGGCACCTGTCGGCGTGGCGCTGGTGGCCGAGGAGGCGGCGCCCGCCGCCGCCACGCTGAGGCTGGCTCAGCACCTGCGCTGCTCCGGAGGCCTGAGAGGACTGCAGTGGGGGGCCGGCCTGGACGGAAGCCCGGAGGGGACGGACGTGCTGACTCTGGCCTTCCACGGAGGCCCGCTGGCGGCGCTGAGGTTCAGGCTGGGTAGGTGAGCCGAGGCCGAGCGTGACGGAGCTGCTTGATCGTTGCAGGAACTCATTTGTTCCCACGTCAGTCAGACGCTGAAACTACGCTGCTCCGGGGGAAACGGATTGTGCAACAGTCGTGGGATGTTTACACTGGGCGTGTGCAGATTATCCGCTCCTCATTGTTGTGCTCGGGTAAATCTGACGCTGTTTATTCTTCAGTCGTATTAATACGACGATCTGCTGCGTCCAAAACAAACTTTACCTCCGGGGACAGTCGAATATAACGTGAATTATTGTATTACAGAACGGTTCGCACAAGAAAAGCCGATTCTGCAAACTTGCAGAATGGAAACTTTTACTTTTTTTGGCGATTGGCTCAAAAGTTCTGACGTCCCAAGATCACATCTGGTCATTTTACAGCAGACGTGTTCGTTCTGCTGCAACAGGAAACAGGAAATAACTGGCGTTTGACCCAAAACCCTCTGGAAAGCTCTACTTGTTTGGTCCGACCCAGAGTTTAGCTGAGTGTGAACGCACCCTGAAAAAAAAAACCCCGACTCGATCGCACCCGACAGATTCATTCATTCACCTCGCCACAGCTCCCTCCTTCACTTTGTCCTCGTGGTCGTCTGAAGTCGGCCACTTTCACTGAACCTCAGCACAGACCTGGTGAACGTGAGGCGTGACGGCGCCGCGCCTTCACCTTTACAAGGAACTTTTCGTGGGCACCGATGGAAATATTCATCCTGCTGGGCCTGTTTCCTCGTCATGTTTCACCACATATTTTCTATTGATGTAAACATCAACGCTGATAATGAACCTTTAAACACGCGGTGACGCACCGGTCGCGGCCCCCCTCCCCCCCTCACTGCTTCCCCTCGCTGTGGGTTTTATTTTGAGGGTCCGACAGCGAGTCTGAACGCGGCTGTGCGACTGCGACTGCGGCGCGGGTCGTCCCGGCACCTCTGCTCCGCTCAGGGAAGTTAATTTGTTGACAGGCGGGGAAGGTTAGCAGGAGTCACGCTCTCAGAGGTCATTCAATAATCGCCCCGGGGCACGGGCCCCCAGGTGCATTCTGGGATGCATTTTTCCGATAAATCGTTTACAGTGGCTGCGCGGTCCCTCGGGGCCCCCAGATAAAGTTTGCCAATCAAAATTTTTTTTTTTTCTCTTACGGAGCAGCCACCTCAGCCTCAAACACACACTCTGGGACACTCATGCAAACACACACACACTCTCACACACACACACACACACTCACACTTGGCATCTTTAATTGTGACTTTGCAAAGAAGATGTGACAGTGGAGCGCAACTCTGCGCTCAAGTTTGAAAGCGAGTGCGTAGGAGTGAAGGGAGGAAGGTAGAAGATGTGAGCCTGTGTGTGTGTGTGTGTGTGTGTGTGTGTGAGTGTGTGTGAGTCGTTTGCCTGTGTGCACAGGGAAAGAGGAGGGTGTCTTCCAACAATAGCTTCCTCTCCTCTGATCGTCTGCCAAGGTTTTGATGAAGAAAGTCACTGCACGTCTTTTTCTCCATGATAATTCCCCTCCCCGCACACACACACGTGTGCGTATTCTTCTATTTTTGTGCCTACACACACGCACACACACACACACACACACACTCTCCAACTCGTTTGTTTGTTTGCTTGCGCTCCTTCTCTGTATTGACTTGTTTCATAAGGCCGCTACATGACAGAAGGAGTGAGTCGGGAGGCGGTGAGGAAGAAAGACTTGGCCGCGCTCCAACCTCCATTTTTTTCTTCCATGGGAGGCAGCCCTCCCTGGTGCCCCCCCCCTACCTCCCCCCCCAACCCCCTGCCTGCACTGAGTTATCTCATCTGGGCACACGTTGGCCGCGGCTGGGCCTGCACCGGTACAAGCTGTGGAAGAGGGGGGTGGAGGTGGGGGGGGGCAGCAGGCCGGGGAATGTGCTGCACGACACGCAGGAGAAATTAGTCTTCTTTTTTTCACAGCGAAGGAATTGCATCAGAGCGCTGCTTAAGTGTGACCCGCCGGGGCTCCGGGCGCGTGTTATTCTGGTCTGTAGTTCGACTCCCTGGCTTCAGAACCGAAGCTTAGAAACAAACCTAGAAGAAGGACGGTGAGGTTTAAATACGTTATGATGGAAAAATCCATTTTCAGGCTGTTTTTTAAAGTGAAAAGTGAATATTTCACTTTACATTGAACAGTTTCCTCCTGTTTCCAAGGTAGAAAGATAATTTCACCCAACGATAGCCTCTCGAAACAAACTTCTTTATCTTATTTTGAAGGGCGTGCAACACTAAACATAGAGAACAGCATGTGTAAGATTCAAGTTCAGTACCAACACGTTTGAAATATTAAATTGAGGTTGATTATTATAATATTATAATCACATAAAATCTAGTTATAATGACCGAATGCATAATTGAATTAACAAAGAGTCACCAGCCTGTGTAAGAGCTGCTCCTGTTTCATGTGATGTGTCATCAGGAAACTCCCCTTTGCTTTAATTACAGGCCTTCAGAAACCGTCGCTGAAACGCCTCCTTCAGGCTGCTGCTGCTGCTACTGCTGCTTCTTCTCCTCCTCCTCCTCCTCCTCCTCCTCCTCCTCCTCCTCCTCCTGTCTCTGAGCCTTCCTGAACATCAGTGCGCTTCCAAACCGGGTCGGTCAGATTAAAAATCGGTGCGAGCAGGTGTGCTAACGAACCGGCTCGTTCTTGGCCCACCTCGACGAGCCGTCGCCTCCACTCGGAGTCGGGGCCTGACTCGAGAGTCCCCCCCCCCCCCCTCCCCCCGCACTGTGGCGCTAAGAAGAGCCCCCCCACACACACACACACACACAAACACACACACACACACACACCAGCCACTCAGCTGCTGTATTAGCCACATTAGCCCACTCTTTAGGGGATTTGTAGGGTTGCTAATTGCTGGCTTGTAATTTTAATTGCCCGTCCCACCGTCACCGCCCACACGCAGATGCGCACAACTTCCTTCAATAATGAGACGAGAGTCGGAGGTGATTTTTTACCCGCTTCTTGTTCTTCATCACTTCTGTTGCAACACCTGGATTTTACTGTTTCTTTTCTGTCATCTACAATTCCTATGACTTCTTCTATGACCCTTCAAGGTTGAAAAAACGTGTGTTTCAATGAACACACAAGTTTTGACTTTCATTTTTCTTCTCATAATCATTTCTGGGGTTCAAAAGCATTGACAGGAGCGAAGGCACGCAGGACAAACATGCCGTCTCTTGTTTCTTTTGAAGTCCCACGCTGGCTGCACACGCTGCCGAATCCAGAAACCAGATCGTGTTGTGATCGGGTGACGGGAAAGTGGAACCAGTCGGAGACCAGTTTCTATCTCCGTCTTTGACAGCAAGCATCTGACGTTGACGGGTTGGCTCGGGACGTGACAGGCTCGTCAGCCCCTCCTAGAACGGGTCGGCCGTCCCTGCGCCTGCCACACTACGCCGCCTCATTATCGAACGACAATAGGCCGTAATTACGCGCTGGCATCTAACACCTTCCCCTGTCTCGTACAGTAATGTCACAAACATGCACACGCAGACTTCTCCGGCCTTTTGCGAGCGCCGAACGAGACACCGCGGCTGCCGGGAAGGCTGCGAAGACCCTCCATTATTAAACAGAGGCCTAATCTGCCCCACGCGTGCCCACGGGACGTCGGTCACCTCTGGCCAAAAGGCGTCGCGAGCAAACATCACCGAGCAGAGTTGGGCTGCGCTGCAGCCAGGGAGCAGCTCTGTAAACCATTAGCCGCGCAGCTGTCACTCACAGCGACGCCCACACGGGACAATGTGGGTCAAGGTGATAAATTAAATGGAGACACAAAGTCTGGTTGATGTCTTCCTCGTTTGTACAACACGGTGATCGGGTGAGGACTTGCGTTGTTTTGTGTCACTTACACAATCAAAGTTGTCGTTCCTGAATATTTAGAGTTGATAGTTTGAGTTTCGGAGAGACGCGTCCAGAGACCGAGTTGGATTTCAGCAGGTGAACTTTGATTCAGAAATGTCAGCGATCCCAAAAAGTGAGGCGCAGTTGAAGCGTCTACTCTCACGCCTGCACCTGTGATGCAGGCGCAGGTACAAGCGCAGGAGCGGCTGCAGATGCAGGTGGAGACGCAACCACGAGCGCAGAACTCGTGCAGAAGAAGGTTCACGTGCCGAGCGAGTGAAGGAACGACTCCAAAATAGCAGCTTTTCAGCAGCAAACCTACAGCTTTATCCAACAAACATGACCCAAACCAACAGCAGCAGCTGCAGATTGAGTTGGGAACGAGTTGCGATCTGACCCCCCCCGTTCTTTCTCTCTCTCTCTGTGCGCCAGGCGCTCTGACGGGGGGCCGCATGGGCCCGGGGGAGCTGCTGCAGCAGCGGCTGCGCTGCGGTCAGACCCGAGAGGCTCTGGGCATCCTGGAGTCCCTGGACTGGGCCGTCGCCGGGGACCAGTGCTACCGAGGCCTGACCTCCGTCGCAGACCACCTGCTGAGGCAGGAGCTGAACGCCGAGAGAGAGGGTGGGCCTCCGTGTGTGTGTGTGTGTGTGTGTGTGTGTGCGTGTGCGTGTGCGTGTGTGAGACTCAGGCGCTTCCCTGACTCACCTGAGGTGCGCGTAGCAACGCGAGCTAATTAGAATAATTGCCCTTCATATTCATGAGTCATGTTAGCCTCCAGGTTTGCGGTCTTGTAACTGAACCTGTTGACCTTCATTGCGTTTACATTTTAATTTACTTTCCCTCCTCGGTGAAACGCAGCTGGTAATTAGCAGCTTGCGAGCCAGACTTTAGTTTCAGGGCTGATTCTGACTCTGAGATGCTTCTGAAAAGTTAATGCATCGCACCAACGCTCGCTGATGTGCAGGAAAACCGGCAGAATTAAGAGCGTTCAGTCACAAGTGTTAATTCCTCGTAAAGTTTTCTGGTGTGTGTGTGTGTGTGTGTGTGTGTGTGTGTGTGTGTGTGTGTGTGTGTGTGTGTGTGTGTGTGTGTGT
>JAUESF010000014.1:1231433-1242126 GCA_032274765.1 Malacoctenus tetranemus | reverse complement strand
GCAGATCCCTCCGCCTGACCGGCACGCAGCGAAAACAGGACACTGAAGGAGGAAGACACGAAGCTGGTCTGAGCACGTGTTTCCAGGCATCTAAACGTTGCGTTTTTCTGAAACCACAGTGAGAATAAATCCTGCAACACTTTCTTTTTTGCGGCACACTTGTGAAAATCTCGCCGTCCCTTCTTTGTCTGCGCGACATCACGCCGAGTTTAAATGGAAACCGAACTCTCGGCGCGTCACCGTTTGTCGAGTATAACAGCGGCGGGGCAGTAACAGCTTGTTCCACTGCTGCACTTAAATGTGTAAAATGTAAATGAGATACAAGACGTGTAAATCTCTTTCGGTTCGATTTCATTTTAAGAAAAGAAATGAGGGGGGGGGTGTGGTGTGGTGTGAGACACTTCAAAGCCTCCGGGGCAGGTTGTAAATGTATAAATGAATAGGTTGGCTTTCAATATATCAATTTCTATTCACATTGTGAGATTAAAAAGTTGCCGGCGTGTTTATCTCGGCCCTACACACCGTTTTGCCCACATGAATAGCCGGTGAAAATAAATAGAAATGGAGGGGGGGGGAGAAAAAAAAAAGGCGAAGCTAGTAGAGGTTAGCCGTGTTCGGGGGGAAGGTTGCAGCAGCCCGAGTGCATATTCACTGAACTGAGCCTTTAGGCACACTGGGAAAAACTATGAGAATGGACGCACGCGCGCGCACGCACGCACGCACGCCGGAGCCCGCATTCGCACGCCGTCCACGTTCGTAGTGTGATGATGTGTTGGTTTCGTCTTGGCCTCTCATAGTGGGAATGTCTCCTCTTAATCCTCTCTGACTTCATACATTCAAAGGTCATCTCACAGCCCATGTGTAGGCTGGGCCGCGCGCATGTGTGTGTGTCTGTGTGAGTGAGTGTGAGTGAGTGTGTGTGTGTGTGTCGGCGCTCAGTGTGAATAAGAAAGAGAAACCTATTCACACCAGCTGTATATGTCAACAAACCCTGTAGGCCTGTCCTTGTTTACTGTGAACATCCCATCTCTTCTCCCTCTCCCTTTACAAATCCCCCCCATCTTCCTCCCCCCCTCACCCCACTGTCCTCTACCCTTCACTATCTGCCACATATTCCCCTTCATTGCACCCTCCTCTTCAATCCTCACTCACAATTCATTCTCCGACGTCCCCCGCCTCCCTCCCTCCCTCCCTCTCTCTCGCCTCCCACCCACCCCCTCCTTTCCACCCCGAGCTCCAAAGGCAGGGGCATCTCCTGGCGAAGTGTGGCCCACCACAGGCCACTGGCTTTGGGTAATTAAAGTGGTTTAGGCCCCCTCACCCACGGTCACAGGCAACTGCAGCTGGGCGATAAAGGCACTGTGCCATAATTACATGGACGGCCAGCATCACCGCCCAGCTACACTAAAACAGTCAGCTAGCCAGCTGCAAGTGGAGGACAGACCTGTGTGTGTGTGTGTGTGTGTGTGTGTCTGTGTGTGTGTGTGTGTGACTGTACTGTGTTTGCATGCATGCATGTGAGTGTGTGTGTGTGTAGGCACAGGGGGTCAACACCCCCGTGTGATCGCTCTGCTGTAGTTAAGCCCCCTGTGTTTAAGCCCCACGCAGGCTCATTGAGCCCCCTCCATACACACACACACACACACACACACACACACACACACACACACACACACACACACACACACAAATTTAACCCCCACCCGTCCCCACACCCCCAGCCAATCATTCCCCACCAGTGGTCTGACTCCTGCCGTGAGTGTGTGTGACCATCAGCCATTTAATTAGACCCAGCCATGATTTGACTAATTTAAATAAATAAATAAACATACGAAAACACCCCAATAAACAAATACCTATATTCAAATGAGGCGCCGGGGAGTTTGACGAGCAGAGAGAATGGGACCGAAGATGGGACTGTGCAGGCGGAAAGAGAGCTAATGTGGGGCCCAGTGGATGTGGACACACTGCTGCAAACACACACACACACACACACGCATACAAAACGCTTCAAATCACTCACTTATAATAACACACGCAGCCAGGAAAGCAGCTCAAAGGCAGAGCAGCGAGCAGCCTGAGGCCCGGATGTGTGCGGGCCTGATGTCAGAGGGCCTGACGGGCCGTGAGCTAACAGAAACTTTGGTCAGCGCGCGAGAGAAACCAACCAATCAGATCCGACTTCACGCTACATCCAGGAAGTGCTCATATTTAGTCACTTCCTCAGCCTTTCTGAACTGAAGACAGATCATGACCAGCAGCTTTCTGTGTTGTGGTCCCGGATCGTCTCTCCTACCTTGGGGGAAGAGGAGGCCAGCTCTCTTCCTATCAGCGACGCCACGGGGCCGGGCCCGGACGCCGCCGGCGCTCGCGCCCTGTCGGGGCCGAGGCCGGGCTTGGAGGGCGGCGTGCTGGGGCCGGGGCCGGGGCCGGCGCTCGGGGGCGGGGGCGCCCTCCTCTTCTGGCCGCTGCCCATATCAGAAGCCGGGCCGCCAGCGGGGGGCGGCGTGGGGCTCGATGTCCTTGGCTCGTAGAAGGGATTGGACCTGTTGGGTGACGGAGAGAAGACAGACAGAATCAAACTGGTGTCGGCTTGGACGTCCACTCCTTCAGCCTCCCGACTCACACTTTAATCGGTGCTCGTCTCGACTCTACCACAACCACTCATTTACTCTCTCATGCAAACAAAACCTGAAGAAACGACACTCAATTCTGCTCCTGACATCTGTAGAACAGCTGTGAACACTTTGAGATCTCACTGACTTCAAAATAAAGGTTACAAACATTCATCATCACAAACAACAAGCAAATCTGTGACTTCTAATCAAAAGAGTAACGAAAAAAGACCACTTTATTCATCGATGAGGTGGGTTCACTTGTTTCGAAGCCTGACCTACGAAGCCCATCGAGTCAATCTAAAGCCTCCTTGGGTTTCAGGCGCCCGCTGATTAACTGAAACACGGAGAGCAACGGCCACACGGAGACAAACGTTTGGGAGGGAACAACAATGAGCAGCACACACGAGTGGTAAGTCAGTCGACGACGCAGCTGCACCGAGGTCAGCGCCGTGTGACCTCATATCCTCACCGCTCAGCGCGGACCACTGACAGACAGACACGCACAAGCATGCACGGAGGCGCACACACATACCGCAGTGTTATCAATATACAGGCACGCTTGTGCCACTGAAAGCGGGGGCACGGCCCCGAGACGTTCACTCAACATGCAACAGGCGATCCTAAACAAACAAGAGAGGGGAGGGAGGGAGGGGGAGGAGGAGGGGGGGGGGGGGTGATTGACCAGGCATCTGTCTGAAAGAGACGGTCGGAGCTGCTCGGCGTCCGTCCCACCGTGGAGCGACAGAGGGGGGGGGGGAGGTGAAGAAAAGAGGAGCAGGCAGGCCTTTAGAGCAGCTTTAACAGAGCAGCACCGGCTAAAAGACACGTGAAAGGGCTCCAGTCAAAACACGGCGCTGCCCTCCTGAACTCTCCATTCTGCACTGAGACGCTCCTGATGTCAGAGAGACACAGGCCAAGAAACACAGCAGTCAATAACCCATCCGTCCTCAGACGGGACGCGCGGCTGTCGGTGGGACGGAGGGGGGGGGGTCTCGTTTACACCGTCGTTTCACTCTCCTGCAAACTAGGAAATTATATGTTGACACTGTCGGGATGTTTACAATCATTATAATCCACGTTTGACAAGGATCCAACAATTTTGAGTGGCGGTGACGTTGCTTTTTGGAGCTTTTGCTCTCAAATAGAAGCTTCATCTGACTCGCTTAGTGCAGGAAGTGCTCAGTGTGTGGCGCTCAGTGCAACTATGTGTTGACTAGCTGAATGAAATGTGTCAGGAAGTAGTGAAAAACTATGAACCTCCACTTGTGTTTCACTTTTAGGTGCAGACACTGTGATCAACAACTTCCTTTTCAGCTCTACTTCCTGTACGGTGCGTTGAACGCTGTTATTACAGGAAAATTCAACATCATTTTTTGCTTCTACTGCCTAGAAAACATCATTAGTTTGATCCTGGTGTGTAATAATGATGGAAATGTATGGTAGAAGACCAGAATTAGAAGTTTTTAAAAGGGGGTTTTAAAGTTAAAACTGATGAAGAGGAGGAAGAGAAAGAACTGAAGGAAGGAAAGCAGGACGAGAGACGAGCGAGGGGGGAAATAAAGAGGACGTTAGAGAGGAAGTGAGGAGGAAGAGCCCAGAGAGGGAAAGTAAGGGGTGACACGTTGAAGTCGGGAGGGAAGGAGGGAAGGAACGGGGGGGGAGGAGGAGGAGGAGGAGGAGGAGGAGGGAGACAAGGTTAAAGAATGCGGGGAAACAACAGGGCCCTTGTTCCTGTTGAAAGAGCTGCCTCGTCACTTCGCCCTGTCTTGAGGGGGGGGTGGGGGGGTGAGAGAGGGTGGGAGGGACGCCCTCTGGAAGGGGGGCTCCTCCAGAACTTGGCCTGCACACAGGGACTGAGCTGGGCAGCGTGGGGGCTCCCCAGCGAGTCCAGACAGGACGACTCTATCAAAGCGCCACTGCTCCCAGTGCACACGCAGTTCTTACTCATCCAGCTCCTCCTCCTCGTTGTGCGCCGTGTCTGCGTACAGGTATTTGCTCATGTCCACGGGCCGGACCCCCTTCCTCTGCCGGGGCTTGGGGGGCTCCGGCTGGGCGTCCGCCTCGTCCTGGTCGGGCTCGTCGAAGGGGTTCCCCGGCGCCGGGCGGGCCTCCGGCTCGTCGGGCTCGTTGAAGGGGTTGGAGGAGTCGTCGTAGAAGGAGTCGTCGTCCACGTGCGGCCGCGACACCGGCTGGGGAGGGGGCTCTGGTGGAGGGGGGCGAGAGGGAGCAATCAGTGCTAACACCGGGGGGAGGGGGGGGGCTGCAGCTCAGGAGCTCAAGTTTATCAAGGTTATGTATGTTTCGTACGTCGTGACGATATCAAATTTACAAGCAGTTTGCGCCCTGCGGCCGGTTCGGCCCCACCGGACGGCCCCTTTTGGCCCGCGGACCACACGTTTGACACCTCTGCTTTATGTGCAGGGGAGCGTGTCACCTCCACACACCTGGCGGCTCAGGTGGACGGAGGCAAATATTAGTTTAGCTGTGGGGGCGAAGGCGCTGCGGCCGGGTTCAGCTGAACGCCACCGCGCGCGCGTTCACGGTGCGTGCACGTCCAAGCGTCACGGCTGCACCGAGCGTCACGCCAGAGCTGCACACCAGTCAAAACTAACCACGAGTCCGGTGACACTGCAGGAGGCGTGTACCTTCTTCGTCGGGATCGCCGAACGGGTTGAGGTGGTTCGGGTGGACGTCGACGCCGTCGTCGTCGTCGGGCTCGTCGAAGGGGTTGGAGCCCATGTCGGGCGCCGCGTCGCGGTCCTCGTCCTCCAGGAAGTTCAGCTTGCTGATCAGCTCTGCCGTCGTCCGACAAAAAAAACAATTAGCTGAAAACTCGAAAGTGAAACTGCTGAATACGAATAATCACCCCCCCCAAAAAAAAAGCGATGAACAAACATTCACAAACATTCACAAACACAAAAGCGTCAAAATCTGCGTTTTGGAGTGAACCATGAAGGGAAACCGAGGAGTCGCTCTGCCTGAACTTCTCTCCCCGTTCCCACTGAACCACCTTGATGCATGTGCAGCAGAGGCATCCTGGGAAAATGCGTGCGTGTTACTCTGGGCGACAGCCAGACAGGCCCGGCGTTGCCATGGGGATCCCCTCTGAGAGGAGCGAGGACGCGGCCACTTTATCTTCATCGTACTCGACCGGGGCTCGGTCGCGCGCCGGCAGGGTGCGGGTCGGTCTGAAAGCGGCGCTCATGTGTCGGAGCTCCACGCCAAGAAACGCCGCAGAGTTATGGGACAGTCTGAACGGGGGGGGGGAGTCTCCCCCCCCGTCATGTGAAGTAGCCGCGGCTGAAAAGAGACTTTCTCTGCCAACATTTGTGACTTTTTTGAGGCAGAATGAAAGTTTCAGTGCTAAAATCAGTGGAAATTTCGACGCAAAGACGCTCACTCGAGTTTCAGCACGACTTCTGGTTAAAGCTGCCAACACATGCAGAGTCCTTTATATGCACAAGTCATAGCAACAAGTACAGATCTTAAAAAATAAAGTTCTACAGTCTGAAGGACGCAGAGAAACTACGGAGCGCTTTTATTTTGAAAGCTACGATTTCCTATGTTGGTGAGAGGGAGCGCGTCCACTCGAACTCTGGCTTCACTGGAATGTTTTGGCAGATCAGACTTGAGAGAGGAAGTCCACAGCCTCTCGGGGGGTCATGTGACGGGCGCCGAAGGTGAACGAAGGATCGGAGGCAGCGCCGACGCTCTGCTGCACTTTGAGTTGAATCCATCCGATTTGTGCAAAAGAAACTAAGACAAACAATACGTAAAAAACACCCCCAAAACATAAACTATCCTCACAGCAACAAGTCTTTGCTGTAAAGTTTATTTTGGTGGGTATAAAGTACTTTGGAAACCTCTGTCTGAGCTGGTTCACTACCAATTGCAGTGTAAACAAAAAGGGGGAGGAGTTACAACTGTAAGGAAACTTAAAGGACACAAAATAAAGGAGGAACACCAGCCAACGTGTTCACAACACCAGCACATCCACCAGCACAGGGTCACATGACCACGACACGATCACAGGTGTCAGGGAGGGTCGACGGGGGAGGAGGGGGCGGAGCCAAAAGAAAAAGGAGGAGGAAACGAGAGGGAGGCCGGAAAAAAAGGGGCTACAAGTGATTAAGAGGTCCAAAAAAAATAAAGAGTCACGTGATGATTGGTGGGAAACAGGAGGCGCGACGTCACGATGTCCAACAACACGATGGGGGGAGGGGGGGGGAGTCAGGGGGACACGGGATGAGGACAGGTGAGAGAAAGGTGGAAAAAGACCTTGGGAGGAAGCAGCAGGCTTAGGTGCCGCTTTGCTCGCCCGCTTGAGAACACCACCAACACCATCATCATCATCATCATCATCATCCCCATGTAAGCAGCTGAGGGCATTCAGCTGGTTTACAATCTCTGTAAACGACAGGTCCGCACAGGAGGGGGGGGAGGGGGGAGAAAAGCAGTGAGGGAGGCAGAAAAACACACACAGTCAGAGATACACGCATACACACACACACACACGCACACATGCAAAAAGAGTGGAAATGATGCCAGATGTCACTGACTCATCGATACCAAATTAAACGTCACGTCAGACGTTTTGCGACGGCGTTTGAAGAGAACGACACTGATCAGCCAGAATATTATGACCACCACACTGTTAAAGCCCCCCCCTCCCTCGACTTTTGAAGCAAAGACCCCCTCAGACCACTCAAGATGTCAGCAGCAGCTGTTCATCCATTACAGGGTCGGGCCTCTCCAGACTGGACTTCCAGCACATCCCACAAATGCCTGATCAGACCGAGTTTGGGAGATTTTGGACGGAGGTTCGGTCTCGACACGCGTCGATGAACCTTGACCTCCGATCAGGGGCCGAGTTTCTTCTTCTGCTTCTGACGCGTCGAGTTCAAGGTGGGAACGTGGACGTCCCAAAACACCGACAGGTGCCCGGATGCAGACAGAGAAGCGGTGGTCACGTTGTTGAGGCTGATCGGTACCTTCAAACTTTAATTTGAGTATTTAAATCATTTCCAAAGCTGCAGAATAAACACAGGGAACATTTCGAACTTCAAAATGCTCTCAAACATCGGTTCAAACCTCCTGTTACATCAGTCGTGTCTCAGGTTTTGCATTTTTCTCTCATCAGGTTTGAAAACTTGACGACTTCGTTTGCATGTTTGTGCATCACTTAAATAAACTCCTGTCGATTGTTGGTCTGAGATGTGTCGTTTCTTCTGCCAAACTAATAAGTCAAACAAGGATACGTCGACACTGAAGTGTGCAGAAACACACAAAATCTAAATACTGCAATACTTTTACATAGATTCACAGTGTACACGTGTAAAAGCAAAACAAGCAGCTGAAGCTCGGGAAAAAAAAACACGAACCTATTTCGAGAGTAAAAGCACATTTGTGATAAGCTTTCATTTGCGAGTTTGCTTGGTGGTTAAACTGATAAGCGACATCGGGGAAACTTAAAACATTCGCGCACAAACACGCGTCTCGTAATCTGCGCTGGAGACAAAACAGCCGACGTGTTTTCCAGGGTTGCAGCGTCGGGTTGTTTTTTGCCGCGCTCGCCGGCTTGTTGCTGTAGGTAGCGTTCAAGGAGGAATATGATAGCGCGGAGTTTTGGCAGCTCGGCCCGGCCTTTGATTCAGAGATGCGTGCGAGCGGAGCGTTGCTGTAGGCGCTCGATGCATATACATATAAATGAGATGAAGAGCAGGGGGGTGGGGTGGGGGGGGTGGGCGGAGAAGGGTGAGGGGTGGGGGGGGGGGGAAGGAGAGAAAGCATGAAGCTTAACATGAAGAGGTGGCGCTTTGAAAAGTTGGATTAAGCAAAGCAGGAAGCAGCGAGGCCCATACATTAGACCACGGAATGAATCCCCCAACACGTATGTATGGGAGGAGGCTCGCCGCCACCGGTCTGCAGGCCCGACCGGCGCCGGCGCCGGAGCGGAACGCAACCGACGAGGGGCGACAGGCAGGGGGGGCAACGGAAAATACCCCCAAGCTGATTTCACATAAAAGAAAGATGGTAAATAAAGCTCATGAATTCACAACATTTCTGCTGTTTAAATGTGCAGAAGCGAAGAGACGCCGAAGCATGAAGTGGGGGAAAAACAAAGGAAGCAAAGGAAGAAGCGAAGCCGACGCCCCGCGGGACGCCGTCGTCCGAGTTACTCTGGTGACTGACGGAGGTCGGAGGTTCGATCCTGCAGGTAGAGCTGTCTGAAGAGCCCACGGATTAGAAATACATCACACACGGAGCTTCTTATTCTCTCGTTCGCTCTTTGAATCGGCGCCAAACGTCGTGGCGTTCGTTCCCTGCGTCCGTTCTCCTCCCACCTGTGATCTTCGCCGCCTTCTCCTCCTGGTTGACCCTGTTCTCCTCGTCCTCCTCGTTCTCCTCCTCGAAGTCGTCCAGGTTGCCGATGTCGGCCTGCTTCATGCTCATCAGGCTGGCCAGACTCTGCATGTCCTCGTCACTTCGGAGGACAACAACAAACACAACACAACACAACCCTGAAACCTCGAGACGAAACAGCTCGACGCATCATCGTCGATGTCACAAACAGATCTGATGTTTATTCGACCCACGATCCCTCCAGCTCTGACAGAAACCACCGGGTGACACCTCAGGATGAACACAACCCTCCATCTTTTTAACTCCTTCACTTCGGGCCTCCGTCGCTGCACCTGGCGCACACACCCGACACTTGGTCTTCACGCTGTGTTTTAAGCGTTTGACTGCCGACCCCGCTCGGCCTCTCCTCTCACGCCACCTTTCATCTGCTCCGACATCATTTCTGGCCATTTTATGTAGTCTACTGTGCCCCTCCCCCCCTTTCCTCCTCCTCCCCCCCCTAAGAGTCCCCAGACAGCGCCGCTCCATCATAATCGCTGTATTCTCCTCTCTGTTCTTTGTGTTTGGTGTTTCCCAGGCCCACGGGCTCATTTGAACCGGCGTGATGGAGTTTGTTTGTGTGTGGTCGACATCATTCCCCGAAGGGTTAACAAGGGTTACGCGCCATCGACCCGCCGGCCGCGCCACAACACAGGGCTGGATGCTCTGCTCTCGCTCAGTCTGTGTGTGTGTGTGTGTGTGTGTGTGTGTGTGTGTGTGTTGGGGGGAGGGGGGGGGTTTGCTCTTTGAATGAAAGTTGCTGCTATCATTTCAGAATGAATAACAAACAGCAAACACTGTGATTGTGAGTCCTCCAATAGAAGCTGGTGAAGAGCACAGAGCGAGTTTGTGTCCCTGTTTATCGTCTAAAGATGATTAAAAACATAACAAAGAGCTGTTTTCATCATCGACTCAGAATAAATAGGATGGCTTACGGGGACATTTTCTTTTTTTTAACATTTCATTTGGCTTCAGTTCGATGATTCAAACATGTAATAACTGCGCCGAAATGGAGACGCAACAGGGATTTATTTGTGCTTCTCGAGGTCAAATCTACATTAAAAGATCCCACGAGTGCCGATTATTGCACCGTGAAAGTTTAATATGTGATTATAAATCTGATATATTCCAAACAACGTGAAATAATCATCAGAGTGCGAGAAAAAAAAGTGGAGTTGTGGTTTCGTTTCTGTCGATACGAACATAATGGAGTTTTCGTGGCCTCTCGGGTGTTGTAATACCACTTCACAACACAAGGTGGAGTGCTGAGTCACTCACGGGTGGACAGGAAGCGGGACACTTACGTGGCTTTTCCCTCACGGAGGAAGATGCAGGAGAGGGAGAACTGCAGCGTGGCCGACACCACCTTCTTGGACAGCGGCTTGAACTTGAGCTTGACGTCGGTCTGGGTGGGCATCGGGCTGGCGTACTGCTTCATGTTGATGCTGCTGGTGGCCAGGGCCTTCCTGCGCCCCGACGGGGACTCCTGCAGACACACAACCACAACGTCACAGTCAGAGGGGGGCGAGGGGGCGGGGGGACACACAACAACAGGTGCACGTATCAGGCCAAACACTGCAAGAAACAGAAGATGCGGTCTTCAGGAAAACCGGATCGTTTGGCTTTTACCAAACAAGACTTTCACACATTCGGTCATCCAACTTCTACGATTC
>JAUESF010000014.1:859221-873251 GCA_032274765.1 Malacoctenus tetranemus | reverse complement strand
TGGTTCGGTTTCACTGGTCACCAGAGCTGCTGGTTCACCTTTAGTCCAGTTCCTGTAACTCGATGGGGTTCGTCTCCGTCGTCGGGTGAGGAAACTGCTTCTGCGTCCAGCTCTGAACACCAGGAACAGCTGGACTTATCGTCCGGTGCTCCCTTCCAGCTCAGCAGTCGGTTTCACACCGGAACAGGTACTAAAAAAGTACCTTTCAGCAGGTGTCACCTCACGGAACAAACAGGAAGAGCGTGTTGCGATCACACGTCTCCTCCTCTGTCTGTTTCCGACCAAACTCATCAGTTTTTATCGGCGCCGCCGCTTTAACAGCTTCACCGTTTTTAAGAGGAATGAAAATCAGTTTACTGGAATTCGCATCTCGTGTGCAATTAGACTCTGGTGCGTTTTACCTTTTCATTTATGCCTCGGAAATGTTTTCATATCCTCGCTCGTCCTCGTCTTGAGTCTCTCCGACTGACTCGCACTGCGCCGAGACGCTTTCAGCAGTGACTCAGACGCCGCTCGAGTCGATCCCGATCAGGAACAGGCTCCGCCCACTTGAAGCAGGCTTCACAGAGGAGAGTGCAGAACCTCCTGAAGCGGCGTGAGACTTCGGGGAAAGATCAAACGATCGCTTCAGTTTCGAAGTCAGAGAAAACGTCGGGAAGTCGTCCCGCAAAAACGCACCAGCGACAGTCGCACCTCGCGTCACGCGTCTCCTCCAAAATCCAACGGCGAGCGCGCGCGCATCCCGTATTAAAGCCGTCAGCTTTGCGCAATCCGTCACGCGGGCGTCAGACACACTTGTCGCGATTTTGTGTCATTTCCCACACGTTCAGACCAACTTCAGAAAAAGTGGCGAGAGAGAGGGGGGGAAGAAAAAAAAAAACAAAACACTCAAACGCTGCAAAAAAAAACGGAAAACAACTTTTCGACAAGTCATCGCTCTTCAGACACAAAGCTTGGTAATTTCAGAGGCACAACTGGGTCTAATTAAACAGTTTCTAGTCCGCTGATCGCGAGTGTGCGCGAGGATGCGCCCGCGTGGTCCAAAAATAATCAGCCGCACAATGTGGGTGATGTTTTGATTCACTGAGCAAAATCCCTGTAGCCCGCGCACAAAGCGCTGCGAAAATTGGATTAAAGCTTTAAATTCCAACATATATTAATAGCAGCCATACTTTTAGTCATGTGGCATTCTTATTACGGGCTTGATTGAATTAGCACGGACGCCTGAATGTGAAATATGAGGCGTTCGGCTTCGTCACAGATTGTTTTTTTTTTTTGTGTGTGTGTGTGTTTGCGGTTTTTGACTCACGAGTGAGTCGAGCGAGGAGGAGCTCCGACCTGCCGGCGCCGAGAGTCGACGTCGGCCCGCCGGAAAACGCCGAAAAAGGCTCAAACGATTCAATTTAATCAATAAGCTGAAGAGTCGTCGCTGCTGATTTCTAATCAGCGGCGCCGTGATTGCGCCTAATGGCTCCGGGTTCACAGCAGCTTTTATTAGAGGATGTACATGAATATGTATGTAGGTGTGTTTGTGC
Organism: Malacoctenus tetranemus; assembly: GCA_032274765.1. Classification (NCBI taxonomy): domain Eukaryota; kingdom Metazoa; phylum Chordata; class Actinopteri; order Blenniiformes; family Labrisomidae; genus Malacoctenus; species Malacoctenus tetranemus. The sequence continues at coordinate 871,716 of JAUESF010000014.1, read as the reverse complement.
ACAGGAGGAGGAGGAGGAGGAGGAGGAAGAGGAGGATGATTGCGTGTGTGAGTGCGAGCGCCGGCGTTTATGCGTGAACATAAACACTTGTGGCTATAAAAAGATAATCATGTGCTGCAGACACAAAGCCAATAATGGAGCCATTATTTCCCCCCGTTTTTTGGTTTACGGCGAGGCGGCTCGTGCCCGGCCAACGGTGGAGAGACTATTTCAGGGCTGCAGACCCACAATGCTTTGCTTCAGGCTGGGAGAGAGAGAGAGGGAGAGGGAGGAGGAGGAGGAGGAAGGGCGTGGCGACGGAGGAGGTTTAGTCCGACCCCGTTTTTCCCCCAGCAATGGTCAAGACGGCCAAAGGTTGGCCGCAGCGCCTGTCAGGAAATGTCACGCGGCGCCGTCGGTGTGCCTGACGTCCCCCCCCACCCCCCTTCCCCTCCCTCCAAAATGGAGGGAGGGGAAGGAGGGAGGGAGGGGGGTGAGGCCGCCTGTGCACCTTTTGTGCAGCCCTCCGACGCGAGTGCAGGAAGTGGAAACGGCGATAGCATCTCGGGAGAGATTTAGAGTACAACTGCCATATCTGGTGAGGAGCGGGGAGGAGAGGAGAGGAGGAGGAGCGGGGGGAGGAATGAAGTGCAGAGGTGAGGAGGGAGGGGAGGGAGGGGAGGGGGGCAGCGAGGAGATAATGCCGGTGATCCTGATGGATGCCGACAAGCTTCCGTGTCAAAGTCTAGCACTTCTCATGTCAAACTGACACACACACACACACACACACACACACACACACACACACACACACACACACCTAATGGCATGCACAAAATACAAGCTACACAGCAGCACACTGTAAACATCCACATGTAGGAAAGACGGGGACCAACCAGCGCTGCGGCTCCGAGGTAAACACGAGGGGAAGTGCTTCCCATCACACACTGACTTCCTGTATGTGCCGTGACCTTCGGCCACTCAGCCGTGCACTCAAAGAGGACCTCCCCGCAACCCTGTTGCGCGTCTGTCGGACGACGGTCGCCTCCATCTTCCACAGCGAAGGTCGAGGAAACGCCGCTCGTCTCGGTGATTCCGCGTCGACGTTTCGCGCCTGCGGAGCGAAACGCTCGGCTGCTTTTATTTTGAAGGATGCCGCTTTTGTGCGCTTGCTGGTGTGTTTTTAGTCTCTCAACAAGCCGGAGCAACTTTACTAAAAAACTTCAAACTGTCGGCTCGTAAAAGGGGGATAAAAATACAGTGGGTGAAGTGACGCACGCGTGGCTGGATCTCCATCTGAGAACGTCGCGGCACAAAGCCGAACGTTTCCCCCCTCCGAGCTCGTCTTCCTCTGACTCCTTTGTGATCCGTCTTCCATAATTGGTTTTTTTTTTTTATATAATTTTGGCTCCCCCCAGTTTAGGCTGCGCATTGAGTTGCGGGACAATGGCGTCCATCAATTTGCGCTCGCGAGTGCTCGCCCGCACGCTGACATCTCGGCGTTGCTTACTTTCCGTCGGCTCCTCAGCGTGAGCGCGCCGCCAAAACTGGAAAGCCAGATAAAAATTAATGTCTGGTTTGGAATTAGAGAGCCGGTGCCAAAAACACCCTGCAGAGACCATTTAACAAGTCTGTGTTCCCTCGTGTGTCTCTGTGTGGGTCTGTGCGTGTCCGTGTGTGTGCGCGGAAGTTGTTCAGAGCCAAAAAACAGAAACTATATTACGTTTTTTTTCCCTCCTCCTCCTCCTCCTCCCTCCTTCCTCCTTCCTCCTCTCAGTGTTTCTCTGCTTGCTGAAGTTATTTATGTGACTTTCTTCTCCATCCGTCTTCCGCGGTGAATTCATCCAGCGCCGGCTCGCGGGAGCCCGGAGTCCATCATGGCTGACAAGGAGCGGGGAGGCGGCGCCCTCTCCGGTCCGACGCAGCTCGCGCCGGCGCTCGGTTTACACCAAGCGACACACGCGAGAAACTAACGCTCACGCACGCACAGATGAGCCTGGAGTTGAACCGGGAACCTCTAAATCGAACGAAGTCGGCAGGTTTCGGTGCTGCGGTCGGAGTGAGACTGAACGTGCCGTCGATCCGGCAGCTGGTCTCGTTTGTCATCGTTGATTCAAGTGTAAACAAACCGGATTTGGATGAAAGTATAAGACGCGACTCTGCTGTTGGTCGTAAAAACGTCGAGTTTGGGCCGATTGAAGCCTCCGTCGCTCGATGGACGAAGCAGTTGGATGAAAGATCGGAGACGTCGCAGACCGCGTTTATGAAGAAGCGAGCTATATTTGGTGAGGCTTTTATTGTGGCGGGCTGACTCGTTTGAATGAGTGTGTTTTAGAGGAGACAATCGCGCAGGCAGTTTGAGGTGATGCAGCGAGGACGAATGCGACACCTGTGGCTCACCTGGTTGGAGTTTAAAAAACAGGAAGTATTTCAAGTTAAAAGCCTTTTTTTTTTAACAATTTATTTCCTCCCGACACCAAAAAAGTTGAAATCAGAGCTTCCTGTGTGCACGGAGAGTCCCTGCAGAGCGCAGCGAGGGACAGACTCTGACTCTCTCTGCGAGGTGAATTTATCTCTGAGAGACGTGAGGGAGGAGGAAAAGCAAACAGGAGCCCAGGAACACCTCCTCCCCCCCCCCCTCACACACACACACACACACACACCTCTCCTCGCAGAAAGTCCTCCCGTCCAGCGGCTGCGAGCATTATCACGCTGGAAACAAACGTCCAGCTGGCGCCGGCCGATCACATGTGGGATCCACGCTCCTGACTTTCATTAGCAGCCCCCCCTCCTCCACCACCCCCTCCTCCCCCCATCCTGACTGTGAATGTGTTTCTGTGCGGGGCCACCGCAGTGAATAATTTGAGAGGGCGGACAGAGAGAGAGAGAGAGAGCGTCATCAAACTTTCAGTGTGGAACGGTGGCGATGGCGGCGAGCGCGCGGTGAAACGGCGAGAACAAAGCCGGCTGGAAAGTCGGCGGCGAGCGAGCGCGCGCTGAAAGCTTTGTGGAGCTCGGGGAGCCGGGGAAGTGCCAAAGAAATAAGTTTTACTCTCTGTGCTTTGAAGGACCCAGCGGTGGGACTCGCTAATTACTAAATTCTTCCATGAAAGCGCGAAATTATTCTTCTTTTTTTTTTAGTTTTCGAAAAGGAAAAAATAAAATATATATCAACGTGTCTGAGCGCGTCCCCGAAGGTTGGTATTGTGGAGGAAGTGTGTTGTTGAAACAAGGTGACCTTTGGCTCCTTCGCTCGTGCACAGGCAGTTTTTTCTGTTCTTCTCCGGGGGGGAAAATTAATTTTGCAACTTTTCTCTGCTCGAACCGACGTCAGTTGATCTTTTTTTTTTTTTGTTTCCTGTTCAACACGGACACGAATTACTGCGTCGCAAACTCTCCCACAGGCTCAGGAAGTCGCAGCGTTTCAGCCGATAACAAGAAGTCGCTGCTCAATACGTGCACTGTAAAAAATCCAAATCTCACCAAGCACATTTGTCTCATTTCTAGTTAAAATAGATAAGATATAGGGACTTATTTTAAGACAATATAACTTGAATTTAGCTAATTATTATTTCAAGCAAAAAAAAACTCTTGTATTTGTTGTTTTTTTACTCATTTTTGGACATTTTTTTCGCTTTTTTCATTGTGATCCTGGCTGATGTGATCCTCAGTGCTTCCTGTTGGTAAATCAGCTCCCGGCTGTTTAAAGGCGGTGCACCTTTCCCCCCCCCCCCGTGCGCTGACCTTCCCAAGACGAGTCCCTTTGTGGTGTCTTCCTCCCTCGTCTTCCTGGCGTGACGATCTTCGTCGGGCGTCCAGCCGACGGATTTGCGGCGTCGGGATTGTTCGCCGATCCGCCGCTTGATTCAAGAGGCGCCGTGCGGCGGCGGCGGCGGGCTAAAGTACGGCGTGAAGGTTTTATTAAGGTCACAAAGTAACTTTACACTTCCTCTATTAGCGCGCCGGCTCGCGGAGATACAAAGGGCAGATCGATGAGCGGCGCAGATGGAGCGGCGCTGAGCGGGAGTCGGCCGAATTAGCCGGGACGCGCGTTATAAATCAGGCCCGGTGGCGACCGGCGAGCCCGTGGGAGGGGGCGGGGGAGAGGGGGGAGGCGGCTAATGGCTCCCAGTGTGATAATATAAACATCTGTTTGCTGAAATAATATTACGACCGCACACACGTGCTGGCGCGTGGAGTCTCAGGCGCTGACCCCCGAGCTGACAGACGGGCTGTAGATCACTTGACGGCATCATCACACGTCGCGTTCGCGCCGCTGAATTAATAAAAACTTGGGATTATCTGCAGGCTGGTTCTGCCTCCTCCTGCTTCCACTTCCAGCTTAATTTGTGTTTCCCACATCCTTTATATCTCTTAATTATGCATGCATATAGGAGATATATATATATACGCGGTACGCGTTAATGGTAACGTCGTGTTTTTTGAGTCGACTCGAGACGGAGATGTAATTAATCAACATCAAAGAGCTGCAGTCGGTTTGCGTCGGCCGGCCGCTCGTAGGGAGAGCGATTTAAACCCAACGGAGTGACGTTTCCTGTTCACCCCCCCCCCCCGAATCAAACTCACCCAGGAATTCCTCTTCTTCCTCGTCTTCATCTCCACTTCCAGGAAGCGTCTCCGTCTTTTAATTGCAGAGAACCAGACGGAGCCACGAACTGGGCTGGTCTGAAGTCTGTTCGGGGCATTATGAGAGAACGGCAGCTACGTGTGTTTCTGCATCTCAGTGATGCAATGTGGTAAAACGCACGTGTTTTCGTTGCTTTAATTTGTGTTTCTAATGCGGAAAGTCAAAATGTGACATCATCGGGCTGCAGGCCTCTGATTGGTCAAGGGGCAACTTCATCGAGTCGAGTCGCGCTGTCATCGTAAAAGCGTCTTTGCGCGCCGGACTGCTCGATCGCCGTGGAAACGGACCGTAACCAATTAGAATCGAGTCGAGTAGCGCTGAGATGGAAAAGCAGTTTTTGGGCGGAGCCAGTTTCTCCTGTAGGGGGCGCTGGAGCTGGTCTGGGTACCCGGTAACGGTCGCTGACTGGTCACCAGCAACCACTGACGTTTGCCTCTGTGGACCGTCGAGACGGGCGCGTCTTTGACCTGAAGAAGGTGCAAACTGCTCGTAAACGTCCCCGAACCGGGAGGTGAACCTGAGCTGACCCCACCCCCCACCCCCCCGCTGGGACCTCCTACAGCCAGAAACAAGTCCTGCAAATGCAAGTCTGAGCGGTTAAATAAGTGGCGAGTCGTGAGAGAAAAAAAAAGGAGGGGGGGGGATCGCTCCATCACGGAGGAGGTGTTGGTGCAGGAAGTGGTGGAGAGCTGCAGAGGTGCCGAGTGCAGATTGGTGTCTGTGGGAGAAATTGAGGGAGTAAAAAGAGCTAATTAAAGAATAAAGACCGCAGCCCGGTTCAGCACTCGGGGGACGGAGGGGGGACATTTGTCGGAGGATAGTGTCGCAGCATATGTACGCGCGGGTATATTTTACAGTAAAGAGGATTTTCCGCGTGTTTTTCGACAAGGGAGATGAGACAGATGGCTCCAGCGAGAAAAGGGCCATTAGATAATCCGCCCGTGTGTAATCCCTCCGAGTGGACGCCTGAATTTCACGGACGGGGGCAGATTTCTTCTGATGCCGTCTGAGTTACGCCGCGCTGAGCCGCAGCGCGGCAGCGATTAGCCCGGTGATGAAGTCCGGCCAGCGTGTAAAGGGCACCTCCAGCTGCAGGAGCGCCGTCGGTGAAGCTGGGAGGCTGCTGGTGAGAATATGCAGGACAGCGCCGCCCTGCAGGTTCACACGGCTGAAAGCTCAACGCCTGAAGCCTGAACCAGAGGCCTGGCCGGCTCCTCTATGCTGACTGGAAGCACCGGCAGAGGCCCCGCCCTCACAGGCCACAACCTTGCAAGTCATGTCCTCACAGGCCGCGCCCTCACAGGTCATGCCCTCACAGGTCATGCCCTCAGAGGCCACACCCTCAAAGGCCACGCCCTTGTAGGCCCTGCCCTCACAGGCCACACCCGAAGGTCATGCCCTCACAGGTCATACCCTCACAGGCCCTACCCTCACAGGTCATGCCCTCACAGGTCACGCCCTCACAGGCCCTACCCTCACAGGTCATACCCTCACAGGCCATGCCCTCACAGGTCATGCCCTCAAAGGCCCTACCTTCACAGGCCACGCCCTCCCAGGCAATGCCCCAAGGTAATGTCCTCAAAGGCCATATCCCAAGGTCATACCCTCACAGGCCACATACTCACAGGCCACATACTCACAGGCCACATCCTTACAGGCCACGCCCTCACAGGCCACACCCTCGCAGGTCATGTCCTCACAGGCCTGTCCCCCTGGCCCTACCCTCACAGGCCCCGCCCGCACAGGTCATGCCCTCAAAGGCCCTACCTTCACAAGCCACGCCCTCCCAGGCAATGCCCCAAGGTTGTGCCCTCACAGGCCATGCCTTCACAGACCACACCCTCACAGGCCACGCCCTCCATTGACTCAGACCTCGTTCCTCCTCTCTGGGGACTGTTGCACCGTAAATGTTTGCGATCGCTCTCATGTAGGAAGCGGCGTCGATGCTGACAGGAGGTTTTCAGGACGCAGCTGAACGGGGGAAACGCGAACCGCCAAATAAACTGTCTTGGGCTGGTAAATGGAGTCGTCACAGCCAGCGAGACTGGTGCTGCGTCTCAGCGGGCGAGCATCAGAAATCGAAGCGCCGGAGGTCCTCGCTGAGCTCGCTTTCCCTCGCGCAGCACTTTCAAAGGATCCGCGGCGCCGGCTCGACGCTAAACGCTCGTGTCATCATCAAAAGTCTTGTTTGTTTGCAGTTTTTCTCCTTCGGAGCGTTTGAAGCCGCAGAGTCACTCCGCGTGAAGGTGCGAGCGCCTGCGATGGGAGCAGTTCGTCTTTGCGCCAGTCGTCCTGTAGTTTGAGGATCCCAGAGGGGGCTGCGGCCCCCCCGGAGGGGCCTGGAGAGGAACATTGAAATTTGTCAATATAAGAGGATTTATGAGCTGCAGAAGTTCCAGTTTGTTTTTCTGTTCTAGTTTAATAAGACAATGTGTGTACACACAGACACACACACACAAGCATAAGTGCCAATAAATGCAGACGTTGGGCTTCAGCACTTTATTGTGTGTTTTTGAGACACTGATAAAAAGCCGACGCCTGATTTCCCAACTGAGAAGCGTCAATTTCCGCGTTTCCTGCGTCGACTCTCCGAGATCAGCGTTTCCCACGCCGCTGCGACTCGAGTCCGTCTCGCGCGTGGCGTCGAGTTTCGTGCGCCACAGGCGTCGAGTGACGCGCGTCGATTGGCTCGGTGACGCTCGCTCAAACCTCCGGGACACAAACGGGAAGGACGACGTCGTTTTCTCGCGCGACAGCAGAAAGAGATGAAAGTTTGTTGAGATGAAGGTTTGTGCTGGCTTGATGTGGAGGGTGGGGGGGCGGGGGAGGGGGGTCTACCTGTGTATAACAACACACCTGTCAGCTGACACACCAATTATAGGGGCCTGTAGGGTTGTGCAGCCTGATGAGGAGGCGCGCCACTTCGCTCTTTAGCCCGGGAAGACGATTAGAAGCAGGAAGGGTCGTTTAACGTCGTTCCCAATAATTGACGAAAGATAAAGACGCCAAAATTAGCAAAGAAAGCTGCAGCACAACATTAATTACCCTCATTAGGGAAAGAATAGAGCTTAATATTCAAGTCGTTCTTCTTAAAACCATCAGAGAGGGAGTGTAAAACGTGGATTACGGCCTGAACTGGCCCCCTCAGGGGCCCGTGTGGCCCCCCCGGGGGGGGACATCACATCATGTCGATTAGAGGGAAGTTTTTCCAAAAATATCATGAAGTTTCCTCTTGAAATTTGTGAATTACAAAGCCTAAAAACAGTCCAATTTCAAAGTAAAAGCACCAGATAAGGTAATGAATCTTTACCAAACATGTATTTTATTGTGAAAGTCAAAACAAGGAAATCAGAAAGTGTGCGTTTTAGAGTTTGACGTGTGAGTTTGCCGCTCGGCTTCAGGCTTCGTCGCAACGTTTTGTGCGAAGACACAACACATGAAACGAGAGGTGTGTCTCTTATTTTGGACTCGTGGTGCATTAGCGCGTTAGCTTTAGCCTGTGGAGGGGGATTGAGGAGGCCGGCGGCCGCGCTGACATCACCGTTTTTGAATCCTCTCTCCACTCTCGCGCGTTATCCTGCGACATGTCGGAGCGGCGCGGCTTAAAGACGCTCGGAAACAAGAGCGGGAGCCTGCAAGAGTCCCCCCCCCCCAAAAAAAGGCACAAGATGAGCCTCTTACACTGCCTGAGACCATGAAAGACTTAAATTACTATAAGAGCGTCTCTATCTGTGGTATGAAATTGAAGGAAATTAAGACCTGGAGTTAAAAGCCTCTGCGGTGAGGCCGTGCCGGGGGGGGGCTGGAGATGGCTTCTCCCAATCAGCTGAAGTGTTTGTGCGTCTCGCTTTGCGGCGATTGTTTCGGGAGGCCTGAGAGCACGGGCGCCGTCCGGGGTTCACAGGTGCCGAGGAACCGAAGGACGTCGGTGGGGGAAGGAGGGAGGGGGGGGGGAGAGAAGGAGGAGTGCGAGAGGGAGGAAATGAGAGCGAGCGAGTCAAGGTCAGGGAGTAATTAGGCTTTTTTTTCCCCCCCTGTCAGACCAGGGAAACTGTCAAGCCTTGGGGATGAAAAGTGATTATATGGGAGTATGAGCGTAATTGAATTTTGTTGCAGAGCCAAGAGAAAGGATTGTAGTGCGAGAAAAGAGGGGGGGTAAAAAAAAAAGGAGGCGCCGACATGATATCGGCGCTCGCTGTCTCTCCCATTACGAGGGCTTGAAGCAGAGGCAGCAAAGCAGGTGAGAAACCAACTTCGGCGCCGACGTCTCCTCGACCATGAGCTCCGCGCACGTAATTGGACGCACACACACACGCGCGCGCGCCGCGGCCTCGCGCGTCTCTCCGGAGGTGCTTCGCTTTGTGCCTTGACGTTTAATAGATGTAATAAAACGGCGCCGGCGCCGTCAGGGCGCATTAGCGCTAATCAGACCTGACAGCGATTCAATCACCCATCAGCCACCTTCAGAAAAAACAAACAAACAAACAAACAAACAAAACGCCGGGAGAGTCCCGGGTGGCGCCTGATCGAGGTGTAGTTACCACGCCGGGCCAGTGGAGGCAGCAGAGAGCGCCGCTGCGAGCTCCGACGTCAAACATTCAGCTTTGTAGCTTCGTGTTTTGGGACTAACATCAACGTTCGACGCCGAATAACGAAACAAAACAAACATCGTGAATGTCGGAGGTGCAGCAGGGCTTTTATTTTGGTCGCGCAAAACCTTTCAAATCCTTTTGTTTTGAAAATACCCAGTTTCTCAGGACTTCAGCTCCAATCACGGGCTTCACGAGGGAACTTTAAAAAACGACTGAATGTGAAGTTTAAATTTCAGTTAATCCAAATAAATCAAAGCTGAATTACAGCAATTTAAACTGTCACAGGTTTGTAATTAACCGGCCAAGTGAATTATTTAATAAAAGCGGGACGTTCAACCTGCACGCAGCTTCTCATGAGGTGTGTTCCTGCTGAGAGTAAATGCAGTACTTGTACTTTCTCCACGCGGGCTTTATAATACAGGAAGCTGGAGTGCTGGATACAGTAATTGCCTCGTATAACGCACCCCTGCTGCATATATACGGCCCGCAAACAGCCATTTTTCCCGTGTACCAATAAGACTTTCTCTCCCTTTATTTTCATAGAGATGCACATTATCAGGAGGCAAATGTCCCTGCTGGCAGATTTACGGGGGGGCCGCTAAAGGTTTTATAGGCCAGTTAATCGCAGCTCAGTCCATAGACTGTCTAAATGTGTAAATAAGACATTGATTCGCCTCTCAGAGTGAAACCCCTTCAATAAATATGACTGGTGAATTAGTAATGAGAGGAAATTGGCTGAGGGAGGAGGAATGAACGGGTGAATGCAGCAGGGGTGTGTGTGTGTGTGTGTGTGCGTGTGTGTGTGTGTGTGTGTGTGTTGCCTCTTTTAGTTTTGTAATCGCTCCTCAAACTGATAAATATTTTTCATTTCCACACAACGAGATTTATTTCATCGTCCCTCCGTAAGCAGCAATATTCAGCCCGTCTATGCAAATGACCTCCTGCTCCTCCTCCTCCTCCTCCTCCTCCTCTGCTTCCTCCTCTCCGTCCTCCTCCTGCTGCTCCCCTTCCTTCACCCTCTCCTCTCCTCCCGTCCGGCTCGCGCTCCGTTAGGAATTGAAGCTGATTATATGAGTATAATTGAATCTCTCTGATATGCAAGGCATCCATTTCTGGTGCAGTGCAGCGATCGATGGAGCTAAGGCTAATTTAATATGCACTTTATCACCCTGCTCATGAAACACTTTATCTTCGTCCGCGATTATGCACCCTCCTCCCTCCTCTCCCTCCCTCCCTCCTCTCCCTCTCTCTCCCTCTTGTTTATTCATATAAACCAACCAAGCTCCCTGGAGTGTGTGTCTTTGCATCCGCGTGTCTCATGTGCATCTTATCGCATGTTTGCGTCAATATGTATTTTATTCCTTCGCCATATTTGTTTACGTCGCATCCTGTGATGCAAAGATTGTTTGTGGCAGTGCCAGCCCCCCCTCTCTCCCCTCCTCCTCCTCCTCCCCTCCTCCTCCTCCTCCTCCTCCCGCCTTCACATTTAAATATTTTTTATTGGCACAGTGGGAACAAGACATTTACTGCATCTTATCAGCGCAGTATTTCATCTCTCTCGCAGCCTCTGAGTCAGTAAATCTTCCCCTCCAAACTCGCTCTGTTATTAGTTTCATCTCCACGTTGAGGGATGTGACAAATGTTGTGATAACTTTTTTTTTTTTTTTCTTCACTCCGTCGGAGACGTTCGCCCCCTTCTGTTGATCGCGACTTATCTCGTGCCATTTAAATTCTCATTATTCGGCTCTTCGCGACGGCGCGCAGGAAAAGTTGGACTTTTTTTTTCCTCCTCTTGTTTCGTTTTTTGAGGAAAAGTTGGAGAAACACCAGGAGTGAATTCACCGAAAACGCACGCGCTCGCCGTCTTATCTGGTCACCGCCTCCAGGTGTGTGTGTGTGTGTGAGCTCCAGGTGTGTGTGTGTGTGTGTGTGTGTGTGAGCCACAGGATGTTATTTCACTTACTGCGACCGGCGGCTATTTCACATTCACAGCTGCCGCTCCGAGTGTAAAGATCAGAGGACTGAAAGAGTCTTTTATACATTTCTGCTTTATTAAATTTATACAAAGGAGTGTGACATTAAAGAGGGAGCGCGCCGCCGACAAAGGTCACCGGGAATGTTCGCGGCAAAGTGGAGCAGGAAGTGAATTGAGCCGTGACACCGGCAGCCCCCCTCGCCCCCCCCGCTGAGCCGCAGGAGACGCCGACCGAGCGACCGACCGGGAGGCTTTCACACCGGCGCCGCCTTTAAATCCGCTCCCAACGTCATTCCTGTGAAAGTAGTCCTCCAATTTCACTACTCACAGAAGTTTAAGTAACTGAGTACTTGTAAAAGAGTATTGTGGCTCAGTGAGTTTGACTGATTTCAGCAGCTGAGGTGCTTAAAAAGTAACGAAGTTCCTTTAAAGGAGGATAAAGCGAGTTCCCGTCTCGCTGAGGTCAGACTTGAGTTGCTGTGTTGCTGTGAGGAGGAGGAGGAAGATGCTCTATCATCTGGATGTGTGGCCGTAGAGACAAACTGCGAGTGAGGGGGCGGGGCCGCGTCGGCCGGTTGAAAAGCAATAATCACCTTCGGCGCCTGTCACGGCGCCGACGAGGCGTCGTTGGACGGTTATTGACTTTCATGGCGACGAGTTCGCGGGAAATCTCTGACAGATCAGCGCCCGGCGCCTCCCACCGGCTCGCCGCCGCCCGAGGTCGCGTCCTTCACTGCCAAACTGGGGTGGGAGAGGTGGGGGGAGGGCTTCACCTGAGCAGAAACTCACCAAACACTGTTGTCGTCCAATACTTCAGCTGCTGCTGTCAGATTAGGGACCTCTCACTGTGTTAGGAGCCTATAAGGAGGTGAGGGGGGGACGTGGGGGGGGCGTGGGGGGGGCGACGCTGATCTCAGAGCGACGGTCTGAAGTCGAATGAAGTTATTTCACTGCGTGTGGCTCAGTGAGTCGATGTGACGCTGCTGATGAGCTGAGGACACGTCACACTGTCCACACACACACACACACACACACACACACACAAAATACATACTGACACACACACATACATATGCATACATACTGACACACACACACACATGCATGCACACACACACATACATACAGACACACACACACATGCATGCACACACACACACATACATACAGACACACACACACATGCATGCACACACACACACATACTGACACACACACATATGCATGCACACACACACACATACTGACACACACACACATACAGACACAGACCCACGAACAAGCTGACACACACACATACT
>JAUESF010000014.1:390916-399312 GCA_032274765.1 Malacoctenus tetranemus | reverse complement strand
AGACGTCAGAAAAGTGCTTCAGAGTGTTGTTCAGCATGGGGGTGAGTAGAACATGAAGGTACATCATTGTTTGGGTGAACTATTCCTTTAACAGCAGCTGTGTGACGGTGCTTCCTGTTGGCTCGGCTCCACCCCCCCTCCTCCCCCCTCCACCCTCTACACTCCGGGCTTCTCCACCAGCCTCAGCGCCTCGTGCATGCCGGCGGCCGACAGCTTGCGGTTGATGTTGCGGTAGCGGCAGCGCAGCAGGTTGCTGTAGGTGGTGCGCAGGTCGCGGTTGAAGAAGGCGTAGATGAAGGGGTTGATGAGGGAGTTGGCGTAGCCCAGCCACAGCAGCGTGCGCTCCAGCCACAGCGGCACGCAGCTGCACTGCACGCCGCACACGAAGGGCCGCGCCGTGGACACCAGGAAGAAGGGCAGCCAGCAGACGGCGAAGGCGCCCACCACGATGCCCAGCGTGGCCGCCGCCTTCTGCTCGCGCTTGAAGATGGACTGGTTGGTCCTCCGGTGGCGGCGGCGGCGGCGGCGCCGCTGCTGGTGGTGCTCGCCGGTCTTGAGGAGGCGGGACACCCGCGTGCCGCACTCCTCCTCCACCTCGCGCTGCAGCTTCAGCGCCGCCGCCACGCAGTCCAAGCTCTCCTCCTCCTCTGGCTCCGCCTCCTCCTCCTCCTCCTCCGGCTCCGCCTCCGTCCCTTCGGCGCTCGCGCTCTCTCCCGACTCGGCCGGCTGACGGAGCTGGTCGGGCTCGCCCCGGGGCCCCGGCCCCGGCCCCGGCCCCGGCCCCGCCTCCCTGGGGAAGCCGGTGATGGTGTGCTTGGCGGCGCTGAGCTTGGCGGCGCGGTAGATGCGGTAGTACATGATGAGCATGACGGACATGGGGATGTAGAACGCCACGGCGGTGGAGTAGACGGTGTAGCCGAAGTCCTGGCTGATGAGGCACACGCTGCCGTCGTTGACGTTCTGCGCCCAGCCGAAGAGCGGCGGCAGCGTGATGGAGGCCGACAGCAGCCACACCGACGCGATCATCTTGGCCATGCAGCAGCCGCTCTGCCGCACCGGGTAGGTGAGCGGCTTGGTGATGCCCAGGTACCTGCAGAGAGGGACGCACGCTCAGAGACGCACATTCAGAGTCGGACGGTCTGACGCGCAACGCTGCGTCCGTCCACCGGGCGGCAGCACCGAGTCACTCGTCCCTGCTTCCTTTCCGGCTCCTTGTTAAGTTTCTGTGTTTCAGGGACAAACTGGAGGCTGGACCTCCATGACATGCTAATGTTAGCATGCTAGCTTCCTTAGCCTTAAGCTAATTAGCAAATTAGAAGCACATTTTTCCGCCTGGGAGCTCGTTATCGAAGCCTGAAGCAGCAAATATGAACAGAACCGATCGAAACTGGTGCTGGGAAGTTTGCCAGCTCTTCCCCCTCGTTTGACAAGGTGCCCTTGAGCAAACTTGGTCCACTGTGCTGCTGCCAGACGACGGTGACGCGTCCACATGTGGCCAGCATGAAGCGGAGACGTCGATCTGACCTCAGAGCAGCGCTGCGCCGCCACAGGCAGGAGGAGGAGGACGCGGGTGCTGCGGGAGGACGCCGGTTCGACTCCCACCAGCCCCCCCCTCCCCCCCAGGCACATGATGTCCTCAAGGATGTTCAGTGAGCCTCACGCAGTGGTGAAGGTGAGAACCCCCCCCCCCCAATAATCCGATTAAACCGAATAATCGAATCGTTTTCTGACGAAGTTTGTGACGAAATCAGCAGAAACGCTTCAAATTCCAACAGACAGAAAAGTTCCGTGTGTGTGCGTGTGTGTGTGTGTGTGTCTTTGACCTTCCGCCTCACCTGTCGATGCTGATCACGCACAGCGTCATGATGGACGCGGTGCAGCACATCACGTCCATGGCGATAAAGACGTTGCAGAAGAACTGGCCGAAGATCCACTGACCCCCGATCAGGTCGGTGATGCTGACGAACGGCATGACGGCCAGCGCCACCGACAGGTCGGCCATGGCCAGCGACACGATCAGGTAGTTGGAGGGCTGCCGGAGCTTCTTGACGAAGCACACGGAGATGACCACCAGCAGGTTCCCGCAGATGGTGGACAGCGTCAGCAGCGTCAGCACGCCGCCGATCAGCACCTTCTCCGCGCGCCCGTAGCTCAGGATCAGCTCCCCGCAGCGGGTCCCGTTGCTCCCCGGCACCTGCGGCTGGCTGGAGGCGGACGGGGACGCCGCCGCCGTCGTCGCCGCCGCCGCCGCTGCCGCTGCCGCGGCGGCCGCCGCCTCCGCCGCGTCCTGCGCGATCTTCAGCAGCCGCGGCGCCAGCGCGTCGGACAGCGCCGCGCCGGCGGCGCCTCCCCCGGGCTGCTCCTCCCGCACGTACGGCGACCTCATGTTGCCGAAAGTTCCGTTACTCGCTCCCGCGACGACCATTGTGCTGCCCGCGGTGCCTGCTCGTCCATGGACGCGCGGAGGCGTCCGGCGGGGGGACGTAGACGCGCACAGATGTGCCGATGCTCGGTGCGGGAGAGGAGTAATCCCCCCGCGCAGCCCCCCGCGCCCTCAGCTCACCCGCACGCTCTCCCTCTGCTCTTGCCGCCGCGGCGCCTTAATTCCTCCGTTCACGGGCGGACTCGTCATTACGCACGTGGCGCGCGCCGCCGCAGGAATATTCCCAAAATACGTGACCCACTAACGACGCTGCCGCCGTCTGCCGCCGTCCGACCGGGCGGCGCGTGCAGCTCGGCGCGCGGGGAGGAGAAACTTGGAGGGAGCTGAGCGCGCGCGGGGCGCTCACAGAAAGTTGATGCGTGACGTCAAAATGTAAGAGGGGCTCGGGCGGCCAATCAGCGGCGGGCTCGGCAGCGCGAGGCTGGAGTTTGGAGGCGTCTGGACCGAGCGGAGTTTCTGACCGCCGCGCGTCATTACGCAGCGGCGGACAGCGCGGCGGTGCAAAGGTCCGAGTCCGTGGATGCGGCCAGGTGACGGTGCACGAGGACACCTGTCCACCGGCCGCGCACCGGGTCCCTCTGCCGGGGTCACGCCGGTGTCCCGCCGTGATGTCACGCCGTGTCTGCCCCTTATGTAATCAGAGTACAAGTGGCGGTTTCCGCCGCCGCTCCGGCGGAGGCAGTAAATCAGCGGCGTCCGGGGCGGAGGCGGAAGCTGCCTCCGCTGCGCTCCTCACCGCAGGAAGCCCGAGATTTATGGACGCGGCGCGGCCGCTTCATCACCCGTTCATCTCACGCCAATTACCGGATAACAGGCGAGAGGCGGCGCGGCTCCGAGCGGCCGGTAACCTGGGCACCACCGCCCCCGCGCGGCCACAGGCGGCTACTGCAGCGGTGTGGTTTTCCATCTCGGTGACGTGATTTCCAGGTCCTGTGATTGCGCACGTTCATGCGCGTAAAGAGACTTCACTGAGGCTCATTCCGGAGCTCATCGCGGAGCCTCGTTTCATTTGGTCCGCTTCTGCTCCAGGCTGAACCAGCAGCGCGACTCTGATGGTTCCTCTCTTCATTCTATTGAAAAACGCGCCTGGAACTCAGCGGAGGAACTTGTGATCGTCACCAAACACAGAAGGTGAAAAAACAACACTTCTGCGTTCTCCTAAAACCTTCATCAGAGGGACTTTTATTGTGAAAAGCCTCTGTAATAATGTGTAAACATCTGCACGTTATTAAAGAGGCTTTTCACAATAAAAGTCAGGCCTGGTCAGAGGAGAGAAACTCGCTTTTATGTCACTGATGCGTTTGTCCTGCAGGAGGCGCTGCTGAGGTTCCACCGAGAGGCGGAATCAAGTCACGTGTTCGGTGACGTGAGGCCGTGAAGCTTTTGTTGTGAAAGGACGGGGGGCCGGCTCTTATTTTGGAGGCGCCGCGCCCCTCCTCGTGCACCTGTCGCCGGGCCCCGGATGAAGGCGCTCCGGCTCCGGTCTCCTCCTCCTCCTCCTCCTCCTCCTCCTCCTCCTCCGCAGTTTACCAGCGCCTCACAGCGACGCCGTGTAAATACCGTGTTGCCAGGTTGGGCAGGAACGCCGCGTTTCCATCGACAGGCCCCCGCACATCGGTGCGTGGCGCGGCTCTCCGCTGGTTTTGCGGGATGACTGGCGGCAGCGTCTGGCTCCCCGCGGCGGCAGCGGCCGGAGCGGATTCAAACCCCGGCGGAGCCGAGCGGCGAGACGCCCGACGGCGGTGAGCGACAGGCGGCCGTCCCCCGGATCCATCCGCCCCCCCCCCCTCCCTGGCCGGCTGGCAGCTCGTCAGGCGCGCGTCCCCGGACGTCAGGTGAGGTTGTGCGGCTCCTTGCGGTCGCTGCGCTCGCGGATCTCACGCACGGAGCCTCGGACACTTCCTCGTCCGGCCGCCGAGGACCGACGGCCGGCCTGTGACATCACCGGCGGCCGCTCGGGGATGAATCATCGCCTCCATCGGGGGCGCTCCGGGATGCTGCCGCTGTCACCGCAGCCTTAGAGGAAAGCCCACCCAGCCCGCGGCCCCTCGGCCCCCCTCCCCCCGGGCCGCCGGCCTCCCCGCTCCGCTCCCTCCGACTCGCTCCCCCCGGAGGAGGAGGCAGGATGGAGGAAATCCTGCGCAAGCTGCAGAAAGACGCGTCCGGACACAAGCACAAAGGCATCCGAGATGCGTGCGTGTTCGCCTACGGTGAGTGCGCGGCAGGAGGAGGAGGAGGAGGAGGTGCAGGAGGAGGTGTTGGAGGAGAGAGATCTCCTGCAGGCCTCAGAGGAGCTCCAGTAAACCCAGTGGAGGTTCTGGTTCCTCAGCAGGAAGCCGCACAGCTGCCGCTTGCTGAGGTGTTTTATTCTGAAAGGACCGGCACAGCCTTTCAAAGTAAAACACTGGAGCCTGCAGAAGCACTTCCCAGGACTCTCCTGGTTACTGAGGCAGAGCAGCAGGAAACTGAGCACCGTCAGACTGACTGACGTAGAAATGAGCATTAGCTCACTGCTGACTGACACCTGCTAGCTTAGCTTAGCTTAGCTTAGCTTAGCTCAGTGGTGAGCTGACAGTCAGTTCATCCTTTTGTCCATAAATCACAGTTCAACGAGTCAAACACAGTTTATTTATTAACGCCGACATCAGTGGAAGTCACACTGTCGATTAGCGTTAGCTCACAATAAACTGAAGATCTGTTGCTATGTCACTCCGCTCCTGTTCACAGGAGGAGGAGGAGGAGCCTCATTGGCTGACGGACGTCCCACCATAGGTGGCGTTAGCCTCTGCTCACTTTGGCTGCGATTAGCATTAGCAGCCCTGATGATGCGGCCAGGTGTGGTGTGGGCGTGGCCCAGGTGTGGTGTGGGCGTGGCCCAGGTGTGGTGTGGGCGTGGCCCAGGTGACGTCAGTGACGTGGTTTCTTCCTCTTTGTGCCGTCACGCAGAAACGCTGGAGTCTCGGAGGGGGTCGTCGGGCGCGTCGCCGTCACAGCTGCGGTAAGTCGACTCGCTTGGTTCAGACGTGGCTCCGCAGAGTACACAGAGTACACAGAGTACACGGAAGGAGGTGTACTCCGTGTACTAGCCGGGCTTGTACTGCAGGAACTGACGCGGAAGCTCGGTGTCCTGCTGGGTCCCACTTTGAGGAAGATCCTCTAAACTTCTGTCTAAACTTCTGTCGGGTCAAACTGCAAAGTTTGCGCGTCGTGTGTGTGATGTTTGTGTTGCAGGTTTGTCTCGACTTTACTTTGTGTGTGTGTGTGTGTGTGTGTGTGTGTGTGTGTGTGTGTGTTTGTTGTTTCTTTGTGTTCACGTTGTTGTGTCGCTCGGTGAGCTGCCGTTTGTGTTGTCGCATGAAGCAGCTGGACGCCCCGAATAATTCATCAGTGCTTCGTTGTTTGTCGGAGATGATTGGATGAAATATTAATGATGATGATGAGGATGATGAGGATGAGGATGATGTCATCCGTGTGACTCGGTGCGGCCGGGAGACTTTTTACTGGACCATCGATCTGCTTTAATGATCCACACAGAGACACGGTCAGTCGTTTAGAGCATCTTCCCCCTCGGGGAGCCCTTTGCGTCCCTCTGGTCGTTCTGGGTCTGCTCTGATGTTCACAGACAGACATGAAGTCGGGGGGGCGGGGCTAACCGCGGCTGGGGGCGTGCGAGCCGGCGCCGTGACTCGGCCGACCGTGAACGACGAGGGCGAGAGAAACGAGTGAGCGCGGCGCCGAGACGAACGCGGGGGAGGGAGGGGGAGGGGGGGGAGGGGGGGGGACGCCGCGGCGCCGCCTGAAACGCCCGAAGGCTCCAGACTCGGAGCTCCGTGGCCTCCGAGCTCGTCGGTGTGGAAAACCTGCCCTCGGAAGGTTCCTGCTGCCGGGTGCTGTTCCAGTTCCTACTGGTCGAGGGTTCCAAGCCAGCTGAGTCAGGCGGAACGCGTGGCCGCGTGAGAATGCCGGCCTCTGATTGGTCGAGGCGTGACGTCGCCGACCAAGTGGAGCCGAGTAGAGCGGAGAACCGCAGCGGCGTCCCGGCTCGGCTCGGCTCGGTTTGGCTCGGCCCTGCTCGGTTCAGCCCTGCTCGACTCGGCCTTGCTTGATTCGGCTCAGTTCGGCTCGGCTCAGCTCGGTTCGGCCCTGCTCGGCTCAGCTCGGCTCGACTCGGCCCTGCTCGGTTCGGTTCAGCCCTGCTCGGTTTGGCTCGACTGAGCTCGACTCAACCCGGCTCGGCTCGGTTTGGCTCGGCCCTGCTCGGTTCGGCCCTGCTCGACTCGGCCTTGCATGATTCGGCTCGGTTCGGCCCTGCTTGGCCCTGCTCGGCTCAGCTCGGCTCGACTCGGCCCTGCTCGGTTCGGTTCAGCTCTGCTCGGTTCGGCCCTGCTCGGTTCAGCTCGGCACGACTCGGCCCTGCTCGGCTCAATTCAGCCCTGCTCGGCTCGGCCCGGCGGTCCCCCCTGACTGTGCTTCCTGTGTGTGCCTGCAGGGAGCGCTGTCTGCTGCCTCTGCAGATGGCGCTGGAGTCCAAGAGCACCAAGCTGGGCCAGACGGCGCTGACGGGCATGCAGGTAGGGGGGGGCGGCGCCTCTGGCTCCCGGCGCCGGCGTCCGGCCGCGGCCGCTCTCACGCCGTGCCGCCGTGTGTGTGCAGAAGCTGCTGTGTGAGGAGCGCTTCGTGGGCGGCGCCGGCGGCGGGGAGGTGCTGGAGAAGCAGCTGCTCAGCCAGATGTTGGAGGCCGTCAGGGTCACGCCCTCCCTCCACGAGGACCTGCAGGTGGAGGTCATGAAGGTGAGGCGTCCCCCGAGGGTGGGGGGGGGGGTGTGGGGTGGGCGGCGGCCTGCTGACGGCGTGCGTCTGTGTGCAGGTGCTGCTGTGCATCACGTACTCGCCGCACTTCGACATCAACGGGGACGCCATCCTGCGCATCGCCGAGGTGAGACGGCATGATGTCATCGTGTGTTGCTCACACACACACACACACACACACACACACACACACACACACACACACACACACACACACACACACTGGCTGTGTTTAGCATTAGCAGGCTCAGCTCAGTAAACTTCTCGCTGCGAGCGTCCAAACTTTAGAGCATCTTCCCTCCTCCATCGTCCTCAGAAACGACTCCGAGTTCTCAGTAACTTTCAGTCACGGCCGCTCCGATTCGCTGACCTGAGATCAGATTAACAGGTGACGCCGGTGAGGAGCGGCGAGCCGCGTGCTGAACTAAGCCCTGAGCGTCGGCAGGCTGAGCATTAACAACCTGCAGCCATGTTGGTGCTAATGGAGTGCTGCTGACGGGCTGTCCTGCCCCGCTGAGTTACGACCACACACACACACACACACACACACACACACACACACACACACACACACACACACACACACACACACACAGGGCCCATTAACACACCATGTACACCAGGTTTTATGAGCTGTTAATGGGCAGCAGACGTCAGCTGAGCTGCTGCTGCTCCTCCTCCTCCTCCTGCTCCTCCTCCTCCTGCTGCTGCTGCTGAGGCACGGCAGCGTCCCGTCAGGCTCCTCTCTGATTGGTCTGTTGTCGGTCCGGCTGCTCACCTGAAGCTTTGCTGGGGGGGGGCTCCGTGCTGCCGAGGCGAAGCCTCCCTGGGATCAGGTCTCCTCAGCACACCTGGTCCTGGATCAGGCCCGGCTGCAGGTCAATCCTTCGGTCCCGTCCCCCCTTCAGATCCTGGCGTCCCCCGTGGAGGGTCCCGGACCTCATGTTGGGAACCACCCTGCTTGTTTCCAGCTCTGTCGCTTCCTGACCTTTCATGGAGCGACACTGTCTGACCCCCCTCCCCCTCCCCCTCCCCCTCCCCACACACACCCACATCCCACGCCCCACAGCCGCTCCTTGGGCTGGTTGCCATGGTGACGGCGGTGACGCCACGGAAACATCCCATAAATCTCCCGCACAGCTTC
>JAUESF010000012.1:20114886-20126975 GCA_032274765.1 Malacoctenus tetranemus | reverse complement strand
TCCTTTTCTTTCACCCAGCTTTTGATGACCACGACAGTGCCATGGACGACCGGGACAGCGACTATCGCAGCGAGACCGGCAACAGACCCCCACGCTTCCACAACACCCCCCAGACCAATTCATCGGTGCACCAGTACCCGATAGGACGGAGGGTCCAGCCCCCGAGCCTGTCGGGGGGGTCCGAGTCCATACAAACCTACGAGATGGACTATAGAGAGACGAGGAGGGGCAGGTAGATACGTACCTGCTCTCGGATGCACATCGATTTGCACACAACTTCTGACCCTGAACACTGAAGTACCATGAAGCTAACAAACTAAACTACTAAAACACAGATCTCTATTCTGTGTCAAGATCTATTTGTTTCTTTTACAAAAACTTTATTGCTTCAACAGATTTGTTTCCAAAGCTCACAACATTTGCACCTTGTCTTTTATTGTCCTGTATCTTCATTTGTTTCACCACTCTCTTGTGTTGCTGATGTAGGATGCCTTTGTGCCTAATACTGCATTTCCTTTTCTTTGCATGCGGCTCTTTTCCTTTCTGCATGGCGTCTTTTTTTCCCCCATCACCTTATTGTCCGACGTGTCTGCAGGAAGCCTAAACGTAAATCTGGAGTGAGAATAATCCCCGTTGACTCGGGTATGGGTGTAGAGGATTGGGAGAGCAAATACAAAGTGCCTGACTCAGGTGTTCTGGATGATTACTTGGACGCCGAGCAAAAAATGTGGGAGGACGAAGACAAGAGCATCATTTACCGAATCAGTGAGAGTCCGAGTGAGCCTAAAGGTAGCCGCTTCTATCAGACCGTCGAATACGACGTGCTGTCTCCAGAGGAGTCACAGAGTCTCAGTGGTCAGACGCAAAGACAGAGGCGGAGCTTTGGGAGTGACGTCCGGCTGGTTTACAAGGAGGCTGGCAGCTTTGAGGATGAATCGTCACCGCCTGAAATTGATATAATTCCCTCTGTCAAGCAGCTACGACAGCAGGCAGATAGGGAGGGGCTCCTTTACAAGACCAGGCTGTGGGCCAAAACTGCCTTGGAGGACACACTGGAGAGCTACACAGCTTTCTGTGAGGAGGAGGCTGCTCGAGAAGAAGCTTTCAGGATCAGGGGCAGTGAATATGGCTCCGTTGGCTCTGATGAGATGCAGTACTCCTTTGGATCTGAAGAGGAACTCGATGACCTGACTTTCACTGAGGGGGATGCTTGTTACAGTTACGAAAGTTACTACCACCCTGGCAGTGGTATGTCACCTTATACAGAAAGAGGTAGAGGTAGATATGTGCAAGATCCGATGTTGTCACCGGTAGAAGAACCAAATGATGAATATATCGATCCAATGGGTGAACTGCAGAGCTTGATTCACTCTGTATCAGAATATCTGGCTGTTAAAGAGGAGGAGATCAACAATTATGAAACAATGCCTAAACCAATCAGAAGAAAACTTCCAGCGTTACCGACTGATGCTAAAGTCGGAGAGCCCGAAGAGCCCGAAGAGAGCAGCAGCCAGGAGGTCAAACCCGATGTCAAGGAAGACAACGTCGTCGAACATGGCATTGCTGGTGTAAAGAATGCAATGAGCTCCCTGTTCAGTACAATCACTGGCTCGAAGCCTTCACCCGAGGTGGAAGCCTCCAGTGCAACCCCTTCCCCCCAACCACCACAGGCAGATTCTGGCATTTCAAAGTTGTTTTCATTCATCCCAAAAGCCAATACCGAGGCCACAGAAGGTTCTGGTGATGCCGCTGCAAAAGATCCTGTTACCTCCCAGGCATCAACCCAAGCTGAGTCCGGCATTTCAAAGCTGCTCGCATTTATTCCCAAAAGTGGTGGCGCTGCTCCACCAGTGGCTGTTGTGCCCCCTGCCTCTCAGGAGCCCACCACCGAAAAGAAGTTCTCCCTGCAGTCTCTTTTGCCATTCCAGTCTTCTGAACCCAATCGGCAACCTGAGAGCGAGCGGACACCAAGTCCTGGCACAGAGGCTCAACAAGGTGCAGCGTCAGCCGGTAACCAGCCTGCCACCGGGTTTGAGTCCATGTTAGGAAAACTCAGTCCTTTGAGACTTTTCTCCAGTGCTCCACCGTCCAGGGAGCCCTCACCGCAGCCGTCAGAGCAAAGAAGCCCCTCTGCTTCGAGCCGTGACTCCCAGCAGGGACCTGTCAATAGGGTCATAAGTCCCAACAGACAGAGCTCTGACACAGAGCAACAGTCCTCAGGTGAGCCAAGACCAGGCTCAGGAAGTGGATCAGTGGATTTTTCCCAAGAAACTGGAAGTGGATCAGTCGAACTTCTTCCAGAGACTGAGTCCTCTGGTGAGCTGCCTGATATTCAGCAGAGAAAGAGTTCTGCAATATCTGAACCAAAATCTGAGAGTGCTTCGGAGGAAACTGGATTCTTCAGTCCTTTCAAGAAATCTCTCACCACGCTCATATCATCGGTTCCTCCAGAAGGTTCTTCCCAAAGCGATCTCAAGCCTGGGGAAGAGGCATCTTTAGGCAGCAAATTAAAAATACCATTTTTCTCCTCTGAAAATACCTCAGCAACAGCCCCCTCAAAGGCAGAAGGAGGCGTGCTGTCAGGTTTCCTTAAGTTTGCGTCTGGTGAGGACACAGCTAAAAGTCCATCCCCGACTCCCTCAAGATCCCCTTCACCAAGCCGTGCTGCTCTTCTGGAAAGTGTACCAAAAGGAAACACAGAAACTGGATGGTTTTCAAACCTCTTTAAAGCATCCCCAAATGAACCTGCCAAAGAACCTGTGAAGCCACAGTTGACACCCACTGTGACACTGACTAAACCTAGTGGAGAAAATGAGCCTCATACAGAAGGAATGGTCCCCGGAGACTCGCAAAGCACGGTCTGCTCTACAGATCAATTGGAGCAGGCATTGTCAGAGAGAGATCCCCCAACCAGTAAAGACATTCAGCATGACTCGGATGTCACAACTTTAGATCCAGGGATTTCTAAGACTGTAGAGCAAGGCAGCTCACTACCAGAAGCTCCACAGGCCCAAGGGATACTGTCTGGACTATTGAAGCTAGGCCCAACAGAGGACAAGAAAGTTCAGGGAGCGGGGAGTCAGCCACAACAGGGTGGTCTGTTCTCAGGACTATTTTCACCACCTTCCCAATCATCTCCACAAGCACAACCCAATTCTGCGACACAACAGTCAGGAGGACTGTTGTCTGGATTTTTAAAATTTGCCTCCGACAATGTGTCTGCGCCTTCAAATCAGCCACTGCCAGGAAGTCAATCTGGACAAGTACTCAATCAAAAGCAAGAAACGCCTGCACAACAACCCCCTGGAGGCCTCTTATCTGGACTCCTTAAAAAAGCTTCCGACACTGTGACCGGGTCTCCGTTGCCTCAGTCCAGTGAGCAGTTACAACAGGAAGCAGCTGACCATGCAGCAAAATTGGAAGGACCTGACCTAACCCCCAAGGGCCCATCTGATCAGCCACAAAAGCCGCCCGTATTGTCTGATCAACAACCAAACCAACAACAACAGGCTGGGCCATCAGCAGAAAGACAACCTCCAAAAGCAACTGCAACACCTCAACCAAGTGGATTGTTTGGGGGGTTGTTAAAACTCACAGAAACTGTATCTCAGCCCCCAAAACCATCTGAAATGGCACAATCCACACAACCTCCCCAACAAACAGGGAATGTCTTGTCCGGTTTCTTTAATAAGATTGTTGAGACAAATCCTGCTCCACCCAAGCCTCAAACAGAACCTGGTGCTCAAGAAGCTAATCAAAGATCAGAGCAGCAAACACCTTCTAATCAAGGTGGCTTTCTCTCTGGCCTGTTTGGAATTGGAAACCAAGAAGCTTCAACAGCAAATCAACCCCAGCCCTCACAGAAACAGCCACAAGCTGTCAAAGCTGGAAGCCAAGCTCACGTGTTAACGGACAATAGACAGAACCAGAGCCCTGCACAACAACCCTCCACTAGTCCTGCAGGGATGTTTAGTGGATTACTAAATAAAATTGCTGATACAGCTACCCCACAGACTACAGTGGGGATGCAACCAGATCAGCAACAGGGACAAAAACCAGGCAACAAGCCAGCCCAGCAACCACCTCCTCAACAGGGAGGCTTTCTCTCGGGGTTGTTCTCGACAGGACCTACTCCACCACCTCAGCAGCAGAAGCCTACGGGTAATCAAAGCCAACAGCAACCCCAACAAGGTAACAGGCAACCATTACGGAGACAAAGCCAAATACCCCCACAACCAGCTGCCTCTGCTCCAGAACCACAGCAAGGTGGACTGTTGTCAGGCTTGTTCAATAAACTGGCATCCGGTGATAGTGCACCACAACAGCCAAGCACACAAATGGGTTCTCAACAGGGCAATAAAACAGCAGTTCCTGGCAAATCTATACCTCAACAGACTTCTCAAAGCAGTCAGCAAGGTGGGTTTTTGTCTGGTTTGCTTGGTCAGCCTCAGCAACAACAACAACCACCACCTGGAAAAACCCCTGGAACACAAAATACAGCACCCCAACAGCCGAGTCAAAGTGGAGGTTTGTTTTCAGGTATTCTGAAACTGGCATCTGGTGAAAATGCACCACAGGAATCACAACCACCTCAGCCTACTCAAGCAGGTCCAACATCTGTCAAGACAGGGCCAAATCCCAACCAACCAGAGTCAGGGGGGTTATTCTCTGGCCTGTTGAATAAAATTTCAGCTACTGTGGAACAGCCAGCATCAGCTAATGATCAAACAAATAATCAACAACCACCACGTGCTGCACAGAATCGACCACAAATTCAGAGAACCAAACAAGTGGAGATGCCTTCTTCACAGGATGGAAATACGGAAAAAGAATCAAAAGGTCCGACACAAAAAGGTTTTCTTACAGGTCTACTTACCAGCTCAGAAGAATCAACAACCAAACCACCACAGCCTTCCACTCTGCAGCCTGGGAAGGAAGAGTCAAAAACAAGCACAAGTAAAAGTTCTCCTGGGTTGTTATCAAGCATTTTTAAATCGGGCTCTAGTGACAGTAGTACACCGACTCCTGCAAAGGAAAATGAAAAAGGCCTTCTCGACCAAATACTGCCAAGAAGTAAGGAGACTATTCTGTCAAGCGCAACTGTCACAACGGCTAGTAGTGCAGCGATCCCTGTTGTTGGCACCTGTAAAGAACCTCAGGCTGGGCAAGATCCTGTGATATCCCCAACTCAGCGATACCTTGAGGAAATTCAACGTCTCTTGTATGGAACAGCAGATGAATATGGCTACAAGGACCTCTTATACAACTTCACAGAGCATGGTGTAATTTTACCAGAGCTATATGAACACCAGTGTCTCATTGAGGCTCTTCTGTGGCAACAACTCAATGAATATGTCCATGCTGAAGCCATTGCTTCTCAAGTTCAAGAGCGCTACCAGACATGCCAAGGGCACATCGCACCAACAGTGAAAATGCCTCAATGGGAGAATCACGCATGGTTAAATCCAAAAGAAATGAACATTGGTGACTTCAATGTACCACCTCATCCTTGGAGAGACACTGCATCCCAGCTCTTCGAAAGCAGGAATCGTTTCCTTGAACCAGACGAAGATCTTGTTTTGTTTGACATGAGTTGCAGAGAAAAGAAAATGTGGAGTAGCTGTGAACACTTGAATGATCTTGAGAGGAACAAAAAGACATGGATTAATGGTGGTAGTGCTTTAAATCTCTCAACCACAAAAACAAAGCAACGGCTTGCTCGATGCCAATCCCTTACAGAATGCAGTGTGCAAGAATTTAGAGAAGTGGTCGAGAAAAATGCAATGAGCAGTCCACTGGAAAATGAAGACTTTGATTTGAAATCAGCCACTGAGTTTTTAAAGCGTCTTGCCACAAGAAAAGGTCCGATGAACTTATCGCGCTGTGCCCTAGATCTGAGCAGGTCAGCTGGAGCCACTTTGAATACAGAGGAAGAGATGTTATTTGAGGACTCTGAATGGTATCAACAATGGCTGTCATTGTTGGAACAGGGTTTGTGGTGGCCAGCTGAGATTGGGGACTGTGGTTATTATGTCTATACTGATGAGGAATACATATATTCTCTGTTAACTGACAGAGCTGGTCGAAACCTCTATGCATGTGCTGCACCGGAGGAAGTGCAAACTTTAGGAAACATTACTGAGAACATTGCGAACATCCTGAAACAAAGAGAAGCTGATAAAATGACCCTTTGTGGCTTTAAGATCCCCCTCTGTACAGAGAATAGAGGCTTGTGGACACCTGTCCTGCCGCACAGTAAGGCATCATTTTCAGATGCTCCCATGGACCTAACGTCTGTCCTTCAAAAAGGTGAAAAGATAATGAACATGAACTTGGAGAGCTTCTCTCAAATGTTTCAAGAATCTGTATCCACCCAAGCAGAGCAACCAGTAGATTTTTCTGTATACAAACTCAAGAAGATCAAAGTTGAATCTGTGCAAAATACTTATAGCTGTCCAGAGGACAAGAGGATAGAGGCTGCTGATCTCACTTTGAAATCATTGAAAGGTGGGCATGGAGGACCATACTGGAAAAATCAGGGCATAAGAGACACAAGTGCACACAAACCTGCACCTCCAAAGATTCATTCTGCACAAATGTCTCCAAACAGACGCTACCCAATTCCAGAAATACGAGTTGGACATGTAGATGAAACACCAGCAGACCAATCCAAGCAAAAATCGAGCTCTGTTACTTCAACCCTTGGTGGTATCACTGGAAAGTCAACAAACGCTAATCAGAGTAAGATGGAAAAGTGTCCAACAGCATCGGTTACGTCATCATCAATATCAAACATGACTTCGGAAACTTCAAAAAGTCTGTCTGGGACACTACCAGCTTCAAAAATACCGGGACCTGCACAGTCTGGAAGGAAACTGCCCACAACTCCAACTGTTTGTGCTGAAAGTCGCTCTTCAGCTTTGACATCAACAACTTCGACTAGAGGTTTAACCACCACTTCTACCTCAACAGTACCTTCTGTTTCGCCAGCGAGACCTGTGCTTGCAAGGCAGCAATCTCAGGCTGCCAAACCTCAGGCAATGACGCCTGCAAATAAGAATGCAGTCACACCACAGTGTGACATCAGCAAAGGCGGCACCACATCAACAGTGGACCAAACACCCTCCGTATCGCAACAGACTCCACAAGAGCCCTCAAAGAAAACTGTTCCACAGTTACACATATTAAATGACCGCTCAGCTACATACAGTGAAGCTTACCTTTATAACAGAAATCAGAAATCATTTGCCACTCCTTTTAATTCCCAGCAAAGCAACAAAGTTTTAGATTTTTCATCCACAATGGACAAAAACAAAGTTGTCAAAGAAAAAGGTGCAAAGGATCCAAAAGTAGAATCGGCACAAAGAGATGAAATTGTTGATTTTACAAAGTCAAAAAGAAAAGGGAAAAAGCAAAGCGACATTATGGAGACAGACTTGTTTGACAAGGTTACAAGTGTCATGGATCTGACGAAAGAAATTGAGGAAAAGGAAGTTGACTGGCGTAATTTTGAGTATCCAACTCTGAGCATGTTACCAGACACAAAAGATTTGGATCAACAAATCAAACAGGAGCGAAGTCTTCCAAGTCCTAAAATCGTTATAAGCCCTGTTTCTTCTCCTATGGCTTCACCAAGGCTGTCCAACTCCCACAGTGCTCTTGGAACAACTAGAACTGTACAAACTGGCAAAGAAGCAGGAGATTTTTCAGCCAAGCTCTCTCACAGGACTGATGAATTACCCAAGTCGCCCTTCACAAAAGACACAGTTACAACGAGGCCAAGTTCTTCTGCATTTCATGCTCCCAGCCAAGCTCCCAGCCTTGTTTCAGGTCTCATAGATGGTGCAAAATCTGTGTCACCAAAACCTGAGCCTGCCTCACCACAGTTGAGCACTGTGATAAGAAAACCAGTGGACACCCAAGGACACCAGCTGCAATGCTCATTCAATGTGCAAACACAGCAAAGCCCACCAGTGTTTGCAACTGATTCTAGACCATCTCCAGTGCCTCTCTATCAGGGGAGTGGGAAGAGTTTACATTATGACAAGTCCACTGCTCCAGCAAATTCAGTAAAGCATATATTAGACATGTCTGCCAAGGTGACAACTCCAACAACTCAAAGAGATGCTCATTTGAAAGATCCTGTGTGCGCAGCACTGCCATTGACCAAAAGGAAACCACTCCCACCTAAGGAGACAGACATAAGTCTGAACCGACAGGAATCCATTGACTTGTCATGCAGAGGTGCAGCACCACAGGTACCTGTTGAAGAACACGTTTCCTCTGCTCTTGCAGGCAATCAGGCAAAATACTCTGTAAGAAATGAGGAGATTCCATCAACCAAACCCAAGATTTCCTTACCAAGGCAGCAGTCACATGTCATGCGGTCGACTGAATCCTTTGAAATGTGCAGACAACCCCACCAAGTCACGGCCCCAGCCAATTTGGTCAAAGCCACGCTGGATATGACTTCCAAATATCCTCTAAATTTGAAAGAGCTGCCTCGAAAGGAGATGATAAACGCCACTCCTAGTGAGGCTATACCACTGATGCGAGGCAAGCCGAGTGCTCGGGAACTTGCACGGAAAGATTCTGTCGGTGTGCCACTTGTTGTCGATGTCTGCTCTGAGGACTCCATTTGTGATTTTAAGATCAGCTCATCTCCAACAGTACCACAGTCGGTTGCTGGTCTGCCTCAGCGAGTTTCGGATTCAGCTTTGTACCAGCAGCAGTCTTGGCAAAGAAAACCTGGAGTTGTTGCTCAGTCTCATCAGTCACCCTCACAGTCATCAGACCCCCTGCAAACACCACAAGCTCTCACGTCAGTGAAGGCTCCCTCGGCAGCAGTGCTGGATATGTCCCCCAAAGCACCTCAAGCCACACAGGAAAAAGTGATTCCTCAAAGTTACATATCTCAGGATGAAGCAGTTTCACTTGTAAATAAGCCAAGTGCAAGGGTGATTGCCAGGAAAGACTCTGTTGGAGTCCCACTAGTTGTTGAACCAACACCGCCCCCCTTACAAAAGCAGCAAACTTTGGAAAGAAGAATGCTCCCAGTGCTCCAAGAGACTCTTCCTTGTAGTTTAAATGTGCAAGTCCTCAATGTAAATCAGACCAGTGGTGTGTCACAGTGTATCACCCCACCTTACTCACTGACTACAGCCCCAGCAAACATTGTCAAAGGTACAATAGACATGTCAACTAAATCAAACACACCTGATGACGTACCAAGTTCGTTAGATCCACCAGTTTCACTGCTGGTGAGAAACAAGGCATCTGTGGCAAAGAATGGCTCGGCTGGCTTACCACTCATCGTGGATCAATCCACACCTCAACAAAAGAGGCAAGTTCTTCGTGGAGACACTAAAATTGAGACTTTGCATCGAGAAATATATATACACCAACGTAGCGAGACATTTTCATCTTCAAACCTCCCTTGCAAGGAAACGCAGAGACCGGTCGACTTCTCAGGGAAGAGCAAACTGAATACAATTGAGCTCTCTCAAAGTCAGATTGAACCAAATGATGGTGAGCCAATGAACTTCACAAACGTGAAAGCAAAGAAAGAAATGTTTGAAAGAATTCAAAGTGGAAAGTCTTTTGAAAGGAAAAGAGGGGTGGGCACTGTTGACCTAACTGTTGAGTTTCAAAACAAAGCAACAGTTGTTGATCAGCAAGATGCAAAAGACCTGTCCTCTCCACATCCCTCTCTTCCATTTCAAAACAGTATGCAATATCCGCAACAAGATGTACCTGCCACTACAACTACGAGGGAATCAACAGAGAACTCCTTTAGCAGCCACCCTCAGGATCAGTCTCAATCATCCAAATATGGAGTGTGTATTCCTGATATGCAGGCTACAACACGACCTGGAATTGAGTGCAGGTGGCAAGCGGGAAGGCAGCCTTGGCCCTCTCAGGCTGATGTCAGTGCTCCACAGGACACTGCATCCAGTGGAACAGCATCTAAAGTTGCATATCAACAGCCATGTACTGTAAATGTTGCATCGACTTACAACAAACCTCAGCCCTTAATACAGAGTCCAGTCTCACCTCAGCAGTACCAACATTCTATAGTAGCATCGGGCTTGACAACTTTCATCGCGAGTTCTCAGCCAAATGCTCTGAGGTTACAAAGGCAAAATACAAGCGTTCAACCTGACGTGACCGCAAGACCAAAAATTCTCATTAAGCAGGCAACTATAGAAAGCTGTGGGAGTATTGAAGAGAACCAGTCAGATGGTGGAACAATGACAACTAATGCACCACCTTCAACTGCTGCTGCCACTAACCAAGTGTGGCGTGGATATCAGGATGCACCTATTCCACTGACTGTGAATGCTGAGTCGGTTTCATTAAATACTCAAGCACAAATAACTTCAGCCAGACGGTCTGTGCACAGTACCGCAGCCTATTATGGACAAGAACCTCGTCACTCATTGGAACAATCTAATGAAACCCAAAGACGTTCAACCTTCCAACAGTACCACACACCAAATGTACCTTCAAGTACAGTGGCCTCAGCCCAACATGTTTCACCTGCTGGTACTGTTGCTCCACAATCCACCTTAAAACAAGAGCCAGAGCAAGGAAAGCAAATAGGTAGTAATCTAAACCAAGGCTACAGAGCTGATATACCAGGACCAGCACCATCTCCTATGATAGCGGAGCCCTCCTCTGTCAAGGGCCTGATTTCTAAATTTAGTGTTTTGGATTCACAGGCTTCTGCCACTCCAATGCCAACTACTGTTAAGTCTCAGGAGAGCCCAACTGTATCTGCACCTGGGGACCATATGACACAGGCCATGCCAACACATATGCCTGCTGTTAGCCATCATGCCATTGCTACTAAAGGGACAGTTTCAAAAACAACCCCTCAAGTGAGTCCACAAATCCCTTCACACTTGCCCCCCACACAAACCACCTCCCCTAAATGGTCTAATGAAAATTTTATTGTCTCTGATCAGAAGATCCCTCCCGAAACTCCACCTACACAGACCACGTGCTTTGTCCCTTCTGGACCATTGACACAACAAGCTGCCTCCTTGTCAGCTGATTTAACAAGTGAACAATCTGCAGTCAAACCAACGGAGTTGTCTCCATCACAAAATACTGAATCACTTCAGAGTGTAAATGTTGCAGTTTCAAGTGACGTCAATTTCCAAACCATTCCAGTCGCATCACATGTTGTCTCTACCTCCATGGTCGGAGAACTGCAGGAGAAAGAAGCCTCTTCTATGGTAGCTTTGCCAGCTCATGGGTCGGTAGAGCTCTCACAAACAACACCAGGTGTTACATCACAAGGGACTGCCTATGAGGAGTCAGTCGTCACACCGAAGGTCACTTTGTCAGAGTCAGACACGGCGATTGGTGATGTTTCACCTGAAACGACCATGTTACCAGGGAGAAATCTCCAGCCCAGGTCAATTTACATTAGCATTAATAGTCCAGGAGAATCCTGTGCTGGTACAGGTGTTGAAAGAGATGGACAACAGCCTTATGTTAGACTGCCACACATTTTTGTTTCAGCAGCAACACCAGAAGATGAATCCATTGAACATAAATTTGATGAATGTAGCAAACCAGAACTGCCACAAGTAGCTGTGTCTGAGGTTGCAACTCCCACTGCAGTACTGCCCCGCGAATGCGAACATTTTTCGCCCGATCAGGAGATCTCACAATCTGCTGACTCTAAGGATGAGATGGTTACAGACATCAGTGCCACAGATGCATCCATAGAATCAGATCAAGTCAAAGCCTCTTTGCCAGAGATGCCACCAACTCAGGTGATGACAGATTTTGTTCCTGCAAAAGAACAAGACTCGGAGCAAGTCCTCAAAGAAACAGGCGCACCTATGGAGAGTACTGTCTCAGAAGTAAAACTAGACACTACTATTGCTCAAGAGCCATCACCTGAACTGCCTTCACAGGACAACTTATCTACAGCTCTGGACACAGTACCACATGAAGTAGTTAAATCACATGATGATCCAGCTTGCCAGGTGGATAAAACAACCTCAGTTGTAGAAGCACCAAAAGACACTGAAATACCAGAGGAAATGGCTCAGAAGCATGAAAATGCATCTTCA
>JAUESF010000012.1:19929103-19939891 GCA_032274765.1 Malacoctenus tetranemus | reverse complement strand
GTGTGTGAGTGAGTGTGTGTGTGTGTGTGTGTGTGTGTGTGTGTGTGTGTGTGTGTGTGTGTGTGTGTGTGTGTGTGAGGCGGCACCTACTCGTCTCTGGTGTAACACGGGTACGGGAACATCTGCACGTAGTTCCCGGGCTCCACCACGTCGTGGCCCACGAAGGTGTTGATGATGGCGCGCTCGATCATGTCTGAAGGACGACAGGCAGAGACCAGGCTCAGAGGGCGGCGGTGAAGGCTGCAGAGCTGCTGTCTCTCCACCTCCACCTGTTCACTCCTGTCAGCCCACGGAGGGACGTCTCAGACACCCTGAGCCGTCTCACTGAGCTGTCCCCCTGAGCTGTCTCACTGAGCCGTCTCACTGAGCTGTCTCACTGAGCCGTCTCACTGAGCTGTTTAGCTAAGACTGGTAATGCTAATACA
The DNA here is from genome assembly GCA_032274765.1 of Malacoctenus tetranemus. NCBI lineage: Eukaryota > Metazoa > Chordata > Actinopteri > Blenniiformes > Labrisomidae > Malacoctenus > Malacoctenus tetranemus. Next base: position 19,939,466 of record JAUESF010000012.1, on the reverse strand, counting down.
TACTAATGCCAATCCCACTTATGGCGTGGCATCGGTTCTCAATGATTGTGGAAAACAGGAGCAAACAGGAGGTCAGTGAAACAGCAACAGAGCCGCTGCAGGTCCTGCTAATGCTAAATCTGCTAGCTTTAGCTAACAGCTGGCAAAGAGAGACAGCAGCTTTGCAACAGAGATCCTGATACAAGCCGGGTTAGCTTCATGCTAACGGCTAGCGGTGGAGGAGCGGGCACCTTGGATCCAAACGAAGCCGTACAGGAAGTAGAACTTGCCGCCCGTGTTGGGTCCGGGCCGCCAGTACGCCCGGCGGATCTCGTTGGTTTTCTCGGTGAAACTGGAGTTCTGTCGGATCTTATAGAGGACGTGAGGCGGCAGGGAGCCGTCCCTGTTGGTCTGGAAGATCACGCCTGTAAACAAACAACGTAAACAAGGTCAACAACGAAAACAACAACAGCTCAGAGGACAGTTCTCCTCATTTAGTCCCAATAATTCTTTAGTTTAATGTCTAAATAATTTTAAAAAATTAACTATAACACATATTATTATTATTATTATTATTATTATTATTAATAATAATAACAATAACAATAATAACAACAATAGTAATATAACAATAACAATAATAAAACATTATTATTATTATTATTATTAATAATAACAATAATAACAATAATAGTAATAATAACGATAATAATAACAATAATATAACAACAACAATAATAATAACAATAATAATAACAACAACAATAATAATAATAACAATAATAATAATAAATCGATGATTTATATTTATAAATAAGCTTTTATTAATATTCTAAATCGACTTCCTACAAAAGGGCAAACAGCAACAAGTGTCTCACTGGCGAAGACGGACACGTTGTCCTGGTAGGCCTGGTTCAGGGTGTAGTTGACGATGCTGTCCTCGTCCGGGAAGCCCTTGAAGACGTCCACGCTGACCTGGACGGACGAGACGAGGACACGCGGGACGTTTCAGAGGAGCGGATCGACGACATCAGGTCCTCTGCTTCCCGTCACACGGCGACCTTGGCTGCTAACGCTGAACGCCGTCTGTCGCTGTGGACTCCTGCTCAGACTGCTAATGAGGCTGTACGCAGGAGACTGGACCCAGACTGGACTCTGGACTCTGACTGGACTCAGACTGGACTCTGGACTCTGACTGGACCCAGACTGGACTCTGGACTCTGACTGGACCCAGACTGGACTCTGGACTCTGACTGGACTCAGACTGGACCCAGACTGGACTCTGGACTCAGACTGGACTCTGGACTCAGACTGGACTCAGACTGGACTCTGGACTCAGACTGGACTCAGACTGGACTCTGACTGGACCCAGACTGGACTCTGGACTCTGACTGGACTCTGACTGGACTCTGGACTTGGACTGGACTCAGACTGGACTCAGACTGGACTCAGACTGGACCCAGACTGGACTCAGGACTCTGGACTCAGACTGGACTCTGACTGGACTCTGACTGGACTCTGACTGGACTCTGGACTCTGGACTCAGACTGGACTCAGACTGGACTCAGACTGGACTCTGGACTGAGACTGGACTCAGACTGGACTGTTCCCGGTCCCCGGGTCTGACCTTGGACATGAAGCGCGTCCAGCCGCAGGCGGCGTTGTCGATGGTGTCCAGCTGCTCCAGCAGGGTGGAGGTGTTGGGCAGGCTGTAGTTCCCCTCCATCAGCCCCTGCAGCAGCTCGCTGTCGGTGCCGTTCAGCAGCTCCGGGTGCTGCTGCAGCTCCGAGGACAGCTGGAGGACGGACGGCAGAGACCAGGAGTCAGCAGCAGGACGGGGGGACGGGGGACGGGGGGGGACGGGGGGACGGGGGGACAGGGGGGGGCCTCACCTGCTGCAGCCACAGCAGGTAGTTGTGCAGCCGGCCCTCCTCCAGGAAGGTCCGCAGCTGAGCCGAGATGTTGAGCCACACTCGGGTGTAGTGCGTCACGTTTCCCACGAACGCAAACGTCTCGTTGGCCTGAAGGAGAGACGTGAGACGAGGAAGACTTCGGCCTCTTCCTCTTCTCCACCCAGCTGCCCCAATAAGCCCCACCCCCTGAGCCCCACTCCCCCACGCACACACACACAAAGCTAAACCGTCACCGCCGAGTCACCGGCTCGTCAAAGTGCCGCCAGTGACTGGCGGGGGGAAGATGCTCTATGGCGGTACCTTCTGGATGACCCGGTCCACCTGCGAGCCGATGGGCGAGTAGAGGATCTTGGGGTTGGCGGTCATCAGGTGGACCAGCAGGCCCAGGTTCCTCTGCTCCTTACTGGTGAAGCCCAGAGAGCTCATGTTGCCCTGCTTCAGGGCCTCCGGCTCGATGATCCTGCAGGGGGGGGGAGAGGTGAGGGACCGGGGGGACAGACAGGGACAGTCGGGGGCGTCCCCGCCCTCCTCACCTGTTGTTCCCACACAGGATGGGCTGTAGCCCCGCCCACAGCTGCACGAAGGCAGAGAACTGAGAATGGGGGTTTTCTCCTTCCTCCTTCTCCTTGCTGCCTCCTGCTCCTCCTCCTCCAGCCCCGCCCTCCGCCCCCTCCTCCCCCGCCTCCTCCGCGGGGACGTCCGTGGTGTTGGGGCCCCACGTGGTGGCGTTCAGGGCCCAGGTGGCGTTGGCGGCGGGCGGCGGCGCCCGCCGGGCGCACGCTCCTTTGGGCAGCAGGCGGGCGAGGCCCGACAGGAGGTCCACGTCCTTCAGGAGGCGCTCCAGGTCGGCCAGCTCCTTCAGGAGCGCCCCCAGGTAGGCCTGGGAGGGGGGGGGCAGCAGGGAGCCGGGCTGCTCCAGGTGGAGCTGGGGGAGGAGGAGGAGGAGGAGGAGGAGGAGGAGTTAAAGCAGATGCCAGCACGTGTTGACTGAAGCTCAGAGGACCACTGATGACTCCGTCACAGGTCACGTGACCCTCGTGGCTCCCTCTGACCTCTGACCTCCGACCCTCCTCCCCTCTCACCTTCTCGGTGACGCTCTGCGTGTTGATCTGCTCCCTCAGCTCCAGGCTCAGCTGCCTGAAGAGCTCCGCCCTCTGACCCTCGCCGCCGCCGCACAGGGCGCCGCGGTACGCCTGCAGCGCCGGGCGCTGCCGCTCCGACACCGCCAGGAGCTTACTGAGCTCGGCGGCGCCGCTGTCGCCGCAGGTCAGGGCCTCCAACATGGCGCCGGTCAGCAGGACTCCCTACAGAGGAGGAGGAGCAGGAGGAGAGAGGAGGAGTAGGAGGAGGAGGAGGAGGAGGAGGAGTAGGAGGAGAGAGGAGGAGGAGGAGGAGGAGGAGAACGTTTGGTGTTGTGCGGATGCTGTAAACTGGGAGCTGGCAACCCCCGGTTGGGACCCCCCCCCTGCCCCTCGCCACCCCCCCGCGCCTCCTCACCTCCACCTCCTTCACGCCCTGCTGCTCCCCCCTCGGGCTGCCCGTGACGTCGGCCAGGCCGAAGGCCCGCGACAGCAGCCGCAGCAGCGCGGGCCGGTGGGCGGCCTTGGCGGGGTCCCGCAGGGCTCTGTGGATCAGCCCCCCGTCCAGACTGGCCACGCCCCCTCGCAGCTTCTCCTGCAGGAGGCGCAGGAACCGTGAGAACATGGCGGCAGATCTCTGAGACGCTACAAAGACGCTTCACACGATCCTCAGGACGTCCTGCTGAGGACGTCCTGCTGAGGACGTCCTGCTGAGGACGCCCTGCTGAGGACGTCCTGCTGAGGACGCCCTGCTGAGGACGTCCCACTGAGGACGTCCTGCTGAGGACGTCCTGCTGAGGACGCCCTGCTGAGGACGTCCTGCTGAGGACACCCTGCTGAGGACGTCCTGCTGAGGACGCCCCACTGAGGACGTCCTGCTGAGGACGCCCTGCTGAGGACGTCCTGCTGAGGACGTCCTGAACAGGTGAGCAGGACGGACCCAGAGCGTGAGCGTCACCTGCAGGTGATGGACGGCGTCTGCAGGTTTCTGTCTGGTGTCTCTGGCTCCATGAGTCCAGCTCTGGGCTCCTGCTGCTCCTCTGAGGGACGTCCCGAAGACCAGACTGTACACCTGCCAGCAGGGACACGGGGACCGTCAGGTGTGTGTGTGTGTGTGTGTGTGTGTGTGTGTGTGTGGTGACCCACCTCTCTGACGCTCAGCGGCGTGTTGAGCAGCACGCCGGCCGTGGACTCTGACAGCGAGAGGTTCTTCAGGAGGAACTGATGGAAAACCGACTGGTTCTTCAACACGCTGGCGAGGGAGAAGCCTGCGCACACACACACACACACACACACACACACACACACACACACACACACACACACACACACACACAGTGATGATGTGTGCTGACCGGCTCTGCCGGTGCAGTGACCGGACTCCCGCCAGCAGGAGGCGCCGTCCCGCCGCCGTCCCACCTTGGCTGCCGTTGAAGCTGTAGTCCGGCGGTAAGGGGGCGGAGCCTAGGCTCTCCAGGTGCCGCTGCAGCGTCTCCAGTTCCTGGCCCAGGCCGGGCCGCTCGGAGGCGAACAGCCGGTTCTGCTCCACCACCTCCCGGATCCGCTCCAGCAGCTGCGTCACACTGAAACGCCCCCCCCCCCACACACACACACAGCCGTTAGCGGGCTAGCAAGCAAGCAGGTGGACCCGCCAGGTTCTCACCGGCTAGCGGCTCCGTCACCGAGTGACTGAGGCTGACGTCACACACGGTAGAGTCACAGCGCTGCTAATGCTGCGTGCTAGCAGCTGCTGCTGAGTCACAGCAGGAGGTCACAGACTGTTTATCTCACAACAACCTGTCAATAAACATGGACGCCTTCAGTGACACGTTACACCGCTTCAACACAAACACCGCACAGCGTCCAGGAGCCGACACTGACCCACACGGAAGCGTGACAGCATCAACAGGTGCGCGTAAACAGGAGGTCACGTGACGGCGGCGAACCAATCGGACTCACGTGGAGTTCTTGTACTGCAGGAAGCCGAACTCGTCCCGCTGGCCGTCCGGACACAAGGACTGCATGATGGGGATGATGCCAGCAGAGGTCAGCGGCGCGGCGCTGTAGAAGGCTGCAGGGCGGGCAGGAAGTAAACAACAACAACAACAACAACAACACAGGGAGAGCAGGGATGGAGGAGGAGGGAGGAGGAGGAGGAGGAGGAGGAGGGGGAGGGTTGGTCAGATGAAGACAAGCAGAGGGAGACTTCCTGTTAGAGTCTGCAGGAGGACGGACGTCTGACGGCAGCTGGTGGTCAGTGAGGCTCAGTCAGTCAGACATCAGCTGACCGTTACCGTGGCGATAAAGTGTCCATGTTTAGGTGGAGGGAAACAGGAAGTGATGCGATTCAAACACAGGATCAGAGATCGGCAATCGTCTCGTCAGCCTGCGCTGTCTGACATGTGACCTCAGTGACCACCGCAGCCGACAGAGCGAGTGTTACACACACACACTCACACACACACACACACACACACACACACACACACACACACACACAGAGTTACCACATGTGATTAGAGGTAATAGATTACATCTCTTGCAGCCTCGGCTTCCTTTAGTTACATTTACTTTGTGATTACACACAGAGGACGACGGAGAGCAGACAGCAGGAAACCGACGTGATTGGTCGAGCTCCGCTCACAACACGCCGCGAGCGTGGAGGCGCGATCGAGCCACGCGGCGGCGACGAACCCGAGCGGACGCCCGGTGACTTGGCGGCGTTTCTGAGATGCAGGCGGTCAGTGAGCGGCGGACTCTCCTGACCCACCGGGGGGGGCGGGGCCAAAGCCGCCGCAGGCGGTCAGACATCAGGGGTCCGAAGGCAACATGGCCGCTTCATAGGCTCCGCCCCTCCGTGTGATCGCGGTCTCATCCGAGAGCGAGCCAGCGTTCGAGCAGCCGACTCGCTCAGACAGACGACACATCCCGGCATTTTGTGTACGCGGGCGTCACGGCAACGTGGCGTCACGGCAACGTGGCGTCACGGCAACGTGGCGTCACGGCAACGTGGCGTCACGGCAACGCGGCGTGTTGTGAGCAAGGCGTCGGTGAGACGTAAACGACACTCAACAAGCAGGAGGTTAAAGCATCACAATCAAACAGGAAGCGACAGTGAGACTTACAGACTGGTCCGTCCAACATGTTGGGGACATGCATCATGCGACAGGAAGACAAACAACAACAACAACAACAACAACAGACAGACGAGCAGAACGTGAAAGAAAAGAGACAAAAAGCGTCAACATAAACAGAACGCTCCAGATGGAACCGCTGAACAGTGACCGGGGCACAGGAACCAGGACACGTGGCGAGGACTCGCGGTGCTCTAGACCTCAGCGCTGTACCGACCCCCCCCCCCCGACCCCCCCCGCCGCCGCCCCCTACCTTCTTTGACAGGAATGGCGGGCTTCTTCTGCCGCAGGCCCAGGAGGATGAAGAAGAGGACGAGCGGGATGAAGATCTCGAAGGCCAGCACCCACTGAAAGGAAGACACACCAGGTCACTCCAGCTGAGGGGAGCCAACCCAGACCCCCCGGGACCCCCTGAGAGGCCCACCGCCAAGCCACGCCCCCAGAGTCACCCTCAGAGCATTAGCATTAGCATTAGCAATGATAGCAGGGCTGTTGGTGGTCTGATGAAGCAACTAATACTTTGGCCAGGAACTCAGGTACAATGAGTTCCATACTTGTTACAGTCCCAGTGCAAACATCCAGCCTGTAGAGCATCTTCCTCCCTCTGTCTTCACAGTAGGTGACCAGGACCTTTGTCTCAGTCAGAACCACGTCACAACCTTTAAGCTGGATCCTTCAATTTTTCATTGTCACACAGGCCACAGGAGGGCAGTGTGTGTGTGTGTGTGTGTGTGTGTGTGTGTGTGTGTGTGTGTGTGTGAGTGTGTGTGTCTGCATGCGCTTTTGTGATGAATATGACATCATAATCCTCTTTTGTTCCGCTGTCCTCAGAACTATGGGAAGCATAACGCCTTTGTGTTTCTGTCTAAGTTAGTGTGTGTGTGTGTGTGTGTGTGTGTGTGTGTGTGTAGGCGTTTGTCTGTGAAGGTCATGACTGACAAACGGGTCTTTTAGACAGGAGACAAGAAACCACTGACACACACACACTCACAAAGAAGCAACAGATACAACATGATCTTTCTCTCTCTCTCTCACACACACACACACACACACACACACACACACACACACACTCGGGCGTGGTGAGCATCGGCGCGCTCTCTGACTGTACCACCCTCGACGGCCGCCCCGTGTCTCCGGGGAAACCAAACCACACGTCTGATTTGAATAACAAACGAGCGCCGCTGCTGTGCACATTTCCATGTTGGAGGTCAAACGTCCGACGGCTCAGAGTCACCGAGTTCCCAGTTCAGCAGAGACACTGGTCACCACTGGGTCCAGGGACCCGACCGGCAGCTTCACTCAAACACATCGGGACAATCCTGGAACATGTTCCAGTGAAGCCAACCACAGCTGGACACACCCACTCTCACTGGCACCAGGAACCATCCAAACAAAAGCACGGGGTAGTTTCCCAGCTGGCAGGCAAAGCCTCGGGCACTCCTCTGGAGCCCTCACAGGGGTCCAGAACCAGAGGAACCAGAGAAAACCCGGAGATCCCAGAGAATCCGGAGAATCCGGAGAACTGCCATGTCATTTTAAACTCCTACAGTAGTTGAACACCAGGTGGCGCTGCGACAACACAGACGTAACACAGATAGTCTGCAGTGAAACCTCAAACTTAACCGTGTAAACTTTGTGTAAACTTTGTGTAAACTTTGTGTAAACTTCGTGAACAGTCTGAAACGTCGCCTCTGACGCAGCGGAGCAGGAATGAACCGGCCGTTCGCAGCTGTTCCACAGGTGTGAGGAGGAGAAAGCAGAGCGCTACAGTCAACGTAGCGACGTCACGCTAAAGTTTAGTGGCTCCTCGAATTTGTGAGTGTCTGCGATTGGCTTTTGGAGGCGTTGCCATGGCAACGTGGCACGGCTCGTTCGGCTAACTTCGCAACGTTTGAGGACCGTCGGCGTCGCTCCTGGAACCTTTAGCGAACGTCGGCGTCGAGCGTCTCCGTGACGACTTTGTTTGGAAGATAAAAGGCACCATGTGGGTCGCACGTCACCATGGCAACACGCAAACGGGTGGTTCTCAAAAAAGAACATACCACATGCATGTTGCACACTGCGCCCACACACAGACACACACACACACACACACACACACACTCGTGACTCATCTGAACGTGTGATCACTGAAGTGAAGAACCTCCTCGAACGTTGTCCTCCTGGCAGCATTCAGCATTAGTACAGTGAGACCAACGTCCACCAGGAGCCTCCGAAGGATGTCGAGACTTTTCAAATTAAGAGCCTTTCCCTCTGATTTTCCACATTGAAAAAACAGGAACCTTCACAATAAAAGCACGAGGAAAGACGGTGTGAAAGTTTGAACCAGTGAAAGAAAAGTTTGAGTCATGTTGTTTTTGATCACACACGGTGTGGGGACACCTCAGGGACAACTCAGGGACACCTCAGGGACACCTCAGGGACACGTTCAGGGACACCTCAGGGACACCTCAGGGACACGTTCAGGGACAACTCAGGGACAACTCAGGGACACCTCAGGGAAATGTTCAGGGACACCTCAGGGACACGTTCAGGGACACCCCAGGGAAATGTTCAGGGACACCTCAGGGACAACTCAGGGACAACTCAGGGACACCCCAGGGAAATGTTCAGGGACACCTCAGGGACATACTGTAGACACGTTCAGGGACACGTTCAGGGACACGTTCAGGGACACCTCAGGGACATACTGTAGACACGTTCAGGGACTCGTTCAGGGACTCGTCCAGGCCCACTGAGAAGTACAAAGGACCTGTAACGCTGCTGCTGCTGCAGATGTATTATTAAGCAGCTGCTCACCACTCATTCACAGTTCAATTATTAAGAAGGTGGATCGTGACTCTGAGCGGGGGCGGGGGGGCGGGGGGGGGGGCATTGGAGGGGAACAAATATAGAACGGCGCCAAAAACCAAGGCCATAATCATCTCTGACAGCACCTGAAGCTCTGCAGGTGAAGCCTGCTCTGTTTAACGCTTTGCTTCCTGACCAGGAACCATGGGACACAGACGGGTCTCAGAGGAACCACTCAGGAACCACTCAGGAACCAACGGCCGTGAGGAACCAGTCCCAGAACGACCCACCAACATTCACTTCCTCCTTTAACAAACTAAAAACATGAGGTGAATATTTTCATGAAGCTTCACTCGTTCGGTCCTGTTCATTCTTTCTCTGCTGACGACAGACTTTCGTTTGGAGTTTGGCTTCACTGGAACGTCCAGTCCAGTGGAGCCACCTGCCACCAGCACAGGTGGAGCCGCGCTTTACTGTGGAGCGGAGCGGGAGGCTGACGGACGAGGCCAGAGCGTCCCGACTGAGCAGCGGCTGATTCACCACCGTGCCTCCTCACACACAGGTCTGTGCGAGGCAGCGTCAGGACGGCCGGAGTCCCTGAACGCACCGCGGGCCGTGATGCACTCGCATGACTCAGACTGACTGGCGTGCTCGGTCCCCGTCCTGCATCGCTGCTGTGTCACCGCGCCGTGAGGACAAAGTCATGTCCTCAGGGCGACACACACACACACACACACACACACACACACACACACACACACACACACACTGAGACTCAGGCGCTGTGCGGCGGCGGTGGGCACCGGGGACGTGGCGGTGTCAGGCAGTGTCCTTGTCCCTGCTGGAGGACACTTCAGAGGACAGGACAAGTCCTCCCACGTTAGCTCACAGAGCGTTTCCATGTCAGCTGGGAACTGGGAAAGTTCCCAGTTGGGAAAGTTCCATTTTGTGTTCGGGATCCCCAGACGACATTCCAGTGAAGCCAAACATCAGGGAGAGAGGACTGAACTGGCAACACTGGGACGTCCCTCCATGACTCCCACAGAGAGGAGGAGGAGGAGGAGGAGGAGGAGGAGGAGGAGGAACAAAGCCTCTTCACCCCGAAGCAGAACCACCTGTCACGTCTGGGAACTTCTGCAGCGTGTGTGTGTCACTGAGGACTACAGAGGGGAGAGGACGCCTCCCCCCCTCCCTCCACCCCTCCCTCCCCCCCTCCCTCCACCCCTCCCTCCCCCGCTCAGGGTGGCACAAGTTCCTCCCTTCATTTCAAATGGCTGCATCATCTCCAGTCTGGCTGCCTCCCACTGCAGCAGCGCCGCCCGGCTCGCTGTTAAAGGGACACTTCGCCTAAAAAAGTCTGTAAGTCCGCGGATTTATTGTGAAGCCTGCCCAGAAACCACACACACACACACACACACACACACACACACACACACACACACACACACACACACACACACACACA
>JAUESF010000012.1:19755099-19770803 GCA_032274765.1 Malacoctenus tetranemus | reverse complement strand
ACGCCAGTGGAAGGAGTCCATCTACTTATAGCACAACAAAGACAGGTACACACTGGCAGTGCCCCCCCCACCCACACACCCACACACACACACACACACGCAAAAACAAAACAACACACACACAGTGGAGGCCATTGGAAGGAGTCCATCGAACACAGCACAATGACAGGTACACACTGGCACTCATACACACGCCACACAATTTACACAATCTAACAAACACTGGCACGCACACACACGACACATTGTCTTTGTGCACACACACACACATGTATATGCAGACAAACACAAACATACACCCTCCTACACACACACACACACATATAGACCCATGAAGACACAAACACGCCCACACACTGCTGCATATACATGCACATATAAACACCTAAGCACACACACACACACACACAAGCATTACATAAACAAAGAAAAATACAAACACACAAACGAACAGACACACTCACATCACAGGTGCACATGCACAAAGACACAATAACACACACATACACACACCTACAGGTGCAAACATGCAAGCACGTACACTCAAACACACCCACATAAAATGGCACACACAGATATTGGTGCTGGTCCACACACACACACGCACACACACACACACACACGCACACACACACACACGACATCACAGCGACTCGTCTCCAAGAAATAAATCCTTTCTAATAAAACACAGCAGGTGACAGCGTGTTTGTGTCGCACAGTGATGATGTCACTGGCGTTTCAGATATAAATAGTGGTCGAACTGTTCACGCCTGAGTTCGGGCGCCATGCCGGGGGGGCACCTTTGAGGAAGTGACAGTGACGCAGACAGGAAGTGAGCGGGGGACGTTTCGGGGGGGGGGGGGGTTCTCGCGTGTTAATCGGATCGCCTCCCCGTAAACGCCGTACTTGACTGCACGGCGCTTGGGCCACCGCCTGGCTCCGCCCCCTTCTTCAGTTCACTTAAAGGTTACTTAAACATGCTGAGCAGACGCTATGCATTAATTCATCATTACACTCATTATACCCGCACGATCCAGACTGGGGTCGTGGGGGGGCTGAAGCCCCACACAGTCGACGCAGGAGAGAGGGCAGAGCGAGCCCGGCTGGGCGCTTCAACACCCACTCTCCTCCCACACCTGCCGGCGCGCTCGAGTCAGCGGTTAAGCCGGCGCGCGCGTGTCGGAAAAAGCCGGGGAAAAGCTTCTCAGATCAAGCCGTCGCCGCCGCCGCCGCCGCGCTGCCGCACGCGTGTGAAACCTGACGGAGCTGCACCACCTTCACCTGCCCGCCTGCAAGCTCCTCCTCCTCCTCCAGAGCTCCAGGGGGGAGCTGCTCTGAAGGCTCCTGCTGTCGAGTGTTGGTGAGCTTCCGTTCCCACCAGTGTTTGGCCTCACTGTGAAGTTTTACCGCGATGCTTTCACGGCCTTTTTTGTCGTTCAAGGGTTCATTTGTCGGTGCGCGACAAAAGTGAGCAACCTTTCCCATCCTGAACACACAAGTTTTCTCGGACGTGGTTTTGCCAAATTTCTACGTTCGTGTCTCGAGGATCGATTGGTCAAAACGTGTCGTACATAGAGGAAGTCCTCGGCAGCTCTGGTGGTGACCGGTTACCTGGATGTTTCCCATTTCAGTGAAGGTATTTACAACCTTTCTGACGCCCGTTCACTTATTTCACAGAGCAGAAACTTCGTGTTTGACGTCATCGGTTGTCGACAGGTGAGGACGCCGCTCGCCCCGGTTGGGGCTGCCAGCAAACTCTCAACTTAATCTACTCTGGCCGGTGATGGAGCCGGTGAAAGTTACCCGCCTCGATCAAATAGCAGCGATGGGAAGTGTGTGTGAGAGAGAGAGAGAGACAGAGAGAGAGAGAGTGTGTGTGTGTGGGGGGCCAAATCGGAAGCTTCACACCGCTGCTAAATCTACCCCATGGCAGCAAGTACCTGCTGCCTGCTATCTCCGTCCCTCCCGTAGCCCGGGGCCATGAAGGCAGCCTTGGCTAACATTAGGCTGCGTTTCCTAAGGCTCAGTGAAAGCGAGTACCACCTGTCCTCCTTTAATAACACAAAAAAGTAGCCCCCCCCCTCCGCCCCCCACCCCCTCCTCACTCCGTCTTCCATCTTCACAAAGACAATGAGCTGCTGCCTTCCTTTTGCAGCGTGTGCATTGAGGTCGGGCTGACGGGCAAACCCTCCTCCAGGCTCAGGAGGAGGAGGAGGAGGAGGAGGGAGGAAGGAGGAGGAGGGAGGAAGGAGTCAGCGGTAGCACCTGCAGTGTCACATCCCAGCCTGCCTGTCAACCAACCAGCCAACCGAGCGAGCGGGCGGGCGGGCGGGCGGGCGGGCGAGCAGCCTCCAGTCCGTCCCAGTCAGTGTGCGGCCTGTCTGCCGCCGAGTCTCCAGTCCTTCTCCCAATTCCCCCAGTTCGGCTGGCGATGACAAACAGCTAATTAATTTCCCTGACGCCAGGAGAAGCCAGACTCAAGCTGAGGGAGAGGAAGACTGCCTTTAGCGAAAAAAGGAGTGGAAGTGGAGGGATTAATTCATGAAGCTCGCCGCCTTCTCTTTTTTTTTCTTCTTCCCCTCCTCCTTGTAGTATTTGCATGAAGAGTTCTGGCTGTGTGGACTTCAGTATGCTGTCCTCTCCTCTCCACACACACACACATTAACACACACTCACACACACACCTTCTAATTCACATTCACCTCCCTCTCGTCTGTATTTTCCTCAACTTTAGCCTTTGGCGCTCTCCCTCTCCAATGACCTCATACATCAATATGAGCCCAAATGCATACATTACGCTCATTAAAATTCATGTTAAACCCACTGTATTCATAAGAATTAAGAGGTGAAATAATGCGAGGACGGAGCCGGGAAGTGGCTCTGCCTCCACCAGCCGCGCAACCGACTCCGCTTCGCTCGGGAACAATGAGAGTAATCGGCGCCGCGGAGCCGGGATGAAGACGGAGATAAACAAGTCGCGGAGCGGCCGATTGGCCGGGGCCATTGATCTCACTACGCCACGCCGCCACGCCTCTTATGGGCGTCGGATCGCGCCGCCGCTCGTTCCGCCCGTATCGTGATGCATGGAGTCCGATTCTTCCTCGCCGCCGCCGCCGTTTACCGAGCGGAGCGTCTCCGCTCCCCGTCCGTCACGCCCGGCCGGCCCTGATTAGCTCCACGCCGGAGACGAAGTGCGGAGAGGTTACTCCAGCAAAACAGTCGCTTCTTTACGTTTTTTAACGAGTGCGTTTATCACGAAGCGAGCTGAGGGCGATAATCGTTCATCACTATTGAGACGCCGCCGCTTCATGTGTTTGGGCGAGCAGGAAGTGAGAGCAGACCTCCTGTCGCGTTCGAGTCGACCCGGAAGTCTCGCCGACGTTTCGCCGTACGCCTTCCTGCGACAGCTCCCCACCTCCCCATCTCAGGCCCGTTTCCACGGCGACGCTCACAGGTGGGAGGCGACAGAAGACGGATCACACGCGGAGAGACGGCGAGGACAAAGGTCAGAGCGGCTCCCAGAGAGGAAACCCTGGAGCCACTGCGTTTAAAGGGTGACAACACAACCGGACGCTGGCGCCGACGCGCACACACAAACACAGAGTACTCCCAGGCGTCGTGCTGGCGAGCTGCTGGTCAGGTGACCAGCCGAGAGCCGTCGTTACAGACTTCACGACTGAGCGCGGCTGCGTCACTGCGTCACGCCGCGGCCTCGTCAGGTTTCGCGTCGCGTTCGGTCGTCACGCCTCGGTGAGTCCCCCCTCTGCCCGGACGCTAATGGTTCCAGTTGCCATGTGTTGTCCCGGACCCCCGTGACGGGCCGGCTGTGGCCGGCGGACCTTATGTTTGACACCAGTAATTGGGGGCTTGATAGGGAGACGTGGCTGCGAGCAGGCGGCGTCCCGTCCTGCTGAGAGCGGGCAGGCGGCGGCGGCGGCGGCAGCGTCCCATCTTGTGTGCGAGCGGCGCGTCGCGGTCCCCGAGCGTAAGGTGAGAGGGTTGCTGTGTTTTATTGCGCTCCAGCCTGCAACTGAGCCAGACTTTTAATTGCGGTGGCGGCGATGGTGGGAGGGGCCGGGGCTGGGGCCGGGGCTGGGGGGAGGAGGAGGAGGAGGAGGGGGAGGGGGAGGGGGGGCAGGCCCGTCACCCTGCTGCCGTGGGCTGGGAGGCTGGGAGTCAGGGCAGGTCCTGCTCCCCTCCCCGGGGGCCCGCGGGCCCCAGCAAACTGTCACCTCTTCCTCCTGACGCGGCACACCTGAGGCTCCCGGCGCTGCAGCCACACCCCCACCACCACCACCACCGCCTCCCCTCCTCCCCCCCTCCTCCCCCCCTCCTCCACCCGCCGGCCCTCCTGACATTATACAGCTCACAACGTCTGTCTATACGCGTCTGCTGATCAATAGACTTGACTCGCAGCATATCGACGCTGGCATCGGCCTCATTGATCACATCCAGCCTCCGCGGTTGGGTTTTCAAAGATAATTGGGGGCCCGGGAACCTGCCTCCTTATGAGTGACAGTGGGCTGAGATGATAATCAACTGGATCCTGTCCAAGCCGGGTCCCAGCAGGACTGGCTGGACTGGAGGCGGGCAGCGGGGCTTCCTATTTTTAAAAGGCTCTTTTTAGTGAAGCGGCGAGCCTCCAACAGACACTCAGAAACCATAAATACTGCATCTGTCGGCCGCCGAGAGGCGGCTGATATCACACCGCACGGCGAGGAGGAGGAGGAGGAGGAGGAGGAGGAGGGGGGGGGGGAGATGAAAACCGAATCAATCTGCGAGCGCGAGTCAAACGACGGGACGCGCCGGAATCAGAGCATTGATTTAACAAGTGAGGACAGGAGTGCTGCAGCCGCCAGATACCTGGAGCATCTTCCCCCCGGACCCGGAGCATCTCCCCCCCCCTCCTCCCTCGAATCGAGTGTCTGAGAGATGATGTAAGGCTTTAATAAAAGGCCAGGCTGCTGATATTGATATTCATTACTACGTGGCCCGAGCTAACCCCATTATGTTCCCATTAGAGCTCATAATACATACAGCGCACTCGTTTGTTTCATTTAGCCACTCTGCATATACAAAATTAAAACGACGCCGCGCGTGACAAAGGGAGACGGAGGGGCTCGCCGCGCTCGTTTCCAGCCGGCGACACCGTTGTGACGAGGTTTTAACAAATCTGAATATCAAAAGGGATGCGCGGCGCGTAATGAGCGCGCCGGATCAATATTTCATATGTGTGGAGTGAGATTTATAGCGCAGCGCGGTGTCACGCAGGCTCTTCCCTTCCCCTTTCCTCCCTGACACAAATTCCTGGCTGCCTCTCCGGCAGGTAGCCACAACACACAGGCAGCAAGCAGCAGCAGCAGCAGCACCAGAATAGCTCCGCGAGGTAGCGAGGTAGCTGGTGAATTGGGTGAACGACGGCGAGCCCAGGGCATAGGCCTACATATTCAGAGAGGAGAGGACTCAACCTGCTTTTGGAGGATGAAGGCTGCTAAAAATAAGCCAGAGGAGCAGAAATCACAGAGAGGAAACAGAGGGAGAGAGAGAGGGATGGAGGGAGGGAGAGAGAGGAGGAACTGCCATCAGCAGGCTGGGCTGGGTTTTGCCCCTCGCTGATTTAAGCCAGAAAGCTCCCACATCTCCACTGCTGCCCCCGCTGCCCCTGCTGCCCCGTCTCTGAGCCCAAACCCCCTGTGAGACGCGGTGCCCCTGCGCTCAGGCTGTCAGGCCAGCACACCAGCTCGCTACCGAGAGGCATTATGCTAATGGGAGGGCCTCCTTCCCTCCCTGCCTCTCTCCGCAGCCCTTCACCGCTCAGTGGATCGGCTTGCCTTAGGGCCCTGCTGCTTGTTTTGACAGAGCATCCCCTGATAGTTGGGATTAGTCCAGCTTGTTTGGCTAAACTAGGAGAAGGGGATCTTAGGCTACTTTGAGTTTTTGGAGCTCCGCTGGAGCCAGATGCCTCCTGCTTTTATCCCCACCAGGAGAGGGCCTGCACCCCCCAAGGCCTGCCTACAGCCATGGGCAGCCATAACCATCCAGGCAGTGTCAGGACCCATGCTGCACACACACACACACCAACACACACATGCAGCACGGAGGAGCGCGCGCACACACGCGCACACACACACACACACACACTCCTCATACCATATCCAGAAGACAAAATATTCACAGCACATAAACAGTCATGCAAAAACACCCCGGGAAGAGCAGCCCCACTTCCCCCCACGCCGTCCCGGCCAGAACGCCAACACAACACAGGACCGTTTGACACACAATAAAACCGGAGTTAGACACAAACTACAGGGACGGCTCGCTGCCCTCTCTCTCTGAGTCGCCTCGCTCCAGGACGGGGAGGGGGGGGAGGGGGGGGGGATAAAACGCCGGGGTCCCGGCGCTTCCCGGGGAAAGCTTACATGAGGAAGTGCTGTTTTACGGCTACATTCCTGCTCTACATTAATGGAGGCGTCGGGCTGCCATCCCTTTGAGAGAGGCTTGGACCTCTCTATTAAAGTGGCTGACCTGTGGTCGGCGGTTCAAACAGCCGGTATGCACATTAACGTCACATTCCCGGCGTCGGCGTCTGAAGGAGGAGGAAGAGGGAATAAATAAGAGGAGGTGCGGTGATCTCCCTCTCAGCAGCCGTCCCCAACAGGAGGCCCACGCTATATTTTATTCACTGATGTCAGGTGGGTTCAGGCAGACTCAGGGTCGTCCTCAGACCGGCCCGCTCCCCGGTTTTCATCAAGGTCAGCCGGATGAAAAATAGAGCTCCCCCCCCCCCGTTAGATCCACTACAAAACACCGCTGCACCGGCGAGGAGCACAGAGAGGAGGATTTAGGAGGAGGACGGGAGAAGAAAGGGGACGGGACGGGGCGCGCAGGACGACAGGAAAAGGATAGAAATCACAAGCAGAGAGAGGAGGAGTTCATGCCAATCAAAGAGAGCGAGGGTGGGGGTGGGGGGGGGGCAAACCAAACGAGAGGGAGGACGGGAGAGATCGAGAGCTGCTACGAAGGCAGGAGCACGGAGGAGCCGATCGATACCGGGGAGAAGAAGAAGAAGCAAAGCAAAGGTGATGGAGGAGGAGGAGGAGGCGGCAGGAGCTGAGAGGAAGAGAGGAGCGAGGCCGGTCTCTGGAGGGCCGGGTCACGGAGGCCCAGGGGTGATGTCAGCCTATTAAACTGATTTCACAGGTTCCCTTAACGAAGCCTCTGGCATGTTAAAGGGCAGGAAGCATCCTGTTTCAGCCTCTTCCCTCCCCTCCCCTCCACGGCGGCGCGGGCGCGCCACTTATCGACAGCTCCTGACAAACGGGCGTGAAGGAGGGCAGCTGCCGGGGGCCGCTCCTCCCAGGACCCCCCGGCGCAAGGTGGGAAGAGACGGCGAGCGAGACCCGCCCCGGCTTCAAAACCCGGCGCTCCGACTAGGAAAAACGATCCCCACCCCCCGCATTGATGGGCGCTGACGGCCGGCTCGCGACGCCGCCGGCGATGTTTTTGGACGGAGAGTTCGCTCTCGGGCGCGAACTCTGGACGCCGACCGCTCGGCCTCGCACGCATGTTTACAGAGAGACGTTTGATGTCCAAAAGAAACTGTCGTCATCAGAACATCGACATGTTGGACGGACACACTGCTAAAGATCAGCTGACTGGGAATAAAGCGCGCGTCATGAGTTTATCAGCCTGAGAAGGAAGACGGATCTTCAACCAGCTTTTCGATTGGTCCAAAAAAAAAAAAAAACAGCGAACCAGGAAGTAATCAAACACCCTGGGAGGCGGGACCGAGTGACACACACAGCGGATCGGTTACGGTGCCCAGAGCAGCGAGTGACTCACTGTGTGTTGTCGCCGCGGCTGCACGCAGCAGGGACGCTGTCACAGTCCGTCACCAGAGCTGCATTGTTACCGAGCAGCAGCACAAACCCTCTCATGCTGCTAATGCTAATGTTGTGGTGGTGGAGGGGGGACAGACGTAAAGGACGGTGTCAAAAGTGGGACAAAAGTGAGAGAGAAATCATAAACACACTGTGTATTTTCCACAATATGATGAAGTATTTCACATTATTACTGCAATAACAACACAATAATAAACAATATCACATGTTTTCCTGATACTGCGCGCGTCCATTCCTAACCCTAACCTACATAATCCTACAGACGGTCAACAACTAACTTTAAATAGTACAAGTTTTACATCCTGATGAACAAAACTGAGCTTTAAATAGTGTATGTTTTTGTTTTCACTGTGTTGTTTGTATAACTTGAAAACTAAGAAAGACAAATATAAAAAACACAAACTACTACACAAGTACTCCGCTGACTTGCGTGGCTCCGAAGACAAATAACAACAGCTTTATTGGACGTTATTTTAACAATAACATCAAGTAAACGATTTGTCTTCTGATGTTTAAGTTTCAATTTGTAACAGAGAAACTTAGAGTTAATGAGCTACGTCGTTTTTATGTGTATTTACGTCTTTGCTTCATGAACCTGATGTTCAGGTGATGATAGTGTACGATGAGTTGTTTAGGTTGAACGGGACTCAGTTGGACGAATATCTGTGTGTGCGCGCGTGTGTGTGTGTCTGTGTGTGTGTCTCCTCTGGCTCCCAAACATGTACACAATCTGCTGAACGCTGCTGCTGCCTGTTATCTGCAGCTGGCGGCGCGCTGCCGCGCTATCAGTCCCCGCAGCATATGTTACCAGGTGTTCGCTCCCTCCGAACGCAATCTTTCATCAAGGTAACGCGACTGCAGACAAATTAATTAGGAGAACATCAAGTCGACGGAGCCGGGCCCAGAAGTTGAAGGTGTGGCGTATCAAAGAAGAAGGAGCCAGATTTCTTGGCTTCTGTCCCCCCCACCCCTCCTCCTCCCCCCCACCCTCCTCCTCCTCCTCCTCCTCCACCCCCCCACTTCTTTACTTGTTTCCCCCTGACACCTCTTCCGTCCCCTCCCTCGCCGTGCGAGAGCCCGCGCGGCGCATCATTTGATCCTGAGATGATGAACGAGCTGGAAGCCGATCATTTCTTCATATCAAAGTGCGAGTGCAGCCCGGGGCATCAAAAGTCCCCCCAAATTACATCAACGCGAGGGAAATGACAGCGGCGGTGAAATTACGGTGTCAGTGATGTGACGAGTCTTTTTCATTCAGTAATTACAACCCGGCTGCAGTTCCTGGAGAGCCCAGAGGGGGCGCTGTGGCCGGACCACCCCAGTGGGAGCGACTTTCATCTCCTCACATCTGAACCAAACAATAAACAAGACAATAATCGATGACAGGTTTGTCAGAAGAGCAACAGAGGAGAGGAACCACTGAAATTAAAAGCCTGAACGTGTGACGGTTCGACTCTCAGCTGAGGTGGAACCTTCACACAGACGTGAGGATGCATTAAAGGGGGTCACAGCACCAAGTCGGACCAGTCTGTGTGAAACGGCGTTCAGGAAGTTGGAGGATCAGTGGGAGTCACATCAGGAAACAAAGAAGGCTGTGTGGTTTTTAAATGAAGCGATTCAGGTTTAAATCTGACAACACGGGAGCAGGCAAAGCCTCGGGCCCCCACTTTTGAGTCCTGGTGGGGGTCCTGGACCTCATGTTGGGAACCACTGAGCCCAGTGTGAGAGAAGACAACCAGAAACTGCTGAAACTTGGAGGTTTCTGGTTGAATTGTCAGAGAGGAATGAGACGGGTAGAGCGAAAGCTTCGCCTGGTCCAAACCCTCATCACCTCCACTGTGGAGCCCTTCAGCAAGGCACCTCAACTGTCCAACTGTCCCTGAACTGCTCCCCGAAAGTGGAGTTCAGGGTGACTGAGACTAAGTTGGTTGAAAGCAGAGAAGCAGTTCCCGGAAGAGGTTTAAAAAAACCTGACGCAGCACACCCGCACCTCAGGGTGGTCCTAATGTTTTGGCCGGTGGCTGTGGGTTTTCCGTTGCGGGGGTCGAGCTTTTAGGGGACGGGGGGGGGGGTCACGATCACGCACACTCACTCGACTCTTCAAAATAAAACACGCTGGATGAAGACGCTGACTGAATCTGGACTGAGACGACGACGATTCGCTCGAAAGTGGACATAAACGGTCAGACATGGCAACCACACCGACTGTGATAAGAGCTGCTTCTTCTTTTGATAGGGAGCCCCCTCCCCTCCTCCCCCCCACACCTCTTAGATTCCACATCCAGTTAAATGTGCCGTTTGTCTGAAGTCGGGACTTTTCTTCTTTCGTTTCCTTTTTTGTCGCCAGGCAAATTCATGCTCGTATGGATTTGAGCGCTCACAATCGCACATCAGCATTCACACAACACACACACACACACACACGCGCGCGCGCCTCATCGGGAGGACCGGATCGGTGCGCTCGCTCGCGGGCGTTCAGCTAAATGGATCTCAGCGCCGCGGCTCCGACGCCGGTGACCTTCAGTCATTTAACAGGCAGAGTGATGGGAACACGATATCAACACCTGAACAAAGCGCGGCGCAAAGCGCCACATCAAGCTGCTGTTTATTCATAGCGCAGTCGGCTGGGTCTGTCATCTAGAGGTCAGTCATTTGAATACCCCCACCCCCCACCCCCCACCCCCCTCCATTACGGGTCCAGCGCCGTCCCTTTTTGCCTCCCAGTTAAAACAGCCGAGCATCAGCCACTTCAAACGAGAAGCGGCTTCAAACGTCGCCGCTCCGGCGTGACAAACGTACTTCACAGCGACGAGCCCTGACAAAAATACGCAGCAGCTGCCTGAACGTAAAGGATGAAACGTGTAGAAATCAAGACGGCGCCGCGCCGGTGTCAAAGAGGAGACACGGAGAGAGGCAGGGAACAAGAGAGCGAGCGAGGAGGGAAGGGAAGGGAAGGAGAGGAGAGGAAGACGAGACAGGAAGACGGAGGAGAAAAGCCCCGAACAGGCTTTGTTTTAATTACCGGCGCAGGAGAGGCGGAGACGAGCAAGAGATTTTTTTGCTCGTTAAGACCGTCGCTTTGGATCAAACGCCCGTATTTACATATCAGATTAAACCGCTCCCCGCTAACGGTGAGATCTGAGCGGCGGAGGCACGGCTAACGAGAGGAAGCCATCTTCCCCGCTTCACATGTGGCGTTCGGGAATAAACGCCGGCGAACGAACAAAAAAAGAAAAAAAAACAACTCATCTGGACTTATTAGAAAGAGCGAGCGCACAAAGAGCCGGCGAGTTAGCCGCCGAACGGGAGACGAGTCGGAAAAGCGAGGGAACGAAACGAGGAGGAGCGGGACGGAGCGACTTCTCGGCCGAGCCGGCCAATTAGAGGGCCCCGGCGGGGTCAGAGTGCATGATGGGAGGTGGTCGGAGTTTAGCGGCGGCGCAAACACGGCGTCAGAAAACGACTCCCCTCCTCCTCCTCCTCCTCCTCCTCCTCCTCCGGCTTTCATCCCGCCCTTTCTTCTGTGGCCTTTCTTCTGCCGGGGGAGAAGAGCGGCTACATTTGTGGCTCAAGGGATCCCAACCACCGGCCATCATTATTCCCCCTCTCAGATGCCAGCCCCCCTCTCCCTCCTCCTCCTTCTCCACCATCAGGCCTCACCCCCTCCTCCTCCCTCCCCCCCCTGCACATACATGAGCGACAAGAGGCAGAGGCCGAGGCGGCAGCGAGTCTCTCTGCGATGAGGAATAAAGACTTCTGAGGGGTGAAAACTCCATTAACCAGCGAGCCGCCGCTTCTCTCAGCCATCAAATGAGCGAGAAGGAAGTAAAGGACAAAAACAGTCAGTGGCGAACTCCACTGATTACTGAGGAAAGTGTGTGTGTGTGTGTGTGTGTTTACATCAGTCGAGCCAAAGCCTACCTCAGAGAGAGAGAGGGGGGGGGAGGACGACGCGTGGCCAAAGCAAATGCAGCCTCTATTGGAATAACAATGGAAGTGATTGGAGCTAACAACCCGGATCAGTAGGCGCCGGGGTTGGAAACACATGTCATGCTGTTGCGCATCACTGATAAAAACTAATAACGGTATTCCCTCACTGCAACTGTATGACTGAGAGTCAGACACAAAACCCGAGCACAGCACGTCACCCCCCCCGCCCCCCCCACGCCTCCGTCCCCCCCCCCCCACGCTGCAATCCCACAATGTCAGAGATATCAGCAATGCTAATGCTCAGGCAGCATCCTGAGCTGCTGAAAAGACAACCATTTAGGCTTTAAAAGACACACATAAACAAAAAAGGAAGGAGGAGATGAAACGATGGGCGGAAAGGGGGGAAAAAAATGAAAGAGGGAGGGGAGGGGGGGGGGGAGAATGAAGGGAGGCTCGGGCTGAGGTGCGAGGAGGAGGAGGGGAGGGGGGGAGAGGCGCGAAAGAGGAAGTCAATTACGTATTCTGAACCTGGCCGATGTAGTCCTCGGGGATCTGCCTCCGCACCTCAGGATCTGTAAATAATTGACAGATAATATTAATTGGCTTTGGATTAGTGAGCAAGCTCAGTATCACACATTAATATTTGATCAGAGGATGATAGGGACCCTGGCAGGGGATCCGAAGGGGCAGCTGAGGCTGTTTTGTTGATTAGGCCAGAGAAAGGGAGGAGACGGAGGCAAGAGGTAGCGGCGGCGACGGCAGAAACAACAGCTCCAGACACACACAGACACACACACACACAGAGCCGTGGTTTGATGCTCCCGTTAGCTCCGGGCTGCTAAACCTCCCACTGCCAGCAAACTGCCTGCTTCTTGTTTCGCCACAAAGAACCAGAGCAGAAAAAAACAGCCGAGGACTTCCTGTTTGATTGCTGCCTGTGTGTGTCGTTTTCTTTTTTTTTTTTTTCATCGGGAGTGTGAGTGTGGAGGAGGAGGAGGAGGGGGAGGGGGGGTTCACCTCCACACTGGAGGCACGTCGTCATAAAATGGCACATGTGGTTTCCTTATCAAAGTTTAAACGCTGCACGACGAGCTAAACGCCTCGAACACGCAGGAAACCTGGCGACTCCTGACTCACCAGGACCGTTCATCTGCTCACTGTTCGGCGTTCATAAAGAGGAGGCGGGTCAAAGGCGAGAGAAACTTTAAAGTCGTGTTTACTTCAAACGACAACAGAGATACGACCCTTTTTACACAGACCGGCTTCAAAATAAAAGCCTTCCTTTCAAGCAAAACTTTCCCCCAAAAACATTCTTATTTTTTACAAATTCTTCGACAAATTGACGTGAAATTTGACATGAATCTGAGTTAAAGAGTCAAACACCGGAGTTTACAATCAAAGGTCCAAGCTACACACCTCAGTTATGCAGGTCAGAAGTGGGCGGAGCTCCGGAGAAACGTGTCACGACGTCATTCCACATAAAAAGTCTGAAAGCAACACTCGGAATGTTGAAGCACTCAGAGAGCGCAAACCTCCAAGACACTCGTTTCCTTTCCTGTTTCTACCTCTTGCACACGAGACTCTCTTAAAGGGCCACACACTCCTAATCAATCCAACACTCTCATTAACAATAACCACTGAACGACAAAACTCTTCTGTGACTTCTTGTACTCCTACAAAAATAAAAGCCCCATCTTCAAGCTTCAACTTAAAAGTATTGCTTGCACCATCCTGATACATACTGGGTTAATTTGAACTTTAATTGCGTGTAGTGTGATTTTAACTTCCATTCTCTGATCGATTAAATATTAGTTTATTGATCCTAGCAGCATAAAAATGAATTGTGGTGCCAAAGGTGAAGTAGATGGTTTAAAAATCATAAACAATCTAATCTAAATAATCTCCTCTATCCTTTACAGTGAAGACTTTATCAGTGCTATTTAATTTCAAATTTAAATAGAATTAAAAATCTAAATAGTAGAAATTAAAGGATCATGTAGAGAAATAGTACCAGTTGTATCTGAACGCAGTTATTTTTTAAATACTTCTAATTATAATTTGAGTATTTGTGCTGCAAGGAATCTGTTGAAATAACTATATGTCTTGAAGAGAAAGAGCAGAACACGGTCGTGTTGTTTGAAGCTGGATACATAGGATGAAAAAACGTTGCGGGCATAAGGAAATCTTTTTATATAGAAAAAAAAAGACGAAGAAAAACAACTTGCAAAACACCTTTTCATTCTTGAAATGTGGCCAAAGCTTCCATCGGAGACCGAGCGGCGCCTCCGAGCATCCTCTGCTCGCCGCTGCAGGATGTGCAGGAGCATGCACAGAAAACCAGAGAGGAGGCCCAAACTGAAAGGCGCGCACGCACACGCACAGACGCACACTAACACACACGCGCGCGCGCACACACAGACGGAGGGTTTCCTGCAGCAGCAGTGATCCTCAGAGTGGGAGAAAACAAACAAGACAGATTTACGCAGCAAAACAAGCTGGCAGACATACACGCACAATTAAACTCATGGAGGCTAATTAAAGTGTTACTGGAAGCACGCAGCCAGAGTGTGACAACATAATGAAAGATTGAAGAGGGGAGGAGAGACACGGGGTCCCCCACCCGCCCCCACCCCCTCCCCCTCCGCAGCACCACCCACCCTTTCTCTTAGAAAACAATGCCACTTCTCCCTTTCTCCACTCGCCTCCTCGCTCTCATCTACCATATGCTGCCATTTGTTTAGTCAAATCCCCTTTAAGCAGCGCAGATCTATGGCTCTGAGGCACAGCTCCGCGACAACTCCAGAAGTGTCGGATCCCTCACGGCCCGTGTCACTCGGCCAGCTCGAAGAGTCTCCCGGGAGCGCCTTTTTATTGCTTTTCCACATCATTTGTCTGGCGATTACAGCGAGCCTCCCCTGAACCGGGGGAATAATCACAATATTTCAATTTAAAGATAGCAGGGAGGGAGAGGGGACGGGGGGCTAGTTTGGCTTGGAGATTGTCTCTGCCCCCCGCTGCGAGGAGGACACGGATAGGACGGGCCGTAGATCACCCCCCGACACAAACGACTCCGCCACATTAGGCGGGGGAGACCTCGGCCACGGCGGCAGCGCGCGTTCAGGGAGGCCCCGATTCACCTGCCTGAGTGCACCTGCTGCAGGATCTGCTCCTCCTTAACGGGGGGTTAATTTATCTATGCTCACATGTCTGAACCTGTACACAGAGGCGGGTCAAGACCTTGAAAATAGCTGCAACGCGGAGCGCTTTGCATTTGTGACCTCGATGTTTCAAGAGTTTTCGCAAAAGAGATCATAAAAAGGTTCTACATAGAAGTACACGTTGTAAATATCCCAAATATATATTCATACCTCAAAACTGTCTTTTTGTGAATTTGCAAAGACTCTAAATATATTTATATGATCATTTATTAAACATCAGGCGTTTGTGGTTATTCCTCTGTTGCATACAGAAAACACGCAAGTAAACACGAGTAAATTTCACTCAGTGATGAAGTCGAACAAAAAAAATAAAGTAAAATTCAGTGACAGGAAACGAGAGGTCACAACAGGATTTACCTCAAAACATGAGAGAAGATGTGCAGGGAAATCTTATTTGTGCTTTAACTGCACGCACCAAAAATACATGTGGAGAAAAGCAAACAACAAAACACATGAATATTGTAAATAGAGAATTTTTTTGAGAAAAAAACCCCGAATTTAAATATTTATTCATCCAAATCTGAAATCATGACAACAGCACAAACCTTAAAATTGATTTGCTTTCCAGTTCATCATTGTGCCAAAAGTTGAGAAGGGATTAAAGTTCAACACAGAAACCGGAACCGTTGGATCATATAAAACTGAAGAACAAATA
>JAUESF010000012.1:19542456-19553733 GCA_032274765.1 Malacoctenus tetranemus | reverse complement strand
GTAAACAGTGTAAACAAAGAGTAAACAGAGAGTAAACAGTGTATAAACAGTGAGTAAAGGCTGCTGGTGCTTAATGAGCGGCCGTCGCTCCGTTCCCAGCGGATCAGTGTGAATAACTAACCTGAAATAACATTAATTGAATCTCCTGCTGCGACAGACGCGTGCAGAAGAAGCGGCGGCCTTGATCCGCTTCGCCCGCGAAAACAATCTCATGCGCTCCTTTCACGGCGGTGGCGCGCGGCTCGTGCGCGTCGGCGGCGCGTGTGGGTGATCTGATGTTCCACCTGTGGAAGAAGAGACGACGAGACGCCGTGTGTGTGTGTGTGTGTGTGTGTGTGTGTGTGTGTGTGTGTGTGTGTGTGTGTGTGTGTGTGTGGTGAGTCAGTGCTGCATGACGCACGCGCTTCCTTCCCGTTTCAACGCGTTCTTCCCCTCAAACTTTCCGCTTTGTTTGAGCTGCAGCCGCGTTGGTGCGTCTCCGCCCCCTGTTGGTGGGAGCGAGAACTGCAGGCAGGACGGCCGCTGTCTCTCCATCAGCGTCGTGCTCAAACTGCGAGTCCCTCAGGAAAGCAGGTCAGCAGGTGAGTGAACACCTGCATTTTAGTCATTGATGGACATGTTTTTTTTACTTTTTGGCCCAAACCAACAACTAATTAATCGACTTTTTGGCCTTTTCTTCATTTTAACTTAAGAAAAAAGTCTAAAAATCAAACTAAGAAAATAAACACGAGTATGAAAAAGGACCTGATGTAGAAGAATAACTGGAAACAAATAAAAAGTCACATTTTTAAGGTTTAAATTTGATGTGAAACGTGTTCACTGGTCAGTCGAAAGGTAATAAAAACCTTTCTGTTTGAGGGTCCGGCCTCAGACCCCCACAGGGTCCGGGCTCGGAGCCCCGCAGGGTCCAGGCTCGGAGCCCCACAGGGTCCAGCCTCGGAGCCCCACAGGGTCCAGCCTCGGAGCCCCTGCAATGTCGGGCCGCAGAAAGGAGAGGCGAGCCGCGGCGTCACTTGCATAACGTTCACATTTATTTGGTTTCAAGTCCTAACACATTCTAAACATGCTTTTAACACGTAATGATCACATTCTTCACAGGTAGTTAAAGTAACAAGCAGACAAGAGATTTCTGAAGAGGAAAAGAAAATCAAAATAAAAAGCATCGAAGGCGTTTCGCTCGGAAAAAAAATCGGTTTCTTCCCTGAGATTCGTCACGGTTTGTACTCCCGCGGCCCCTGAACGCACCACGCCGCGCGGGAAGGCGCCGACGGCAGCAGCCGGACGCAAAGATTCAGGCTGCAGACGGTTCCTCTGATCCGCAGGAGGACTCGGCTGAAGCCTTCAGCGCCGCTTCCTCTTTGAGCTCGAGCGATCCTGGACGCGTCTGAACACTTTGGACGAGCGGCGTCCGGACCGCGAAGGTGAAACTGATCGGAGAGCAGCTCGAACCGACGCTGGACTTCGCTCCGATCGAGCGAGAGGAAAAAAAAAAAATCAGATCATCGAAGGAAAAGAAACGGGAAAAAAAAAAAACCCGGGAACATCAAAGATTCAACAAACTAAACACGGAAGAAGCGACACGCAACGAGCTCAGACCACCCAAACACGCTACATACGTCAACACACACTAAACACACACATGTTGGCATGTGGGGCTGTGCACCGGCACATACACACCTGCAGGTTCGTGTCATATTGTGTCTACACACACACATACAAGTACAGACTATCTACACACACAGGCAGGCAACAGTAAGCACTTATGTGTGTGAGTACACACAAACGTATGTTGTAAAGGACGCATGAATACATGTGTAAACAAACACGCATGTTTGAATGCAAGCAGACACACAAACACGTGTGTGAGTGAAACCACTGGTGTGTGAATGCAGCAACATGCAGGTGTGCACGCACACGCCTGCACAGAGAGATGGGATGTGTGCACGCACGGATCCACACGCAGCACGGACACGTATGATGCAGGCGTGTTGTCGTGGTTACGCTGACACTCAAGACTCCGATAAATGTCATCCGAGCGACAAATTGGCCCGCTCCCCGTTTATCTGCCGCGCCGCCAAACGTGTCATCACGTCCCGTATCG
The DNA here is from genome assembly GCA_032274765.1 of Malacoctenus tetranemus. Lineage (NCBI taxonomy): Eukaryota > Metazoa > Chordata > Actinopteri > Blenniiformes > Labrisomidae > Malacoctenus > Malacoctenus tetranemus. The sequence continues at coordinate 19,551,632 of JAUESF010000012.1, read as the reverse complement.
CGCCGCCAGATAGCGCGCCCGTCCGTGGTCGCGTGCCGCCGCGGCGTCAGGGTCACACGGGAGGGGGGAGGGGGAGGGGGAGGGGCAACGGCGAACAGATGTCAGTCCGACCACGGTGACGTTGTTGATCGGTCAGCGATCACGGGGCGGAGCTGAGCGACGGCGGCGAGGAGTTAACGTCACACACACACGCAGACAGATGCAGGCGTATCGTGACGTGGTGAAAACGGCGAACACGGCCGGCAGGACGGATCCTGATAAGGTGGAGGCGGCGAAAACGACGCGGCGAGCGACGGCGCAGAGAAAAACACGCAGCACGTGAACGCAGCCGGCGCCGACGCCGTCATTGACATTCTTTCATCTTTGGTATTGGACGCGCGATAGCAGGGCAGGAGTGAAATACAGGGCGACGCTAATGTAACATGAAACAAAGCCGAAGGAGGAGGAGGAGAAGGAGGAGGAGGAGGAGGAGGAGGAGGAGGATCCCTGAAAAGGAGATTTTTTTGTGGGAGTGTAAAAAACAGGAGCGCCTCGGCCGACGGGCGGCCGGAGCGTTTGAGGTAGAGAGAGGAGGAGGAGGAGGAGGAGGAGGCAACACGTTTCTGCATCGACGACATCACGAGAAATCAGCGCTCGGTTAAAAAACAACAACTCGAGAGCTCGCTGAGAGAAACAAGAGACAACAAGAGAAGAAGAAAACAGGACATTGGTGCAATGAAACCAATAAATAAGACAAAAACATCTTTTGTTTTTGAAAGTTAGCAACATGAGGACAAAAAAAGGAGGTAGTTTCAGTAGAGAAAATTGCAAAATGACACATCCCTTGTCTGCACGCAAAAAAAAATACAAATACAGGAAATCAAAGGAACACTTTCTCCAGCACGTGTGTATCAAAAACAGGAAGTCAGAGCGACGATGGCGGCGGCGCGGTGGTCGGCGCGACGACACATCGTCTCGCCGCCGTCACGTCTCGGCACCGGCCGGCGTTTCCCGCGCGAGCCGCGGCCTGGAAGCGAGCGCGTGTCTGCGAGGCCGAGGTCCGACTCTTAGAAAACGACATCAGTGTTGTTCTACAAAACAATCCATCCCTGAGTGTGAGCGGCGCCGACGGTCAGGTCACCGCAACGTGTGCACAGAAGTGAGGAGCACGAAGGGAAAAACGGTGATTTTAAAGTTTTTTTTAGTTCAAACCGACGAGAAAAAAACTCAAGAAAACGTGTAGAAATATGTGTAACAGCTTAAAAATATCTTCTCGTTGAGGTAGCGAGCTAGCGCGGTCACCACAAGGTGGCGCACCGAGTCGTTTTTTTTTTTTTCCCACCCTCGGTCCTCGCAAGTTCAGCAATCAAGCAGCAGCTCAGGCAGTGAGAAACACGCTGGTTTTAGGTCAGACGCGGTTTCGTTTTGAACCAGAAGGCGGCGCGTCGAGTCACTGTGACGTCGTCTGGCGTTGCTAACGTGCTAACAGTGACGACAGCAGATGTTTCATCTTTGGATTATCGGCAACAAGTTTGTTGTTTTTGTGTTAAAAATCTCAGATTAAAGTTAAAACGTCTTCAGGAGGTGACGTCACAACGCTCCGTCTTCACTCCCAACATGTTCATCACGATACAGTCGCTTTCATACTGTTTGGAGGCTACGCTACTTAGCATGCTAGCATGTTTTCAGTAGTTTCAGTGTTGACTTGCGTTCAGTTAATTTGGTGTCACGTCGGGTTTTTTTTTTACATTCACGCAACTTTACGATGTTTTAAGTGAATAACGACGCGTTTTTCAGTAACACGTGATCTTTGCTGGCAGGTTACAGCGAAGCGGACACGCCCGCTCTCAAGCAAGCTTTTCAAAATAAAAGCAGAGGACGGTTTTCTTTGGTCTGCTGTAGATTACAAAAAATTATCTTCTTCACGTTCGCGCCCTCTTTGCTCTCTGGCGCCCCCCTCAGGTCCTCATGTGATTTTGACCCGAAGGGACAGAAAGCTGAAGAAGAAGAAGAAGAAGAAGAAGAAGTAGGCCGCTTGTGTGTGTTGCTTTGACCTCTGGCTTTCAGAATAAAACCAAATTTCTTGGTGACTTTTCGTGAATGTGGCCCTAAAATCTGCATCACGGCAGCAGGACGAACCCATGCAGGCAGTTCGTCTCCAACGCTTCCACGTGAAGCAAACGCGCCAAGAGACAGACCAAACTAGTCGCACGGCGAGCCGGTTTGGGCGAACGAGCCCGTCAGCTCCGCAAGTCTGATGTACATTTTCTTCTACGGGTAGAAAACTGGGACAAATCCAGAGCCACGTTCGCTCCGACTGCAGCTAAAAACAACTCGGACAAACATGCAAAACGTCCCTGAAACGCGCCGGGACTGTTTCTAAAAGAGACGCAGCTGACGTCACCTGAGTAAGACTTTCTCTGATAGACCACACCGTGAACAGGGGAAGGAGTGATGCCCTACAAAATAAAAGCTCAAAAGTCATTCAAATATTAGAAAAATGATGGCGGGTTTGTCGTCACTCCCCAGAAACAAACCACCCAAAAAAAAAACAAAAAAAAAAAATAGATGATGAATAACGTGAAAAGTAACAAAAACCCAAAACATTCACGAAAACTACAAAGGTACATGAAAACGTATAAAAATCAAAAGATGACAACGAGGCTAACGGAGGCGTCCGCAGGAGGACGGAGGACTTAAGGCTGCTGGCGGGGACGCGACCCCACGCGTCGCTCCCGTCCGCCAATGGCGGCGTGACACTTCAAAAAAACGACCTCCACTTTCACTGAATGGGGGGGAGGGAGGGGGGGAGGAGGGAGGGGTCGGGGTCAAGGGGTCAAGGGGTGTAAAGAAAAAAAAAACAACAAAAACACTTCTCTACACGAGGACCTACGATGTCCCGGAACCTACGGCTACTACGACTACTACAAAGTACCTCAGCGTGGTGGCTGAGGAACTCCTGAATGCAATACATAAACACTCACTTTACCCTGTTTAGATCCAGGCCGGCAGGGACCTGAGAGAGAGGAGCACACTGGGTGGGCGTGGCCGAGGTCGTCGAAGGGGTCGAGGTCTCCCGAACCTCACCGTCGTGTGCAAAAAAGAGAGTCGTTGCGAGGACTGCATTTTGTCTGCGTTTCAGAGCGATCGTACGTCATCAAAACGGCTAAAAGAGACGCTCGAGGGGTGCGAGGAGGAGGCTCCTCCCCCGGCGAGCGGTCGGAAATCATCATCTCGTACTTCAAAAATAAACACCACTTCTTTATGGCTATTCTTTCTAAAACAATGTGCGTATCTGTCGCCGAGGCTCCGCGGGGCCGAGCGGGGTCGCCGGAGACCGGCCGGGCCGCGGCGCGGGTCGGAGAGGAAGTCACAGGGGGGGTTTGGCCCCGCCCACCGGGACCAGGGGCGTCGGGGGCTTCAGTGCCGTCGCGCTTCAGGTCTCGTCGTCTGTGCAAAACGTTCTGATTGGACCGAACGAGACCTGAAGGGCTCCTCTCAGGCCGGGGCGCGTCAGGCTGCGTTCACACGGAGACGGACACCGGCGGCGACGCTTCACCGAATCGAATCAAAATCCTCGAACCCGAAACCTTTCGTTGGGCATCGTACCGTCACGCCACATGTGTTTGGCTCCGCCCCCCCCCATCGCGAGTCGTCACTGGTTGAAGGTAAAAATGATTTGGAGCAACGTCGGCTTCAGAAATCCTCCTAAAAACGACACCTGTTCTCCTGGAGCCTCAACGATCCAACAGCGACTCTGGAGCAGAGTTCCCCTTTAGAACCAACGTTGGACCTGACGCGCTCGTCGCGGTTCCACCTTCAACCGTCGGTGACAAACAGCCGGATCGACTTGCGCGAGTTCGAAGTTGTGAACGCAGCCTGAGAGTCGGACGGAGGCGACGACTCGAGAGGGAGGACGGACCCGGAGGCGTCGCGGCTCCCTTCATTCGGCCGCGCCTCGGCCGGCGTCCGGCTCAGGATCGGCGAGCTTGAACGCGCCTCGCAAACACGAAGAGCAACGCCGGGTCTTCCGCGTCGAGCTTCGCTTACAAAACCCCGTGGGTCCAGCTGGAGGATCTTCCCCCCCGGCGCAGATTGATTCATTTCTTATCCTGATCCTTCGTTGATAAGAAAGACTTTTTTTTTTCCCACTATACGTTGAGCTGTCAGCTCCCAACTCGTCCCTGGGCGAAGAAATCGTTGCATAACACTTTGGTCGAGACAGGAAAAGCAGTCGAGCAGCGCACCTGGACCCTGCTCCCCTGCCCCTGAATAAAGCCGTAACTTCCCCAGTCTCTGATTGTAGAAAATACCCGTATGCTCCTTTTTCAGTGATCCCACAACTACAGTCACCTTCACTCATGGAATGTTCAATTGTCAAGACCGCCGCCCGTCAGCAGGACGCGCGGGCGTCCATGCAGATAAAGTAGCTCAATAGTTTTTGCATCTCCGGCGTGAAAATCGCACCGGTTGTTTGTTTTTTTTTTTTGTTTGTTTGTTTGTTTTTCTTCTCTCCTTTCAAACTCTTGATATATACGCAGCTCCATTAAACATTCATCTCTGATTGAGGGGCCGAAGCATCCACAGGGAACTGGTTCCAGACTGGGCAACTCTTGGTTGGAACAGCAAGAAAAAGGTACCTGAAAATGGCAACAACGTCTTCCTGAGGTAGTCTCAAAACACTCGTCACATGTGTCTCGCCGCCCCGTTCGAATAAAATAAACTCTTTTAAAGTCTAGCTCTAACAATGGCAACACTGACACATTGAGCAAACTGGATACACACTTGTAAACTCCAAAGACCAATGCATCTACGAGCATTTGTTTTGTACAGAAGCATGTGCACAGTGTAAATCAGCATACATTCAGCTCTGTCGTGTAATAAATATATAAAGAAAAAAGTTACAAAAAACCTAACTAGCTGCTGTCACATTCACAAGAGGGAGGGGGAGAGGGAGGGGGAGGGGGTAGGGGGTCAGGGGTCAGGGGTCAGGGGGGGGGCGGGGCTAGTTCCCGGAGGAGGCGGTCACGCAGGGCGCCGGGCCGGTCCTGTAGCTGGTCAGGCTGGATTTGCAGGAGTGCAAGACTGCTTTGAACAGCAGGGGGAGCTGCTCCAGAGGGACGTTCACCATCTTCCCTGTGAGGAGACAGAGCAGAGCCGGGGTCAGGGAGGGGGGCGGGGGGGCGCCGAGACCGCGTAGAGTCGAGCCGGTCGAGGGTTCACGTGAGACTGAACGAACCAGGTGAAGTCAGAGCGTGAATGGATGAATCTCAGCTCCTTCACACGGTCACCTGCTGTCCAGGGGACACCTGGGGGTGGGGTGGGGGGGGGGGGCTGCGTCCACTCACCTGCGATGCAGCGGATCTCCGGCAGGCACATCATGATCTCAGGGAAGCGTTTGGGCTGGTGCGGGTACTTGTACTCGGTGTAGTCCTGACACACGTACCAGTAACGCTTGTTCAGTTGCTCGAGCTGGGAGATGTTGGACAGTCCTCTGATGTCTGCAGGCGGAAGGAAAAGGGGGAGGAGTCACATGGGGGAGGGCGGGGGGCAGGCGGCGAGCATGAAGGGGGGGCGGGGCCTCCGGTGGCCTTACCTTGGTTGAGGAAGTTGATGGCTTTCATGCAGGCGTACTCTTCGTTGCTGATCTTTAACTGGTGGAACTTGCGAAACAGATAAATCAGCCTCTCCATCACCTCCATCCCATCCTCACTGAAGCTGCAGGAGGAGCGCACACACACACACACACACACACACACACACACACACACACACACACACACACACACAGAATTTGTTATTTTTCACTATTATATCTTTTTTTTAATTTCAAAAGATCATTTTTTATGATAACAAGGTTTTTTGTGCATTATTTTCTGTGAATATCTGATTAATTTGACTGCTTCCATAAAATTACCTTGCTTTTATTATTTTAATTAATTTATTGATGTAATTTTCAAAATAAAAGAATGGAATTTTTTGAATTTTTTCAATATTTTTGCTCTTAATTTTGACATTTTTTCATTTGCAATCCCAATAACTTATTTATTTTAGTCTTTTGGGTTTTATTTCATTGAAAAAAAGTTTTTTATTACTTTTTAAAATAGATTTAATGAATTTCAAACATGATAATACTTTTTATGAAACTACATTTTGTTTATGTTGTGTTGTTTTACCCTCATATTTACATTTTGTCTCATGATATAAATCGTCAGCTGTACTTTATGTCTGTATCTTTGTGTACTTTGCTCCCTGTCTGCTGCCTCCTGTCTCTTTGCCTGTTGTTGGACACCGTGTGAAACTGCAGGTGGTTTTCAGGGAGTTTGTTGGGTGACGTTTCGGTGGATTGACGGCGGCGATGCCGCGGCGCCGTCGGAGGAGGAGGAGGAGGAGGAGGAGGAGGAGGAGGAGGAGACGTAGGACCGTTTTAGATCCTAACTGGAGATGAGACGCGAGACAAACGAGCTTTAACGAGGTTTAACGTCCGCGTGTCGGCATTAAAATCCGCCGGTGAAACGAAGCGGCGCGTTGGGAGTGGCGAAATCACCCCCCCCCCTCCCTACCTCCCCCCCTCTCGCCTCTTATTATCTTAAGCTCTCACGCTCCGGTGAGTGAGGCAGAGCCGAGGGAGGCGAAGTGTCAGAGCGCCTGACGGCGCTGCGCGGCGTCCCCGCCCCCGCCCATCCCGGACCAGGATCCATGAAGCCCAACGCCGCTCGTCAGCGCACCATCGCCGCGCCGCTAATCTCTCCCGACAAACTTCGGCGTAAATCACGCGTCCACTCCTCCGGCCGTTAAAAGACGGACCCGGCACGGCGGAACAACAGCGGGTATTAATGGCGGTGCGTGTCACGCGGGTCACGGGATCCGGCCCTGATTTACGCTGCCGCCGCCGCCGCCGGCTGGAGCGCTTGCCGCGCCGGGCGCGGGGCCGTATTTCACCCCCGGCCCCGACGGTGCTAGCCGCAGCTAGCCGCAGCGCTGTGACCGGCGAGGCCTCCTGTTCACGCACCGCGCGGCTGGCGCGGCACCAACACCAACCGGCCAGGTTTAATCCCCCCCCCCCCCGCTCCCCTCCCCTCCCCCCAGACGAGAGCTGGAGCGGCTCCAGGGAAGCTAAATCTAACGCTTCATTTCATGTAAACGCCGGCGGTGAGGGGAAACAGAGGGAGGCGCGGCCACGCTAGCGGCGGCTAATGGAGGGAACCTCTGTCTTTGTGCAGCGACTCCAGAGGACGCTAGTCAGCTAGCAAACTAGCAGCTAGTTAGCAACCTCAAGGCGAGTCTCAGTCACTCGGCTAACGACGTCGGTTAAACTTTGCTCAGGCATAAACTGGCACATTTCACACCGATTACATGTTGGATTTATCAAATGCATGCTAGCACAATGCTAATGCTAACGCTATGACACCAAGGATTCAAAAGGTAACTGATTACTCTCATGAAGTCAGTTACAGTCGTTTTAGGAAAGTTTTCCTGTTTGTATCAGATAAACAGTTGTAAAGTCAATATGGCTCCCGTCCATTTGCTTCCTCTTTACCGAGGCGACAGTTTGCTTTAGCATTACCATTGTCTGAAACCGCACTCTGGTACTATTTCTCTGAAGTCCTGTTTACCAGTGAAAGACCGCAGCATTACTCCACAGACACAGCCACCCTGACATTACACTGCAGCCATTATAGCAGTGATTAGCATTAACATGCTAGAATCAAAGCCAGCTCTTAAAGCGACCTGAATGTTGGCAGCCTAGTTCTGATGCAACATTTGCATTCGTTAAGCACATGATTAGCATAACTAGCCTGAACAAAGGCAGCTTCCAGGTCTCTTGCTGCTTTTGTGCTAGGGGTTTATCCTTAGCATTAGCATTGTCATGTATGTAAAGTTGCGACGACTCACATAAAAGGCTTTTCAACAAAGCTGCCGGCGTGTTGGTGTTGTTCCTCAGCAGGAGAATAAGCATTCACTTCTATCCACAGTAGCTGTGTTTAGCATTAGCAGCCATAGGGAGCGGTTAGCTCCTTTTTCTCGGAGCTGTTTTGTTCCCAACACCAACATCCAGATTGTAGAGCATCTTCCTCCTTCAGCTGAGCTAAATGAGAGAGTCAGTCTGACTGACACACACAGTGCTAATGCTCCAACATCAGAGCTACGGGAGTCAAGTAGTGACTTCAGCAGGCAACTAGTTAGTGAGACGCATTTTTAGATACACAATGTAAACACACCAAGTCACTGTGTGTACGTGTGTACATATTAAACATTCTCCAGATTTGAATGTTTTGCTGCATTTTTCAGCTGCTTCTGAAGCGTCGGCCTTCGTCGGAGGCTCGTTGTCGCCGTGGCGGCCGCGTTCCTCTGATGGCTTCAGAGCGCTTCCCCGGCGCCGCCCACTCACCCCTGCAGCTCGTCGTCGGACGGCGTGTACTTGGCGGTGACGTCGGCCAGGTCGCCGAAGATCTGGGCGCTGTAGATGGTGAGGCAGGAGAGCAGGATGAGCTCCTGCCAGGTGGAGCTGAGCAGGCAGGTGTAGTCCTCGATGGAGAGCTCGCAGAAGAACGGCAGCTTCTTGATCCAGGCGATCTGCCGGAACAGCAGCTCGTCGGCCAGGCGGCACAGCAGGGCGAACAGCTCCACCTGGGTCACCTTGTACCTGCGGCGACACGGAGGGCGACCGTTACCGGGGGAACGGGCGAGGGTTACCGGGGAAAGACCGAGCCCGTCGGAACGGCTCAGATCCAACACAGATTTAACTGTGTTGACCCGTCACAATCAGTCTGTCTTAATTACTTCTATTTTACTTTATTTTCTGTTTTTCAGTTTAATTTTTAAATTATTTTTTTATTAATCTAATTAATTATTTCAGTTCAATTTTAATTAATTTTAATTTTTTTATTTTATAAATTTGAAATTATTCTTCTCTCAAGTTACCTTTTTATTTTCAACCAATTAAAGGGACAACAAAGATAATTAAAAAGTGTCCTCGTCACAACAGAAATTCTGGGAACATTCTGTTTTTATTTCTATTTTTTTCTGTGCATTTTGGAAATTTGAGGGTTTTTAAACTTTGAAGAAAACAATTTTTTTTTTTTAAAGAAAAAAAGATAATTTAGTAACGAAATGTTGCTGGGCTCAGTAAAGTTACATTGTTTTTAATTATAAATTCACAGTTACATGTATTTCTTGACCCCAGTAATTCATGT
>JAUESF010000012.1:19513873-19524059 GCA_032274765.1 Malacoctenus tetranemus | reverse complement strand
GGGCGCTGCGGGTGCGCTTGGTTTTGGGTGGAGGCCTGATGAGCAGCAGATCAATGCAGCTGTTCTCCGGCTGAACCTCCAGAGGGCACATAAAGGGGGAGGGAGGGAGGGGGGAGGAGGGAGGGCGCTGACCCGGCCACCATCTTAATGACCACAACAAACAGCCGCCTGCACGCGCTCCTCTGGACGGCCGGCGCGTCTGTAAACGCTGTGACGGGCCGACGACTCACGTCTCAACCTTCTGCTCACGGAAATCACTACATTTAGACGCGAACATCAGGACACAAACATTTATTATGGGATGGAAAAAAAACACTGCAAGTATAATCAGCACGGCCACCAGAGGGCAGTGTGAGTCACAGACAAGAACTGAGGAGGCGTTTGATCCTGAGAGGAGCTGAACCTCTGCACAGCCTGAGCAGAGGAGGAGGAGGAAGGAGGGAGGAGGAGGAGAAGTAGGAGGAGGAGGAGAGAAAGGAGGAAGGAAGAGAAGGAGGAGGGGGAGGAGAAGAAGGAGGAGGAGGAGAAGAAAGAGGAGTAGGAGAAGAAGGAGGAGGTGGAAGAGAAGGAGGAGGTGGTTTAGGAGGAGGAGGAGGAGGAAAAGAAGAAGAAGAAGGAGGAGGAGGAGGAGGAGGAGAAGAAGGAGGAGGTGGAAGAGAAGGAGGAGGTGGTTTAGGAGGAGGAGGAGGAGGAAAAGAAGTAGGAGAAGGAGGAGAGAAAGGAGGAGGAGGAAGGAGAGAGGAGAAGAAGGAGGAGGTGGAAGAGGAGGAGAAGGGAGGAAAAGAAGAAGGAGGAGGAGGAGGAGAAGGAGGGGGAGAGGAGGAGGAGAACAAGAAGGAGGAGGAGAAGAAGAAGGAGGACGAGAAGGTAGAGGAGGAGAAGAAGGAGGAGTAGGAGGAGCAGAAGAAGACGACTACAGCTGTGCAGTGACAAGTGATCGCCATGGCGACCAACAAGCAGAAGCCATTTTCAGTGGCACAAGGACCCGAGCCGAACCCTGCCGGAGGCGTCTGCTGGCACCAGAGTCCTGCAGCAGGAACTGACCCACGTCAGCCTGTCGCTCTTCTCCTGCTGCGTGCTGGCGCCTCCTCGTCCTGCTGCTGCTGCCTTGCTCATCGGCCCTCTCCGGCCCCATGATGACGGTGCGTCTCTCACCGACACGTGGCGACCTCTGACCTCCTGGCCTCGCCGTCATTGGACCGTCACGCGCTCGCAGGGGGAAAACGAAGCGTGGAGCGCCACCGTAAGACCGACCTGGGATCGCTCACCAATGCTAATGCTGCTCCTGCAGCTTTAGCAGCATTAGCAGCGTGAGCAGCGCTGACACGAGGAGGAGCAGAGACACAATCTGATGAGGACCGAACGCCGCGACAACTCTGCGCGCTGCCGAGTTCACACGTGGGGCAGCGAGAACAGTAGGCTGAGTCAGCAAAAGGCGAGGTCAAAGGTCAAACGCGCCTTCATCACAAGACCGAGAGAGAAGAGGAGCGACTCCCCCGTCTCACTGCTGCTGCTGCTTCCCCCCAGCGTGTCAAACATCCCTCCATCCTGTCTGACCCATAAACCTCGAGCTGAACCCACACACACACACACACACACACACACACACTGAAAACTTCAAACCAAAAAATAAGCTCCAAGTCGAATACAAACTCTCACTGCATCGTGTGTGTGTGTGTGTGTGTGTGTGTGTGTGTGTGTGTGTGTGTCTAGCAGAAGTTAGGGGGTGGTTAAAGTGTAGTTCACAGCTGCAGGTTGGTGCTTTGAAACGATACGAAGTCGTTTCTGTCGCCTCATACACTGTGGAATCTTGACCAGTTTGTTAATTAACGAAAAATCAATGAGTTGATTGATTTTCAACGTGTCCGATAAAGGTGAACAATGTCAGAGTTGTGAAACACAGAGAAACACACGCGCGCGCGCACACACACGTTTGTTTGGGTCCATTTCGAGGCCCCTGATCAGTTTAACAGGAAGAACTAACGTGACAGAGACAGAAGGGAACTTCTAAACGATGAGTTTACGTTAAAATATGCTGATGATTAGTGTGAGAACTGGTGATCGTCTCACTGGTGCAGCTCCAATGAGTTACAGGAAACTTTATCTGGTGTTCACCAAGAAAGAAAATCAAGTAAAAGTCATTATTCAAAAATAGAAACCAAAAATAGGATTTGATGCTTCATTAAAGTCACAAACTACATTAACAACATGCCGTCTGCAGCTGTTGCTGCTGAACAAGCAGAGTTTCAGTCCCGGAGAGTCGGAGTGAAACGGCTGCAGCGCCGCGCTCGGCCACCAGAGGGCGCCGTCACACAGACACAGGAGCCACCGCCGACAGCAGCTGCGCTCCGGGAGACAAAGAGGCTGACAAGTCAGCAGCAGCATTAACAGGAGCAGCAGCAGCAGCAGCATCAGAAACATTAACAGCAGCAGCATTAACAGCAGCATCAGCATCAGCAGCAGGAGGAGCAGCATGAGCCGACTTGTTCGGACACAAATACCAACAGGCTGATCAAAGGGAAGAGTGTGTGTGTGTGTGTGTGTGTGTGTGTGTGTGTGTGTCCTGAGCGGCGGCGCGGCGGCCATTATAATCTAAAGATGTGGGCCAGCAGCTTTAATGATGGCGGGTGCCGAGGGGCGCGCGGCCCGCCGCTGCCTGTGAAGTGCTGCCAACCGACCAGCAGCACCTTTGATGCTGCTTGCTTCCTGTTAGCGGCGGCGGCGGCGGCTCCTCGCCGGCCGGGAGTTCAGCAGCCGGCGCCTCCATTTTGGAGAGCGAGGAGGAGACGACGCAGCACCCACCAGGGGGCTGGAGACCCCCCCCAAACCCCCCGACCCCCCCCAAAACCTCACCACCCTCCCCTTCTGATGCAGCCTGCGTCACTGTCAAACAACGCTAACGCCGTTAGCCGAGCTACTGAAGCAATAAAAAATGGCCGCCTGCAGTTTCCTGATTTAACGGCTGTGATTGCAAACAAATGTGCAAATTCGCTGTGGGAAGAAGAAGAAACTGCAGAGTTTGACTGTTTTCAGGCGCTTTGACCAACTGTCAGAAACGCAGCGTCACTCGCGTTCAAGACGTGACCGTGGAAACAGACGCACGCCGTCGCGTTTCCGTGCCGACGCTGAAAAAACAGATTAACTTCGCCTCCGAACGACCAAAATATGAGCTGGTTTTATTCGTCTTTAAAAAAATATCCAACGATAGAACAATACAGCGACTCAACGTCGCCACCTAGTGTACAAAAACTGCATCTTGCATTTTTTTAGGCAAACAAATTAAACTGACACTTTATTTGCATAAATGTTGAACTATAAAACTTTTTTTGCTTATTTTTTGAAGGTAAAAAACAACGTTACAGTTTATTTTCGAGCCGTCGTTACAACACGATAAAAATGAAGCTAACGAAGCGACGGAAAAGAACAGAACGAGTGTTTAATCGGTCCAGATCTCCGTCAGACGCGACTCTCACACCCAGAGCGCTGTCTGTAAGGCGGAGGAGACGAGGAGGAGACGCAGCATCTCCTCGTCTCGGCCCCGTCGCTAATGACAGGTTAGCTCGGCAGCGGGGTGTCTGCCGCGCCTCCTTCAAACGAGGAGCTGCCGAGCGCCTGAGCGGGACTGGAGCCTGTCAAATTACAGTGGGATCGCTTCCCTCCTTCTCCTGCATCCGTCTGCCGTCTCTCTCCTCCCTCCTCCTCCTCCTCCTCCTCCTCCAGTCTTTTGTCTGTCAGCTCATTTTGGGGGATCGTGGGAGACAAATAAAAAAAAGCGCGGGGTGTTTCGCTGTGACGTGGCCGCTCGCCCCTCCACGTCTCCGACTCTTCGTTTTTGGAGCGTTTCTGAAATTCTCAGAGGTTTTTTTTTTTTTCCAAAATGGCTGCCGCGAGCGTCGCTTCGCATCGCATCGCCGCGGTAACACGCAGGGGAGTCTGGATGCGCTGCGATAACTATTCGAATCTGAAACAGAGGAAAAAAAAGAAAGACGACGACGACCGCGACGACGGCTTTGAGGTCGGCGCTTCGTGTTGCGTTCGCTGTCGAAACGTCGGCGCTCTTTAACGCGTCATGGCGGCGGCGGCGCTGAGAGGCCGTTTCTGCGGCGGGGGGCAACAATGGAGGTCCCTACAGTATCGCCTCTTTAGCCCCGTCCCCTCCCAGATCCCTCATCCCCGCTTTGTCCATATCTAGCTCATCCCCTATTTCTCTCTCATCCAACAGCCCCCCCCTGTCCCCCCTCCCTCCCTCCCTCCCCTCTATCTCTTAACACCCCCCTCCCCCCTTTGCTCTCTCCTCTCTCTCCTCCTTTTCTGTCCAGCCCTCCTCTTCTTGCTCCAGAACTGTCAGATGGCATTAGCTCCTTTCACGCTCATGGCCTGTAGGAATAACAGCCGTGAACCTCGCCGAACAGCGCCATTCTCCTGCTCCAGTTAGCTCCGCACTCAGCACAGGCTGTTGCGCAAATACCAATGTTATTCACGTTCTGCCTCCCCCACCCCCCCCCCCCCCAACAACACCCCTCCCCCCTCCTCCTCCCTCATCCTTACACAACATGCCCCGGTAAAGGGCAAAGTTAGAGTCGGACGCCGAATCTCTGCGGAGAAGGTTACAGGGAAAAAAATAAAAAAAAAAAGGATGCGACGACGACGCTGTTTCGTTGTGTAACGCGGTCACGCTCGCTCCTCATCGTCAACCGGACGCCGCCGCGGCCCCCCCCCTCCACCTCCCAACTCGGAGGGGAATCGACCCCCAGCTTTAGCTAAGATCTGGCTCACGTGGATCAAATAATAAAAAAAAAAAAAAACGAATCCACTTCTTATCTACTTACGGGAGCCACAGGCCGGAAAGAAGGAGGAAGGAGGAGGAGGAGGAGGAGGAGGGGGGGGGGGAGAAAAAGTGTTAAATATATCGCGCTCAGCTTATTTCCCATGAAGTTCCTGCCGCGGGGCGAGTTGTGGTTGGTATTAGCAGCCCGCTGTGACCAATAAGCTGGAAAATGTGCAGAAGTTTTTATTGTGAGGGGGGAGGAGGAGGAGGAGAGGGGGGGGGGGACGCTTCCGACGCATCGGTCCGTCCGGTCGCCCGATTTTACCCTTTAGCCGATTCGACTCAGGTGTTCCTGCGTCCACCCCCCCGCGGGGGGGAGGGGGACGCAGGTACACCTGAGTGGAATCGGCTCCTGCGACCCGAACCCGCCGGCGCTCCGTCCACGCCGACTTATCTCGACGCTGCATCGCGTCGTCGTAAATCGAGCGTGGAAGGAACGTTAGCACGTGTGCGGCTAAAGGAGGGTAGCAAAAAAATAAATAAATAAAGGGGGTGGTGGTGGTGGGGGGGGGTTGAAACGAAGTGCGAAGTCGCAATTACCAGTTTGACAAGCGAGCGCGGGGCAGATTAATACAAACACGGGGAGAAGGGGGCGATTTGTGGAGGGAAGCTTAGAGCGGCTAATAATCAGAGCAGATTAGCTCGGAGATGCTACGCGCCGGCCTGCTAATCACGCGGCTGATTAGCGTGCGTCATCCCATCACGGTCAGAAAAATGAGACGCGCGTTTAAAAAAAAAACGAGGAGTGAGCGATGGAGCGATGCGGGTATCGGGCGAGCCATCGGCGCTCCTCGCTCGCCTCCTCCGGCCCCCGCGCGGTAATTCCCTCGCCGCTAAACGTGTAAGCCGCGCGGCTGGGGAGGAGGAGGAGGAGGGGGGGGGTGCGGTTGGGGGAGTCTCGCGGCACCGGTGTGCGCGCCCCGCGATCTCCGGGCCGAGCCCGCCCTGTGATTTAGCCTGCGAAATGACAGAGCGGCTCCGCGCCGGGGGCCGCGGGCGGCGCGCTAATGACACGCTGCGGGGGCTAACGTGGCCATTAGCCGCGCCGCCGGCAGCAGCAGGAACCGACAGGAACACGGTTCTGTCATTACGCCCCGGCCAGACCTCTCATCAGGGACGCGGGGGGACGCGGCAGCGCGCGCTCAGAGGTAAGAGGCTCGCCGCCGATCAGGTGACGCGACGACAGGAAGAGGAAGTGACACGAGTGGCCGACAGCTTCTGGGACACGTTTGGTAGCAGCTGAGACGCTTCGACGAATCAACACAGAGATCAGATGCTGAGTTGTTGTTTTGTTGTTAAAATCACACAGCCTCCATCTGACTGAGTCAGTTCTGAGAAGGGTGGAGCTGAAAGGGGGCGGGGCTTCCTGACCCATTGATTACAGTCAAGTTTGGTTCAATATCCTTGTAATTAACAAGCTAATTCAGTGTTTTTCTGCATAAAAAGCTCCTGTTGAAGTCGTTCAAGCTGCTTTGGAGGTTTGAGTCAGAACAACGTAACATCAGCCCGACGTCCTCGTCTCGCAGGTGACACGTTCGCCCCGCCCTCTGACATCACACCGCCATTTTGCATGCCGAGGCCAAACCTACAGGACCACCTCTTCTCCCTCCTCCTCCTCCTCCTCCAAGCTCTGTGTTTTAAGGACTGGAACCGTCGTAATAGTTCCTTCCCGTGTTCCCGGCTCTTTCACGTGAGCTGGTTCATGTTCTCTGCGCCGAGCGGCGTCGCGTGCAGGAGTCCGTCCGTCTGACGGCAGAGATCAGCGGCGAGCGTGTCAAACACAAGTCAGCGGCGCTTCGCTCGGCCGCGGAGGAGACATCAGAGCGCTGCGGCGCTCCCCCTGCTAATACTCGCCAGATGAGTGCGAGCGTAATTTCCCGGCGCGCTCCACGCCGTGCGAAGCGTCCTGATGCAGTGAGACCCACTCGTCTCGCACTTCAAGAGGATTAACGCGAGCAGCGAGACCGACGAGGAGCCGGCGCGCCGGCGCAGGTTTGCCGGGGAGCGTTCCTCCGCTGCACGCCGTGCCGCAGGAATGCAGGGGAGGGGGGGGGGGGGCCACGCGCACGTACCCGCGCTTATCGCACGCCGCCATCGCCGCAGAGGCAGACCGGCCCGTCCGGTCGGCGGCGAGGATCGGGGTCGATCTGCTGAGCTGAACTGAAAGGAAACCTGGCGGAGCTCCGCCCACTCCTGTGTCCGCATACTCAAGAGACGAGACGACTCACGACTTATCGAAGGAACTAGTTACTTGGAAAAGTAACTTTTGGGGCTCGACCTCAGTGTTGGCGGGAGGAAGACGCTCTGTCATCTCTATTAGAGTGGGAGGAAGATGCTCTATAGCCTGGTAACTGCTGTGGAGGTCATGTTTTATAATCTGGACATTATTGGAGGAAAGATGCTCTTTTAGTGGGAGGAAGATGCTCTAAAAGCTGGATGTCAGTGGGAGGAAGATGCTCTAATACTGAACTACTTTCGACTCGTTTCATATTGAAACGTCCGACGCTCGGTTTTCGGTTCCAGCTCAGAGCGCCTGAAGGTGCCACTGGAGTCCCTGATCGGAACCGAGCTACCGGGAACTAAAAGGTTCCAGAAACAGGTGAGGTTCAGACGCTTATCGGAGACGGGACGGACGAGGACGGAGGACGCGGTGCTTTAAAAACGGGTCCCTGAAGGACGAAAGGGGGGGTGGAGCCAGAGTTTAGGCGTCCTCGGTGGCCCCCCGGGACCAGCCGGGGGACGTCCCAGAGGACAGACGTGGTCCAGGGACCTGATTCTGAGGAGGACAGGTGGACGCTTGAGAGGGGGGGGGATGAAGCGGCGTGACGTCGCGTCTGCGTGCCGAGACACTCGCCCCGGCGTGCCGAGGCCTGCCCGCGCCGCGCCGCGCAGGTATGCGTCCTCGCGCTGCACCGAAACCCACCAGACACCGACGCTGCAGAGACGTCTCAGAGACGGAACGAGTCCACGCGGACGTCCACCACCGTCCTCACCGCCGCCCGTCCCTCAGAGAGACTCTCCAACCTCGTCTCATCGTGTTTGCTCCCACTTTTCGACAGCAGACGGCAGTAAACCCTGAGTTCTACCTACAGGTTGAACCAGCTGCTGCAGCGCTGGCCGGCTATCAGGATCAGATCCGGCTCTAAAGCCTGAAACGTGGGACAGGAAGTCCGACACGAGCGCCGGGAGCTCGCCGCGTCGTCCCGGTTTAACCTCCGTGGGTTATATAAAGCGCGGCAGCGGCGTGGAGCGCGGCGGCGGCGGGCCGCGTGTGAATATTTAACGCCGCTAAATAGACGTCTTCAAAGACCCGCACACGAGCGCCCGGCTTGATTTATCCGATTAGTCCGAGAGCGACGCGACCTCCTGCCCCGCTCGTCAGCGCCGCGGCCAAATGCTCCTGACATCCTCACGCCCAGAGCCAGCGCCGCCTCGCCGGGCAGAAACGCTGACATCACCCCCGACAACAGCCAAACAAAATAGGCCACAGCTGTTTGCTTCTTTAGGCTACAAATTAGACTCAATATGTCACAGGGCATCACATCAGGGCCGGGACGGCAGCGGCAGCAGGAGGAGGAGGAGGAGGAGGAGGAGGAGGAGGAAGCAGCAGCGCCGCCGCCGCTGCCAACGCAGCTCCGGCGGTCCGTCGCTCCGACACGTCGGGCTACAGAGCTAATGCTAACTCACAGTGGATAGACGTGGAGGAGGCGTGTTGGTGGATGAGAGGATGAATTATGGAAGGATTTCAATAATAAATGGACTCCTTCAACCAGACGGGAGTCCTGGAGGAGGGCGGGGGGGGGGGCACTCAGGAGTCCTGGAGGGGGGCGGGGGGGCACTCAGGGAGGTGGCAGGAGGCGCCGTGGAGACCACGGGGCCTCGGCGGCGGAGATGTGGGGCGTATGAATTATACCTCACCTGCTCCATTATCACTTATCAGAGCACGGGATGAATTATTCGTGGGGGGGCCCGTGAGTGCCACCATGGTGGGGGAGGAGGGAGGGGGGGGGAGGCGGGGACACCTGGGAGGACTCAGGACACCAGGAGACACCGAGTCCTGTGCTGCACACGCTGGATTCTCACCACAGCAGCCAGAAACACCAAACATCCTCCAGCCGGCAGGCCAGCCAATCACCAGCCAGGAGGAGGAGGAGGAGAATCGGGGGGGTGGGGGGTGGGGGGGGGTGATCGGAGTTGGTTCCCAGACCTCCATTAGGTGTCTGTCGTCTAAAAATACTCCAGCTCGGCGTACAAAAGGCCGACCGCTCCCCTGGTCCCTCCACTCGTTCGTCTGGTTAAACAAGGGTTAAACGCAGGGATTAAATCACACTCAAGGGATAAACTAAGCTCGACTTGACTTAGTCGACTAAACCCAAGTTAAACAACACTCCACTGACGTGTACTTTACGCCAAAAATGGTTTGGTCAAGCTATTTCTGCCTTAATTCTCCTTCAGTGACTTAACTCAGTTTAAGTTTAAGCCAAACTTAAACTATCCTGACTTCACCTTTACTGACTTAACAAACCTCAACTCTTCATTCAACCTAATCCTCTCCAACTTATCCCAAGTGAACCTAAACCACCTCAGGTGACCCAACTTCACCGACTAACTATTTAACCTAACTTACCAAACTTAATTCACCCTCACCATCTTAAACCAGATGAGTTTAAACCAGCTTAGACTAGTTTAAACCATTTGTTTCACCAAAGTTAACTATTTCATCAACCCAAGTTAACCAGCTTAACCCAACATCACCTACATTCACTTGTTCACCTTGGTTAAGATGAACTTAGCTCAACCTGAACTAACGTACCTGAATCTTAGCTTACGCAACATTAGCGAGCTTAACCTAGCCTATCTCAGCTCATTGAGTCGAGTTAAGCTACCTAACTTAACCTGACCAAGCTTGAATAACCTAACCTGCCTCAGTCTGTCCACCGTGACCTGTTACCTAACTGGACGCTCCCGGTTTCGTCCCTCCCGACGCCGTCTCGCTCGGCTGCGTTCGCCCTAACGCGCCCCGGCGCGACGGTTCCCGTCCAGCAGCTCCGTGTTCAGGAGCCGATTATCAGATCAGGCCTGTTTTCTTTGCGGCTCCGTGGTTCCCCAGCTCCTAATGAGGAACTAACGCGGCGTGAATCACGGCCCCGGCTGAACGCGGCGCTCTGACTCACTGGCGACTGCGAAAACGAAAAATAACTCCCTCCTGACGGGGTCGAGGACGGCGGTGATTCAGAGCGGCCGGACGCGCCGCGGAGGGCCCCCGGTTCAACCGGGTAAACAACACGTTACCGAGCCGCAAACACGCAAACAACACTCGCCGGGAAGCGGCCGAGGACAAGCTGTGGGGGGACGCCG
>JAUESF010000012.1:19301040-19312136 GCA_032274765.1 Malacoctenus tetranemus | reverse complement strand
GATAATAATAATAATAATAATAATAATAATAATAATAATACAGAAAATTTAAATGTTTTCAGTTAGAATTGCTTTGATCCTAATTCGACAGTAATTCATCACCACGCTACGTTTCCCTCGTCTGACACAGAATCACGTTGGTGAGACTCCTTTAGGAAATTAAACTCTAAAGCTGTAAACAAGTTGAATCCTCACAGTCTCCCCCTGTGAATTATTCCCCCTCATCCATCGTCTGCAGGTCACGCTCATGCTGCTCGACCAGAACAACCGGGAGCACATCATCGACGCCTTCCGGCCCGACATCTCGTCCTCGTCCTTCCAGCGGCCCGTCAGCGACATGAACATCGCCAGCGGCTGCCCGCTCTTCTGCCCGCTGTCCAAGCTGGACTCTAAGAACTCCTACATCCGCGACGACACCATCTTCATCAAGGCCATCGTCGACCTCACCGGGCTCTAGACGAGCGCTGAGGGCATAAACCCACGCCTGCCTTTTGTTGCTACTAACCTGTTTGAACCGACAGGCTCTTTTTCTACCACCAGTGACCGGCAGTTCTTTTGGTTTCGGTGGGAATTGTCGGCGGCAATATGCAAGACCGGATCTCGTCCTTCAGGGGGGGGTCGCCGGCGCAGCGGCCGGCGCCTCCTCAGCCACTGGTACGACTTTGCTAATCGAACCCGGTTTCTACTCAACCAAAAGGTGACGACTGACCAAAGCGACCGGAGAGGGGGGAGAGAGCGTGAAAACGGGGAGGGGGGGAGGGGGTTTGGTAGACGAGTGACGTCCCTCAGACAGCATTTGAACTAACAGAAGCATTCCAAGACGTATGTAGAGCATTATCTCTGTGAAGTAACCAATCAGCCGCCACGCCGTCCGCGACCCGCAGCGCCGCTGCTCCTCGTACATCCAACAAGGCTCATCATGTTCAGTTTCGCTCTGAATCCGCTCCTAAAGACGCCTGCGCTTCATTATTCAATATTCTTTCTACTCCTGACATCAGTCGAAAAGTTGCGAACACTTCAATTACTTAATAACCTCGAAAATTAGAGGCGAAATTGTAACTTTTTCTGTCTCGATGTGTTTCCTTTAAAGTGAAGAAGCACAGAAACAGGAAGAAGTTTTGTTTGTGGCACGAGGTCATTCAACCAACGTTCAAATACACTGAGAAAATACCAGTTTTTCAAAATCAAGTGACTGGTTTAGTCGGTGGTTCCCAACCTGAAGTCCAGGATTCCACGAAGGAGACGCCCTCTCAAGCAGCTCTGGAAATCTGACCAGTGCTTTTATTTTGAAGGCTGTTGCCTTTGCAGGCACTCCCAAGAAAAACATCAGACCTGAAAGACACAAAAAAAAACGATCGGAATAACTCTTCATGTTCGTCCCTTTAATGATCGAGCTGTGTTTTCTTCAGACATTCATCAAAAACAAAAAGAAAACACCGATAAACAAAGTCTCTGCTTTGGACATGAAGAACATTTTTCTATCGACCTTTTTCCGTTCGAGCTCATTTTTCTATTTTTCCAGACTTGAAGTGCCAAACATCTGCTTTCGTTGCTCCGAACTGAAAATAATGAGCCTTACAGTGACATCGTAGCCTCCAGACGCAGGTCTCAGCGCTGGCGTTGGCGCCAACTGCCCGCCGTTCGGCTAAACTCGCGACGTTTGTTTCCTTTTGGGGTGGGGGTGGGGGTGGGGAGTGGGGGGGGTCCAATAACAGAGTCACGCCCATGTAGCCTTCACGATATATTGCTCAGCTTTGCACACGGTTGGTGGTGCAGTTGGATTTTATTGGAACTTGTTTACGGTTTTTTACCATCTTATGCCTCCGACTCCGGAGTCCCGTGGTTCATTGGTGATCATTCGTGGTGGTGGACATTGCTTGAATTCCATGAATTCTGAGTGCAGTATTTCAGTTGTGAACATCCGTGTGTGTGTGCGTGTGCGTGTGTGGGTTCATCTTTTCGCCGTCTGTTTCATGTTGGATCTATGGAAGATGCGTCGGAGCTGGAAACGGTTCGCAGGTTTTGTTTCCGACCGGGAAACTTTTTGACCTGCAGCGACGAACAAACCGATTCACCCCGATGGAAACGCGACTTATTACATTAGCGATTAACTAATATTACATTTATTTAGTGTCTTTTGAATTCTTGTCAACGAGGAAGAGACACAGAAAAACCCAAAATGAAAACAAAGATCAGATACAACAGACACTAAACTTAACAAATGACATTGAATGGACAAAAACTACAACCAGATGACCAAAATTAACTATAAAAGTGACACAAAGCAACTGACGGACGACACAAAGTAAATACAAATCGACGCAACAAAACAAAATGACACAAAATAACTCTGAAGATGTTAAAATACCATCAACTAAAACTAAATCTCTGTCTCAGAGGACGACGTCCACTTAACAACGTGTCGTCTGTACTTGTTTTGTGTGTCTCAGGTTTGGTTTTTGTGTGTTTTCAATTAACAAACATTTGTCATTCTGTGTTATTTCAACAGCGTAAAAAAAAAACGACACTGAAGAAGTCGGTCGTGTTTCCATCGGGGTGCTAACGTTCGGTAGCTAACTTTGCTCACGGAAGTCGCGACGTTACGAAAGAAGAGCGAAAATCTTGAAAAAAACAGAGAGGAAAACAGTGTTTGTTGTGAAATTCTTCTATTTTCTGTCTTTTTCTCACAGCTTTGAGCTACTTTTTACTGAAGAAGAAGTGCCTGTACCTTTTTATTTTGAATGTTTCATCAGCTCATCGAGTTGTGGATGTGTTTTCCTGTGAGTTTACCAAAATGTGCAGTGTGACTTTAAATATTTTTATCGTCCCTTTTTTCGAGGCCCCCTTTACTCGATGTGTTACCAGACATTTAAAGTGACTACGAATGTTTCCCTGCATACATAAAAACTAGTGAATGTCAACAGTGTTATTTTATCTCTAAATGAAACGAGGACGTTGTCGAGCTTTTGGGACGTTCGTCCGAACTCAGCCGGCGTGATTTGAACCCTCTGGAACGTGTCCGGACGCGTTTCTGTGCACGAGACGCTTCAGCAGGACGACGTGAGCGTATACACGAAGCCCTGGTTTCACCCTGCAGACCAGACGTTTATTTCCTTATGATTTCATGATTACTATATAAAAGAGTGCGTGGTGTCGCTTTGAGGGAGCGCGAGGAAGTTAAATATAACTAAATAATATATAAAGATGGTATCTATTGAAGAAAAACAAACAGTTAAAGGTTCAATATGGGAGATTTTGTGAATGACGCCTCTGTGCAACAGGGGGCAGCGTTGAGCTCTGAAAAGTTTCGCCATTTTGCGACTATTTCAGACATAGTTTCTGTTCTGTGCATCTGAGTGTCACAACACGCTTCCTCTATGTTCGCAAAACACTAAAACGATGCTCAGCGCCCTCTGGTGGTCCAACGTGGAATGACAAGACGCAGGCAAAGCAGTTACGTATTGAACCTTTAAATGACGTGAGGGTTTAAAAGCAGCACGCCGGCTGGTTTGGACGATCGGGACGCAGCTGCACTTTGACCTTTCGGTGAACTGCGGCTTCTTTTCCAACACATTTCCTCCTCTTATTCTCTCGTAACAATCCGGACGACATTCTCGCATCGCAATCAATCAGCTGCTGTGTTTCGTTCCAGCGGCGAGCGCCGATTCAAACGTCTTTTACTCGTCAAGAAAAAAGAAAAAAAAAAGTGGAGAGGAAAAAAAAGTGCGAGATGAGACGTGGAAATCATTAAAAAAAAGGGCTTCACATTTCATTTGCATCTACTAAATGTCACACGTACCTACGTACATATCATGTTCATCGCCCCGCTTGTAGCTCGAGACGTCTCACAGATCAGACTGAAACCTTCACACGACTCCAGCCGGAGGAGGAAGCGGAGGAGGAAGGAGGAGGAGGAGGAGGAGGAAGGAGGAGAAAGAGGAGGACAGTTTCATGTTTTGAGCCGGTTGATGTTATGCTGTATCAGCGACTTGTAGGAAATGCCACACTGCCTCACTGTTATTGCAACAGAATAAACACTTATCGTTGATGTGATGTGTGTATTTTAACTTACAGATGTGTCAGACCGAAGCAGATCGGTTTGATGTTAGACTTCTTCACATCTCTCTCTCCCTCTCTCTCTCCCTCTCTCTCTCTCTCCCTCTCTCTCTCTGTTTTTAAGCCCATGGTGAGATTAAGATGAAGAGCTTTCATCTGTAGCAACGACATCAAACTGCAGTCTTTTACTCGTTGTTCTCTCTGCTACATTGTGTGAATAGTAAGTCGTGTGTTAGTGAAACTCTTTGTACTGAAGGAAATTTTGATTTATTAAAGGTTTTAAGATGCCCTCTATGCAAAGATGTCTCGTGTCTCTCAATGTTTGGCGCACAATGTAGAAGTCGTCGTGGATTTCGAGTGTTGTGCTTCGACTGCGTATTGAAAGCATCATTTCAGAGTACTAGTAATTATAAATACTATTACACTGGCAACCTAAACAACTGTCTCTGTCTCTGCTGATTGAACATATTAGCAGCAGCTCTGCACACTGTTTCACCAAACTCCTGTTTACTCCTGTCAAGTTCTTTTTTCATCACAGCTGATGGGGTGCTGCTTTTTCTTTCTTTTTCTTTTTTTTGCTATTAGTTAAGATATAATTGGCTCTAAAATGTGGAGACTCATGAAAATGCGATTGTGTTTGTGGTTGTGAGTCAACGACTGAGCTCACGTCTCACAGCAGCTCACTGAAGCCTTAACTGCCTGTCACCACACGGTGACGCCCTCTGCAAACGCATGCAGCTGCGTCTTTGCGCCTGTACACAAAGTGAAACCCTCCTACATGTGCAGGCAGATCTTAAAGAGTGAAAATTAATCAATATTTATGTCTGTTATTTTTATTCTCTTGAATTTTGAGATGATTTATTTTTTCTATTTATGAGAATAGAAGCTAATAAATCACAATACTGTGATCAGAGTCCTTTGGTAAAGTTTTGTCTGATTGAAATTTGCATTCCCATCACATCATTGTCGTGTTTTGCCTCTATTAGACTCGACTCTACATGGTTTTAGTCATTACAGCTGAGTTTCTCCTCATCCTCCTCGAGTGTGAGTCCACCTCTGAAACTTTGGTAGTTACAATGTCTGAGCTTTCGGTCTGACTGACGGTTCTGGTATGGAAGAAGGAACTACTGGTTCCCATCATTATTCCCCTGCTGGGGCCAAAATGAGACAAGTAACCACATTTAAAAGGAGCTTTTCTTGATCTCATCCGTGACATGAGTCACTGATGGATGCGCCTCCAGTTTGCGGCTCGTCATTACGTCACCCTGCCAGCAGTTGATCCCCTGGAAGCCCCGATGCTAACGCTAATGTCTTCCTCACATCTGGTAAAGATCTCAGCGCGTCCCTCTGACAGACTTCCTCCTGCGTGAGATTGAAGGCCGGAGCCGTAAATCATATTCTGGTCCAGCGAGCATGAGCAGCAATGACATCCTCCGACAAATATCGTGTCGGATGGTTTATGTATCAGGATGCTCGCTCGGCTTTCAAGCCGCACTGGAACTTATTGCTGCTGTCAGACGTGCATTTCAGGGAATCAGGGAGGCGGATTTAAGGCCAGGAAGGCGATTGTGGAGCTCCTGCGAGTATTTACGTTATATCACAACTGGGTTTCTCCTCATGTGGCCTCGTAACTTTACCTCAGAATAAAGGCCAACAAAAATCAAACCTCTCACGTGCTCAAACATCACTGGACACTGTTGGACGCAAATACAGACAGAAACACTCCTATAAATGTACAGACCTTCAAAATAAAAGAACTGGACAGATTTCCCAGGTCTTACAGCAGGCCAGCTTTGTGTGTGTGTGTGTGTGTGTGTGTGTGTGTGTGTGTGTGTGTGTGTGTGTGTGTGTGTGTGTTAGGAAAAGCGAGTATTCAAGACAGAGATATCGATGGCCGTCAGTGTGACTTCAGATGAAGCTCGTGTGCCTGCTGTACGTCATTGTGGGCGTGGTCAGAGCGGGCGAAGAATACTGATGCGTGCGTAATCGCACTCTGCCTGCGATTAAGGTCTTCCTAATGCTCCCTGCAGTCAGTCAGGCAACTGGAGCGGGCGTGTGGTTTAATGTGTGGATTAACACCACTGAGATCCTGGAGGGCGAGTTTCCTCTATACGTGCCCAGAGGCATCGTGGGACGCGCTCAGCCGTAAATCCGGGAGCGGCCCGAGGACGGGGCGAACGTTCGGTATCGACTCGACCGTGTCACTGTGGCAGTTGGACTCAAGGACGAGGAAAGTGGTGGGAAATAGAAACGTGACGGGTGACGGAAGGGATTAAAACAGCCCTGCATCCCTGACAAATACACTCACTTTCACAATAAAGTGACAATAAATAATATTAGACACTGTCGGACTCATTCTGCTCTGCAATTTGGTTGTGCAAACAATTGAGCTGAATGTATCCCTTTACGTAGAATTTACACAAGTTACACTATTTGGTTTGATCCAAGTTTTATGCTACACGTATACAAATGAAAATACGCCTTCAACTGATTGATTTACTCTTGATTATGCCCAAAAATGGGATTATTTCAAATGTTTATCTGCATTTACATTTTGTGAGTTAACATGAATTTTCGCTCTCGAAGAGAAATATTTGATCCTACCTTCTTTGGCCAGTAGAGGGCAGACTTGTCTCAGTTTTACCTGTAACACAAAGACAAGCTATGTATGATTTTTCTTATGGATGCTGGATCACATCCTCTCTCATTTCTTGCTGCTAGATTGCTCTATCGCGCCATTATCAGAGAGCTGAGATACAGATGTGGACTCGTGACGGGTGAGAAAATACACGCTTCTATCTGTCCTCCATTCCTCAGCAGCACTAATCCTTTCCTCTCTCAGGTATATCATTTCAACCACTTCCCTCACTCCTCTGGGGTTATAATTTCCTCACCATCACTCTCTCTGCCATGTTTAAGAAACCAACAAGGGCTCTTGTGTTCCCCCTGATATGTACACAAGCAGCCGTTCTCCCTGTGAAAGGTAAACAGCGGGCGGTCAGACGGGAATCTGCCCGCTGAGTTCATTTACTTTGGAAAAATACAACAAGCTCCAGGAGGCTTTTGTCTTAAACCATCTGTGTAACAGTTACATAATTGCTCTCTGCTGTTGCTTCTGTCAAAAACACTAGGAACACAAGAGGTCACTGAAACCAACATTTATCTACACATAAACTTTGAAATGTGTTGTACAAATTAAATGCAATCATACACAAAACTGGTTGGGGATTTAACCAACACTTCGAAATGAATCATTATATTGAACCCATTGATTTGCCTCTGTGCTGACTTTGTGTAGTTTAATCAAATATATTGTTTCCAGTTAGCGCTCTTACAGTTTTATAGTTGTAGCTCGAGCATTAGTCAATTAAAAATCCTGGCATATCACCTATAAATCCCTAAATTAATTTTTATAAGTCCAAACTTACTTTCCTGATGATTTTCACAGAAGCTGAAGGTACAACTAACGGTAAACAGCTACTTAGCAGCTATTTGCTATTAGCTTAGCAGTAATTCTTTGGCGGCAGAGCCACGTCCTGAAGTTAACTGTTACCTTGGTGATCCGCCATGTTGGTCGCAAACTGCCGCAAGAGAGACGAAGCGCAATGTTCTCCTTCCTCATCTTGTATTAATGAGGACTATTACGTATTGTTTTAGTAGTAGCAGCACCACATTCAAGTCCCTCTGCTCATCAGGGGTTTGCGCTGTGAGGCCGGAGTTTGAGCGCGAGACCCTCAATTCTCAACTGCAACTGACGATGCAGAGCCGCCAAAACGGAGCATTTCAGAGAGGTAAGTGTCAGTTGGACTTCACTCATCGATCGGTGTTGACTCGCAGCAGGGTTGTGAACACGCTCGGTGGGCGTTTAGGAGGAGATACATTGCCAAACCAGCTCAACTTGCCACCGTAGCGCCAAGCTAGCTGCTAACGCTAGCCGCTAACGCTAGCAGTCCCGAACCTGCTAATGTTCAGGCTTGTTTGCGCTTCAACCGGTATTTTCTCGACTTTTTATTCGCTCCGATAGGATATAAACTATAAGAAACCACTTAATGTATGTTTTTTCCTCACTGTTCCAGTTAAATGATGGGATTTTGTAGATGTCTTTTTTAGCAGTCTCTGGAAAAAGACACCTGTGAACTCTGAGGTATTTGAGTTTAATTAAAGCAGGACTCTCTTTCTTACGTAAGGCGAGTGACCGTGACACTGACTTATCAATCAAGTTACATAAATGAAATCGGATTACTATACTGTCCTTTTAATAAGCAGCTCCAGCCACTGTGACAGCGCACAGGAAGCGTCCAAGGGGATGCATGAAATCGGATTGATTAGCTGTCGATACTTTCCTGCTCCTTCAGCCGATACCGATATGTACTCCGATTACATTCCAGCAGGCAGCAGGAAACATTGACGTGGCCGTGCGGAGGAAGTAATAGTTTCTCACATCCACTCCTGCGGGATGTTCACAGAGTAATAAAACACATGCTTTTTGCATCACCAGCAATGAATTAAATGGGAAAACCTTACAGAACACAACAGTTATGTAAAACAAGCTAAAAGTCGTTTTCTGTAGCTTTAAAACAAAACTAATATTCATCACTTCAGTTAGCTGAAATAATCCTTAAATATCAAGGGAGGACACTTAACCCTTTAATGTCCACTCTCAAGTTTCACCCACAAAACGACTGAACCTTAATCAACCTGCTCACAGAGAAATTCATTCTTAATGGATTGTTACAATTGTGTTGTTTAAATAAAGGTTTTAATGAAGGATTTTGGGTCCCTGCAGGCGACTCGGTGACCAGACTTCATCCTACTTCATCGTCAAACTTCTTCGAGCGGTTCAGCGAGGTTTCTGTGAGGTTAATCTGAATCCCAGACCTGAAGCAGGTAAGTTGCAGTTTAGGTTGTCTGTTTATCGAAAGTGTTTCAGTCGGGCTTTTTTATTTCAATGACAACTCACAATCTAAATGACACCTCAAGGTCTCGCTGACAATCAGACACTCTGAAATCTCAATTTAAATCAGCACATGAATGAGAGCGTCACATAAATACTCCTTTTCGAATGAATCTTCCCGCTTTCTGACAGGGGACGAAAAGCAGGTAATGGTGGATTTAATGGCGTATAAAAGGTCGTAACTCAGCTCGCGTTTGCAGCGTTGATGTTTCTGACAACGTCGTGGGACGGCACAGCTGAATCTCAGCCGGGCTCGTTTTAAAATGAGACACTTCGTTGCTCTTTCTCAGGTCTGAAAAATCGACCTTTCCTTTCCAGGAAGAAAATCAATAAGCGGGGAGAAAATACTGACTTCATCTGAGAGCTTTTACATTCAGGGACCGGTAATAATGATAAACAGACTTGCGATGAAATATGAATCAGTAAATTTGATCTGCAGTGCAAGTTTTCCTATTACCTGTTCGAAAAGTTGTGTTATCAAGTTTTGGGGGGGTTGGGGGTAGCAGTTCTTTGTCTTCCCCTTCTGAGCTGTTATAGATTGAGTTTTACTATCTCATTCCCTCTGGTGTCTGCCTTGGCAGAGACATACTGGACTCTGGGCTCAGTCCTCCTGTTTATCTCAGATCACTCAGCAGACAATCGCTTATTGTTATTGCTTTCGGGGGCTCTGGAGAGGACGACGCGCCACGCTGTGTGTTCCCGGCGCTCTGCGTCTCCGGGCCGGCAGCTGTTTTACTACTCAATGGAAATAACTGAATGGCATTCAGGAGATGCCGCTGGGCTCTCCGGAGTTCCTACCTGCTGTGTTCCTCATCATTACGCTAAGGAGGAACCTACTGCGCCTCTGAACGCACCTCCATCTGCACTCACTTTGAACTGACGTGCCTGTTAAGCAGAAGCAGGTTTTTTTTTCTCTCTGAGCCAACATGGAAAAGTTGGTTTAGTTTATGTTCAGCTGAAGGAAAAACTTCAGGTAGCTGCAACTTTATAATAAAGCAAACGACTTAGAATGGCAGAGACAGGTCTGTGGTGTCACGTCACGTTATAAATCGGTAATTTGTTACAACGCCATCATAAGACTTTGGTGTGAAGCTGTGGTCCAGGACCCCACTGGGAGCTTTGATCCAGAACGAGTCATTTTTGGCACTCTTCCACCAGCTTTTTTTCCCTTTTTGGTCATTTGGACTGTTCTCAAACTCTCGCTCACAGAGAGTCACGGCCGCACGTCAGCAAAACGGCGAGGTGAACAGTAGCTGGATCGGCCGTGTTCCCGTATCACTCAGCAACGCTGTTTAACCCAATGATTAACATGGGGCCCACGGCTGGAAAACTGCTGCAGTCGGAGGGGAAAATGAAACATCTCGGATTCCCACCAGCTCCCGGAGGAGGCTCGTTTCATGTGGTGCTTTAACGGTGTAGCCCACATTCTGCTGGTCTGAGCTCACTTCCAAACGGCGTCTCATCGCGGCTCCGCTTCCTCCTGCTGATGTGGTGAACGCGCCCCACAATGCCCTTCGTTAGTCCTTGAAAATGCTGGCCCGCCGCGGAGCAGATGGAATAAACCCCGGCGATGACGTGCAGCTCCAGCGCCGGCCGCTCGTTGGGAACCGTCGTTTCCCGGCGCACCGGCGACGCCACCAGCGAGAAAGCTTCCCGGGTTCCCTCGCGAATTGATGTTTCCATAAACACTCGGCGGACAGGCGCTGCTCGAACATCTGGACGCAGGCTGTCAGAAGCAAACATGCTGTATTTATTTAGCTTTGCTCCGTAACTCCTCGACATTGAAACATTGTGAGGACTCTCAGATCTGCTTTGCCACTTCTTTATGCGCATTTTTTTGCGGTTCGCCATTGTTCTACCACCACCAGAATTTCACAATTGGGCTAAGAAGGCTAAAAATACACGAGTTCGGGGAACATTGGCATCACTGTGCAGGATTGTGGCTGTTCATTTTGAAACCGGTGTTTGGCGAGAGTTTACGCTGACGTAAAGAAGCTGTGAAGTTATGCTGACGAGGCCTCGTGAAAGTGGCACGGTTTTACTGCACACGTGCAGGAGCGAGAAACCACAGGTGGTTTCGGGGCTC
>JAUESF010000012.1:19279605-19292282 GCA_032274765.1 Malacoctenus tetranemus | reverse complement strand
AAGTCTGAGAGCGATGTGGACAATTAATTTGCAGTTGCACATTTTGTGACGTTTCCCAGGAGGGTTTGTGCTCTGCAGACGCTGCAAGATAAGAACAGAAAAGGTCACAACGCAAATACAAACAGCTAAACAGCAAAGAAGAGAGTCCCAACACGCAAACATTAAAGCCATCACCTAACCTGACTTATGAGCCAGAAACGCTCCAAACTACAACCCCGGTTTGAGGTGAACTACAGATACAGTAAAGCTTTTAGACATCATATAATAATATAATATAATAGTACAGTTTCTCCCTTTCAAACCCAAAAAGCAGCCTTTTTTTTGCATTTCTCTGCTTGTTCTCGGTTTTGAATGTTTTTTTTGTGATGCATGTTTTAGCCTGGAGGTGCTGCACAAATGACAGAGGCAGAGGAGTCACGGCGCTCATTCAGGGCTTATAAATAGGCGGCGTCCTCTCTGGCTGCGGCGGGCCCCTTTGTGCCTCCGCTCAGCTGGGCAGTGATGTCAGAGGGTTTGGGGAAGCCCCGGGTCTGCCGCCGCTCTAAGCTAGTGGAACAAAGCCATTTGGGCTGGGGGGCAGGCGGGCGGAGGAGGGGGGAGGGAGGAGGGGGAGGGGGGGAGGAAACCCAGCTGTCTGCCTCGCAGCGCCACTATTGTGTCCCACCTCTGCCACTGTACCCAGACCTGCCCTCCAAACCTGAGGAGGATTACAGAGTCCGGTCTGTCTGCGGCTCCTGACGAAACCTCCCAAGAAAACAGACCCGGCTGGTCATTTTTTTTCCTCCCAACTCCCCACGTACGCGCCCTCAAGTCGCAGCCGCGGTGGGATTAAAGGTGTATTGCACAGGGATTAGCAAATCTTTGGGATTAAGGCAGATTCTGGGCCATCGCCGGGCTAAACAGGCGACCTTCATGTGTCGGCCTCACACATTCTGCCCGTTTCCGGCCCTGATTGAGTTTTTGGATTAGACCTGACCTCCACCGACACAGGCTTCACATCCGGCCTCGCTAAAGGTTCAGCGTCTTCGTGAGCAATGAATAACCAACTAGAAACGGAGCTAAACCGCTTTGTAGCCCAACCAGAAATCAATCCGGATCAATACGACTCCTCCTCCTCCTCCAACTAGAACCAACATGCATATAAGTACCTGAAGGATCAATGAGGAGCTTCAGGAGTGATCCAAGAACTCGGCAGCAAACACTCAATAACCACAAATCCATAGAACTCAAACTATGGAGACATTGATGTTTAATAGGAAGAACTCAAAGAAAGTATAAAAGATAAGGTCTTCAATCGTCTCAAAGGTTTCCTGAAGGGAAATTGAAGAAAGGGTTAATTCATCCCTTCTCTTTCTGTCAGGACACAATGAACAAAAGAAGATGAAAAAAGCTGCGCTGTGTGAAATCTGCTGGCGGCAGAGAAAAGGCCTGAAAGGTGACCGGGTGCGCCGAGAGTGACGGGAACTCGGAGGCTAGCTTTATTATATTTCACCTCCCGCGACGTCGGGGGTTTCACCTCCCCGCCTCGCTGCGGTCCTTGTTTTTGCTAACGCCGCCGCGCATCTATAAAAGTTTCCAGCCTCTGGCCCGATACTTGCGGGGTGCTACATATCTGTGGACCAGCGGTGCCTGATCTGAATCTATACGTACCGCCTCGGTCTGCAGGCCTCTGGCTCGGCTCCTGGCCCACTGGGACCCCGCTGGCTCGCCTCCTGCCAGAAATCTGGTGGGCTTATTATCCCGGGCCGGAGAACACAGCGCTGTAAATCGTTTTCCCCCCGCCTGGCCTGCAGACGCCAGCTCCGACTACTGTACACACAGTCCTCCGAGCGCGGAGAGGCAAAGCGTCGGGGGAGCCGCGGCTGTTATGTAAGACCTGCGCGCTGACTCGGGGGGGGGGCTGCGGATGGTAAATCCACATGCAACAGGCATTTATACACTTTGTACCTGCTCATACAGAGCTGGCAACATGCGGCTCCACCACATGTGGTAAAGTACTGACGGTGTTCTGCGGCACCGCGAGCTTCACGTCGCTCCGAGTTGAGCGGATGAGGATCGGAAAAATGCCTCGTCCTGAAGCTCCGGTCTCACAAACTCGTCTTCTCTCTGCATATTTTCCCACTTCAAACACGGCGACCCTTTTATTGCCCAGCTCCACAGATACTTTCCCTTTGAATTCGCTCTTTCTTGGATGGTTTCGGTTGGTCTCAGTGTGGCCAATCTGTGGATCTGTGGACGTTGCACCAATGAAAAGGTGAAAAGTGTCAGCTCAGGAGTAACAAAAAGCATAAATCCAGGTTTTATTCCCTGTCTCACCAGATCAGGGCGTTAAAGTTGGAGAGAGGCTGTTTGGACGGAAGTCTAACTGCATTGAAATGGGTTTCCACTGGTTTCTACTCCGGCTGGGATCTGCCTTGGCTGCTGGACGCGTGTGTTGACACTTGGTTGGACTGGTTTGAATGGTTTGCGGAGACTTCAGGCATCGCGCTGCTGTTTGATCTTTTGGCCACGTTGAGACTGGCGTCTCTGACTGGTCTGAAATGTTTCTCCTGTTTTCCTGCTGTTGTCTGATAGTTGCTTGACGTGCGGTGAGACGCCGCTCTGGCTTTTCTCAGATCAGCGTCACCACTTTGTGCTCAGACCAGTTTCCTCTGTTTTTGTTATGTTGTCGCTCGTCAGACTGGTTTTCTGACAGTTTCCTGACCTGAGTTTGGAGGCTTTTCTGCCCAGCACAGCAGTCACACTTTAATCTACTCTCAGGCCGTTCGGTACTCAGTCCGGGCCCAAAGTACTTGGTGATAAAGGTGGTCGATGTGACGGCACCCTGAAAGATTTCAGGCTTCAAACTGGACCCCTGAAAACCTTCCTGTACGTTTAGTCGCCCTTAAAAAGTCTCAAAGACTTTGTTGTTTCCAGACACGTTGATTGATTCGTCCTCATTAACTTTCACTCGCACCCCTGCCTGAAAAGCGTAGGTGCGACCATATGTAACAATTACCAACTTTACGTTCTCAAGGACTATTGTAATGAGGTGCAGCGATGCACGATGGACGCGTGCTGTAGATAACACGCGATGCGTTCACTGACACCTTCATCAGCCAGCTGTGCCGCGGCGTCCTTGCGTTAACACGCGCCGACGGTCGTCACGCGATCGATCGGAGGCGCGCGGGAGACGGGCCATAAGTCGCGATCCCCCGCCGCCGCCGCCTCCGGCAGCTCGCTCGCTCGCTCGCTCGCCACGAGGCGGGCGGCGCAGCAGCAGAGGGCGGCGCGACCCGTGGCGGGCGCGGGGGACGTCAGCGGCTTACGATGCCGGATCGCAGCAATAATCTGACCCTCCTTATTGTAAGTCACGGACCCGTAGCTAATGGGATTCCAGCTATCAGAGGATTACGATGATCCAGCTGCCTTTGTACACCAGCGCTGCCATTTTACATACATTCTTTATCAATTTGACACACACTTTGTCAGCAGCAGTTGATAATGTGCCTCCGCAGCACCGCGGAAAGAGACGGGGAGCGTAATGTGATTAATAGTGAGAAAAGTAAAGGGATTTGTGGTGTCAGAGTTTTTCCTCCTCTCTGAAGACAGTCTCATCACCCAGAATATTACTTTGTGGGACGCTTCAGAGGATCGCCGTCCATTACACTTTCCCCGACGCTGACAGGGGATTAGTCCCCCCACGACAGGCAGCCGCAGAGGCAGGGGGTCGCCTGCAGTCTGGACAATTTCTTTCCTGATTACCCGCCGAGTCCTCAGCGCAGGAATAACAGGGTGCTTCATCACCGCCGCCGCCGATAAACACAGAGGGATGATGATGCTCTCAGATCCAGGGAGAAGCTCTCGCACCTCACTCACGACTGCAGGGCTCTGTCTTTGGTAAATCACTTCGTGTTACAGCTGCTGACAGGCCCGCGCAGCGATACGATGACAGCGAGTGCACAGCCAAACCATTATGACCACCTGCCTGATATTGTGTAGGTTAATGGTTGCCAGGCTTGTCTTCCTGTGGCCTCGCTGGGTTGCCTCTAACACAGGCTTAGACCCCCTTTTTCACAGTGAAGCCAAACACTGTGATCTCTGCTGTCCCTGCACAAGGTCGAGACCTGAGGTCGTCACAGGTTGGAAACTGCCGCTCTCGACCTCTGATTGTGACTTTTGGTGTCTGAGACCAAGGCGACGCTACAGATCCTTTCTGTTTCACATGTTTTGGGGGTGGAGCCTAAAAGGTTTGGAGGGTTTTTTTGGTCCACATCCCTCAAGTCAGCAGCTCAGCCTGGCGCTTCGGCCCTTCCTGGACTGCTCCTGCTTAGAGTCATGGTGCGTTGTCCGATTGAAAGAGGCCACCCGGGAGTTCAGTCTCCATGAAATCGTCAAACGCGATCTGTTACAAGGCTGAGGAGGAGGTGCTGCGTGTCGAACCGGCATCCACATGGGTGCAGAGGCCAAAGGTCTCCTTCCTCCATCCCGGTACCATGTGTTACCTCTTGGATATGATAGATACTGTCCCCTACAGGAGTCACAGTTGTGGAGGAACTCCATCAAACTCTCTGAGATTCTAACATTCCTCCATTTTTCTTGCTTCTAATGAATCATGTTTGGTGCTTTGGTGCAGAGAAATGAAATGAGTGGTCATAATGTAATGGCTGACCGGCGTATTGAAGGGTTCGGGGTCCTTTCTGGCCGTCCTCAGACTGGAAGAAGGTCAGGCCTCCCGTCCCGCTGCTCTTGACTTTCACAACACATCCCTTACAGCTGGTCAGAGCCATGATGATGAAGCCAGGCGTGACGGACTCAACTGACCCCCCCCGCCCCCCCCCCTTCCGTGTGAGTCCTTTCCTGCTGCCGTTATCGAGCCGATGGTCCTCGCTGCGCTCCGCTTGCATGTCTGTCCCTCTGCGTCTTTTGGAGGAGGATGAATGAGGAGGATGGAGCGATGGGAGGCGCAGCGGCGTGCTGGGAAGCTCAATAAGAATTAGGTCATTACCCGGGGCAAGTTCAATCGATGATTAGAAGAAAAAACTGGGGGGAAAAAGTGGGACGGCCCCCCGTCTCCTCCCGATGCCACTACTGCTAACCCAAACAAGACTCACGCCTCAGAGGAACCCGGCTTCAAAGCCGCGTGGGGAAGTTAGAGCGAGCCGCTCTTTGTCTTCTTCATCTCTGGTCGCCTCCTCGTGTTTTTAATCTGCCTTCAGCTTGTTGTTCAGGTTCCAGTCTGCTTTTTTTTTCCCCTGTTGGTTTGCGGCTCTCGTTCCAGGTGTGGTGTTCCCTGCGCTGAGCAGCGCAGCCCGCTCACCTTATTGCTTCCACCTGTGTCTCTTTAACTCCCCCTGCTTACGTGAGGGATTTCCTCTGTTCGGCTGCCAGTGTGAGCAGCGTTCCCGCTCTCGTCTTTCATCGTTTTGTTCCTCGTCTGTTTATTGATTACGACTTTGGCCACTCCTGCGGGTACGTTCGCTGTCTGAGCACCTCTCTGCATGTCCTGGACCTTGACTGTCTGACAGCAAAGTTTTCACTCCGTCGCGTCGTATGTTAAAGTCCGGCGACTCCTCTCTGGCAAAGAAGCGAGCGTTGCCGTTTTCACCCACAAGTGTGAGGTTTCTCTGAGACCTCCATAAACTGACAGACTGAGGAGCAGCACAACAGCAGTGGGCAGTGAAGACTCGAGGCCTAAAGGGTCGTTTCAACGGCCAGCGTTGGACGTGAGTAAGATCCAGCATCGCTGACTCAGAGCCGTCGGGCTGAAACCTGCTGGAAAAGTCCTGTAAAAAAAAAAAACAACCTTCAGGAAAAAGGTTGGAGCGTTTCACTTTGTGAAAGGAGCCGTTGAATTATTCCAATGAGGAAAACCATCTGAATCAGGGCGGGAGGAAGGTGCCAAACTGTTTCGTCGTGTTCTCACTCCAGAAAGCCGTTTTTTTTCTTTCTGTGGGAGAACGTTCACGGTCTGACGGGTCGCAGCTCAGGGAATTACAACTTCTTTGTGCTGTATTTAATTAGAAAAAAAAAAATCCCACTTTTCCCTCCAGTTTAAACTGCCGCTGCTCTTTTTTTTCCCAACACCCATCTATATGTCCGTTGCCATAGCAACTACATCCCGGGATGCAGACAGCCGTCGGGTTCCCGTAAGCTTATCGAGCAGAAATGAGGAGGTTAGCAGGAGTTGTCGAGCATTTTTACGCTCCCCCCCCCACCCCCCCCTTCTGCTGCTTCTTCGGCTCCCCGCGAGAGACGAGCGGCGGTGTTCAATGAGGGGTGACACGAATGCGCGGCGGCGGCGCCTCGCGTTACGTGAACACACATGCAAATTGCTTCGCCACATGGCTCTCTCCGTTTCACGTCCTCTCTCTCTCTCGCTCTCTCTCTCTCTCTCTCTCTCTCTCGCCGTGAGGGAGGCGGCCGGGAGCGTGCGAAGCGCTTCCTCACCTCTTTGTGGCTGGGGCGCGTTTGATCGGCGCCGCGGCTCGTACGCCGCGGCCTGACTCGCTGCGCGCCGGCGATGGCCCGCGGCACGTTTTCCACATGAACATCATTAACAAGTTCAACAGATAATTTCCACAAATTGTGTTTATAATGTAGAATGTGGCGTGAAAAAGTTCCATCTTGGAAATTCAGTTCCCAGCCTCTGCACGAGACCCCCCTGTACTTTTACTGCTTATTTGAGAAAGTAGTAAAGTACTACCACTACTTTTTGTAAATAGCCAGCTGATATAGCTTTTGCAATAGTGATTATTATACAAGCTATGGGATAATAATCTAAATCTAGACTATATTTACATGAACTAAAAGCACTCAGAGAGCGCAAACCTCCACCAGGACGCCAACATTTACTCCTTCAAACTCTGGCAATTTACCACAAATCATGGGTTTTTCGGCATGTTGGACCACCACCAAAAATAAATCACTTGTTAGTCACAAGTCCTTGTACTGCCCTTACTTAAACAAACCACCCGCTCCTTGGTGGGGCTGGGTGGGTGGGTGGGGGGGTGTATAACTTCTAAGGCCTGAGAAATAGGACGAATAAAGAAGAAATCCTGGTGTTTGTCTGAACCCCCGACCTCAGACCAGAGGAAAATCATTAGTATTCATATTGAAAAATTAAATTTTTTGCATTTATCGAAAACAAGCCGACGGCAGTTCAGAGGGTTTAAAAGTCATTATTCAAATGAGATTCTGTTTTAGGGAGCGTATAATCACAGAAAGAGAGAGTTAACCTTTCTTGGTGGTGTTAATAACAGAATAACCTCTGGGGAACGCGAGGCATACTAATTAGAAACTTTGCCTTGTGTACATTATGATACATTAAAAAAAAAACCCTCTCACAGATGCGGGACGAGTCGGTAATCGGGTTACGTTAATCCATCCCTTCACCAGTGTATCAGAATGCTAAATGAAAGCTTAGTTTAACGACAAAGCTTTGAAATTCACAAATCTGGAGGATTATGTGACTTTCAAGAATCAGACATTTGGAGAGCAGAGACGCGTCATCTGCAAACGTGGACATCATCTGAGTCCAATGAAGGAGCGTCATAGGAAACAGACTGGCAGGAAGGAAGAATATATATATGTTAAAAAAAAGCACCAAGCCTGAAAAGAAGGAGCCCAGACAAAACGACGCCGTGTCGTCTGCTGACTTTGTTGTTACATAAATGCACAGAGAGGTGGGAGACGTGCGAGACCGGTCGCTCTAATGACTGGCGGTGCTCTGAGGTGGTCCGAGGCGCTGCGAGAGGCGGGATCTGTGCAGAGACATCCGTGCTGAAGTTTGTCTCTTCCTCCGGAGAATGGAAACTCAAATTGCCCTCCCAAAGGGGACCTCCTATGGGCCCATATGTGCCCGTAATGCAGCTCTGCTGAGCAGGCAGCCCGCTGCACATATCACTCCGTTCTTCATCTTTGGGGCAGACAGGCTGATTACAGGCTGGTGAGTCCAACCAGGAGCAGGGAAAAAAATGAGGCCCGTAGCGTTACAGTGATACTCACCATTTGTATGCAGCCAGTCACTTATTTTTTCCCTTTTACTCTGCTGTAGATAAGAACAACCCCAGAAAACTCCATAACTCACACAAAATAATGTTTTTTTCCTCGTGTCTGCGGGACCAGAAACAAGTTTGTTCTGGTCAGGATGTTTCATATTTAACGAGAAACTCCGGCGCACCTCGTTCTCGGCCAGCTGCTCCTCAAAGCGCAGCGTCGTTGTGTAACCGTCAGCACCGGCAGGAAAGCTGTCAGACACCACACAGTACAACCAACAAAAAAAATATAAAGCCATGAAGTTTTTCTTGCTGCACTGAAGGAAAAAGTTTTCCTGCTTTTTGTGGAGCACGTCTGAGCCTTCAGCATCACTGGGGTGGTGGAGCCGATTCTAGGGGGCGGAGCCAGGGTCCATCCAACCTGGACAGGTGATCAGTCCATCCCAGGCATCTCACAGGCAACAGTTAAAGTCTTAGGAAGGTCTTTGGACTCCACCAAACAGAGAGTCAGTTCTGTGACTTCTGGTTCATTTGATGGCCTTCAGTTTGATAGTTGTAAAGCCTGAATTACTCTTAAAGCAGGTGAGATATCAACCCAAACCATTAAAGGGTTGAGAAAGTGTTGGCCGCCAGTGTTTGGCTTCACTGTAATGTTTTGGCAAATCACAGAAAAGGCGACGAGGCTGCTGGGAAAACGGTTGCAAACCGCTGCTGTAGAAAATAAATAAACTGAAGGGTTTGTTATTGACTTTCTTGGAAATTAAGTCAGAGGGTTTGGATTTTTCTTCGGGGTTAGAGGGGCCATGAAACGGTTCGGTTTATAACCGCGATGCTGAAGGTTTGAATGAGCTTAATGGGGGGAAATGAAGTCATCATCCGAGCAGAGGCAAACGGAGGACACAGCAACACAGATCGACAAGTTTCTTACACGAGACACTCGGCAAACGAGAGGGAGAGTCGACAAAAAGCAGCGAGATGATTGTAAACAGGTGGAAACGATGAGGGCGGCGCGGTGACGAGGTCGTAAACGTGCTAACAAACCAAAAAGCGACACGACAGGAGAAAACGTTTTCTCTCGTTCCCAAAATAACAAACGTTGCGAACTGATGAACCAGCAGGTTTTTTTTTCACACCAACACGACACAGGAAGTGAGTTACGAGTGGAAATCACAGGGACGTCTGCAGACTGTCGGCACGGCAACGACAACAAACACGTTTGTTTATGATCTTAACTAGTTGGAAAGAACAGAGAAAAGCCTGATGCAGCTGTAAAGAAGGTGCGTTAGTGGCTTCACTCAATCACAAACACGTGCGGACGTTTAAGTCGTGTCTGGACTCGACGTCATTAGATCGCACGGCTAACCCGTCCATCCACCCCGTGCTCCTCGACTTCAGGTTCTCTCTCACACGTGAGAAGGTCCAATCAAACCAACCAAATCTGTCAGTGAAACGGTGAAAGTCCTGGACTCTTTCGGGGACACACTCACTTCCTGTTGTGTCCCCGAGCAGGACGTTGGACTCCAAACTGCTCCCAGCAGCGTGGGAGTGCGTTACACGGCAGCGTCGCCGGTGTGTGAGCGTGAAGCGCTCTGAGAGCGTGGTGTCGGAGGAGTCGGTTCACCATTCTCCCCGAGAACTCACCTCTGACTGTCTGAGCTGATGCAAAGCTCCACCATCTGGCTGTGAAACGCAGATTAAAACAAACACAATGATTTGCAGCTACTACTTGACCCAGTTCCTCCAGGTCTTCCCCTGCTTTTCTTCGTCTCTGCGCTGCAGCCAGATGTTGAACAGCAGCTCCTGCCATTCATCACACGATGCACAAAACACCAAAGTTCCCCTAAAGTACAAGCACCCCCCCCCCCCCCAGAGCGCAATGGCCGGGCTCGCTAATTAGTTACAGTCTTCCAGACGTGTTTGATGAAGGCTGAGGGCAGGTGAGACGTGAGCTGCGGAGCGTCTGGTCACCGGGTGAGACGGAGGGAGGCTGAGGGATTACCGGAGGAGGGGGATGGAAAAGAAAAACCCCTCCTCTGCAGTTTCTACCGACGGAAACGAGCTGCGAGAGGCAGGCGAGGAAGAGGAATGTGCAGAGTCGATCAGGAGACCTCCAGAGAGCCGGCGAGCAGGAAGCGCCGTAATGGGGATCGTTCCAGTGGGCACAATGAAAAGACCTCCCCCCGCCCTCCCCCGACCCCCCCAGGGAACCTCGCTGCAATCGAATGATTCATTTTTTCAGTAAACTCGTCGTGACTGAAGTCACAGACCGACCGTTTCCTCCGTAGTCGCCACAGAAACCAGTTGTGAAACTCGACAAGTATTTAGTGTTTAGTCTGACTGTGATTCATACAACATGTGCAAAAACCATTAGTTCAATTATTCCTTGTTTTGTGAAGGACAGCAGTAGATTTTATTTATTTTACGTAGTTAAACTGTTTGTTTTCTCTTGAAAAGTTTATAATCCAAGATCGTTTTCAATGAGTTTGTTTCACAAAGACCTTCATCTTTTTTCTTCCTCTGGCAGTAACAAATTAAAACCAAACATAATCCTGTTTTTTAGGTTTTTCCTCTTCAAAATACATTTTTATGTCATCTTTAATGTACTTAATTCTGCACAAATATTATTTAACATAGCATAAATGATTTTGGTCCCAATACCAAACCTTGTGGGACACCACAGGCTCTTATTTCTTGAAGAAATCTAACATTTTAACATATTTAAACCCATAATATAAGTAATGTTTAATCCATTTGTGAGTGACATCCTGTGTGAGGTATTTTTCTGATTCCTTCAAGCGTAACAAAGACCCGTGCGTGTCCTCACGGAGGGTCGAGACGAGTCCTGAGGACGGACGACGTCCCCGCTGCTCCTCCTCTTTCAGGAAACAGTCAATTAGCTGCAGGTGTTCGGCCTTGAATCTTCCCAGCAGCGCGTTTCACTCGTGAATCCTTAAATACACTCTTCTTTTACTGGTCCAAGTCTGGCAACAATTAGCACTGAAATTAGCCTTTTCTTCCCCCCCCTATCATCCATTGTGAAATGGCGGCACGTCCCACTCTGCCCCCCCATCTCCCCCCAACAGTTTGTCCTGGTTTCACCTCCCGAAGACTCGTCCTCCGAGACCACCACGCCACAGACCTCCTGATGGAAGCATTGTCTTCTCTCGTGGTGAGAAGAGTCTTGAACAAAGCGTCTTCTTTGTCTGAACAAACATCATGCAGCTCTCAGACCCAACCGGCAGCTTGAATATCACCGCTGAAGATCACAGCGGACCCCCGAGGCTCTGCCTGCTCCAAAGATGTTGAATATCTAAATAGCACATTTGAAAGAAAAGACTCACAAAAAAACAGAGCTTGGAAATTGTCTGTGGCTTTTATTTTGAAGGTTCCTGCTCATGAGAACGTGTCGTGTTCGGGACTTCCTGTGTGCCGTGTCAGTTTGCCCTCAGTTCACCTGAGTTTCTTTCCCATCACTCGTCCAGCCGTCGCCTGGCGTCCTCTCTGTCTCTGGCTTTAATCAGCCTCTCCGTGTCCAGACCCAGACTTATGTTCCGGCCGCTGACTCAAGGATGACGACCGTCCTCCTCCTCCTCCTCCTCCTCCTCCCTGGGGACCCCCCGGTCCTCCTTCCTCAGCCTTTCCGCTCCCGTTTGATGGGTGAAGTCTTTTGGTTTTGGCGTTTTCTGGCAGGTGGTTGCAGCGAATGAGAAAACCATCTGAGGGGGAGAAAAAAAAAACATGCAGGGGAGGAAGAGGACGAGTTCAGGAGCTCGATGATGATACATCAAGATCATCAGGAGCGATTCAATTCATCAGTCTGTGGCCTCCGGATCAGCCGATTGCAGTGATTTGTTTGGTTGTGACAGTAGAGCCGAGCCAGAGTTCGCTCAGATAAACGACTGTGCTGAATTAAAAGGTAAAAAAAATCCTTCTTCTAGTTGGAAAAAAATCACACTTTACCTCAGAAAGCTCTGCTCTGCTTTGAAATACTGCAGGAATCTACTGTATGTACTGCTGTAAATCCATAAAGCAGGTTTAAAGCTACAAGGCTAACGTAACGTGATCGTTGCCGTGTAATTGGAAGGGATAATAGAGCGGAGTGAGTCTCAATGACTCGCTGCCGGAGGACTTGGAGCGAGGCCGCGTGTTTTATTTGTGTGACTCGTGGGAAGAACTTGTCATGTACTTCTTCGGAGTTCCTGACATGCAGAAGTATTTTTGGTGCGGGGGTGAATCACCCATGTGAGAAGCGTTTCGGTGTGTACGGCCTCTGTTCGAGGGGGGAAAAAAAAGGAGCCCTGAACCATGTTGAAATGTGAGCGTGTGGTCGGCGGTCGGCGTGACTCAGACGATGCAGTCATGGCGCGCGGATCACGTCGTCTGCCGGCGTATCAGGCAGACGGAAAGCTCCGGCGTCGTGTTACCTGCTGAAAGATTGAATGGAGGAAAAAAGGAGTCGCCGCGGATTTACGGAGCCCAAAGTCGACCTAATTGCCCGGCGTTGCGCCGTCTCCATGGCGACCGGCCTCTTGTTTGCCCCTGTTTGGACAGGCTTTGCTGGAGGTCGTCCTTTTAATGTGGTGCAACAGAATCTCCCACAGCGAGGCTCGGCTGACGGATCAGAGATCCGGGCGAGGACTGGCGTCGCTCTCGTTTCTGACACTATCTCAGAAGCCTGTTCCGAACCAACACCTCTCAAAA
>JAUESF010000012.1:19175612-19192487 GCA_032274765.1 Malacoctenus tetranemus | reverse complement strand
ACACACACACACACACATCTTATCACGCCGCGGAGCTCGGCCCTTCGTCACGAAGGAGAAAGAAAGTAAAAACGTCTTTACTCCGGTTTAAAAAAGAAAGCAGAGAGAAAAAAACAGAAGCTTTCAGGGCCGCTGTTAGAAATTCATGTCGGCCGATTGAAGGGGCCGCCCTTGAACTCACGTGGAAACATTTAAATCGCACGTGTGCGAAGGGAATTTTGCGCTGCGCCCACAGCAGAGACTGTTTCAATAAAATGCAGTCCTCAGAAATACCCACAATACACCTGTAAGTGCTGATTAGCTCGCGGTTTATGCTCGTATGCACCGAAGAGCTCGGCTGTAGGTTTTTCCAGTCAGGTGTGTGGAGAGCGATCGATGGTTTCCTTCTCGCCGCGATGCAGAGCCGCAGCGTCTGCGTCCGTGCTAATGAAGGTTCGGGGAGTTCTGGCTCCTGCTGCCGAGCGTCTCCGAACGCCGTAAAGCTGAGACTCGTCGTCTCCGTCGTCTCCACTTCTCCGTCTCGAACTCCGTCGACATAAATAGTCCTCCGACAGTAATTGTTTGGACAGCCAGGCGCACCGGCGCCGATAGAGCCTCGTCTTCAGTTATCTTTACTATCGAGCCGGTGACCTTTAACTTGTAGGAGATTGATTCAAACTATATTACCATCTTTTTCCAGACATATGAGGGAGAATCGCACCTCATTGAGCTGCGTTTTCTCTCTAATTTGTGTCAAATGTCAGCGTCAGCTTGAATCACAGGTCATAAGTTTCTTTGTGTCTCTCTTCCCCGATAACAGTGCATGAAATATTTCTTCTCCCAGCGGCAACAGGGGTGCACGAGTACTTTTATTACGGCCAGCTTGACAGAGAAGCCACGCAAGAAATACCGTCCTTGTAACTCGCGGCTCGCCTTCGGAAATTTACAAGAAAAACAGTGAAGCTTTTTCACGGGGAATTTATATCCGAAATCATTTTGATCAGACAAGCCGGAGAGGAGATTCATCTTTGTTGTCCTGCTTCTTATTGGATTTCACTTTGTTTTATGTGAGAGGGGCTCTGAACTGTTGGCTTCCAGGAGTTTGTGTGGCTGTTTGATAAGAGAGCGCGATAATGATTTGGAGGTGCAATTACCCCCGGGGAGCCGGGCGGCGCCGACAGCTGGGGGAGGACAACAGCGCGGCGCTGCTGCGGCTGCTGCTGCTGTGGCGTGGACACGCTGAATGTCAGGCAGATGCAGATGGAAGGCCGTCAAAGCGCAGCTGAATTAGTTGTTATTTTACGAGCCCAGTCCCCTCAGACCTCTAATTCACTTTGTGACAACATGAATCAACGCTTCAAATGTTACTGCCGGAGCTCTGTGTGTGTGTGTGTGTCACGGGGAACAATCACCCGATGGGTTCTAGTACTCTGAGGTATCCTGGAACTGTTTTACTGCGTCTGGTACTTGAGACTACTTGTCTACGTTTTCCAGTTTGTGAAATAGAAGCCAAATAATCAGTTTATTTTGGGCCATTAAAGAAAGGATGGAGTAAAAGTCACAGCTGGATATTGTGGAGCATGGCGGCGGCATCATCAAGCTGCGAGGCTCGAA
Source organism: Malacoctenus tetranemus (assembly GCA_032274765.1). Lineage (NCBI taxonomy): Eukaryota > Metazoa > Chordata > Actinopteri > Blenniiformes > Labrisomidae > Malacoctenus > Malacoctenus tetranemus. Next base: position 19,190,894 of record JAUESF010000012.1, on the reverse strand, counting down.
CGAGTGATTGATTTTATTCACTTGTTTGTAAAAGTATTTACAGTGAACCTTCGATATATCGTGGTTCATGTTTCGCGGCTTTGATGTTTCGCAGATTTTTTTAGTGCGGTTGTTTTTATGCTTTTTTACAGTGTATTAACGCGCATCGTGTTCTGCGTCCTGATTGGCTGAGGGACTGCAGATTGAGTTTGGCTCGTCAAACATGTTTGCAAAGTTTCTCCACGACAAAACCCACAAAGTCGACAAAATGTTCTGCACCGACTAAAACAGGAAGCTGCTAACTACGGCAGAAAAAGTTCCACTTCTGGACATGCTAAAGGAAGCTAGAAACTACGTGGCTATAGGGCACCGTTAGAGAACACAGTCCTGTGTATTAATTGTAAACAATAAAGCTGACTACTTCGCGAATTTCACTTATCACAGGTTCCTTTTGGAACGTAACTCCTGCGATAAAACAACAGTTCACCGTACCTGGTTTATCGGTGACCATAAAAAGCCCAGAAACCACAGTGAAGCCTGCGTGCTGTGAAGCATGGTGGCGGCATCATCACCGCGGTGGCTGCTCTACTGCTTCTGGTCGTTCGGCGCCATCAACCGGATCGGAGGAAGGACCGACGGCGGCGCACAGCTCGGTGTTTATAGCACCTTGGGCTGCACTTTACGGCTTCTGTCAAAGCCTCCAAATGATCAATAGTGTAAAGACTGTTTGAGTGCAGGCGGATAATCAGCCTGACATTTAGTTTTTATGCAGGTTTCAGTCCGACTTTCAGCTCATGCTAATTATTCCTCTGTTTTGGAGGCACAATAGCCCCTCAGTGCTACACACACGCACGCACACAGCTTGAGCAAACACAAGCAAAGACAGAAAAACAGGAGTAAATTAATAAAGTGCTCGTTGCTAATTTGAGGAGACAGGTGCAGCTTTTCAAAAGAATTAAGTTGGAGAAAAACAGACGAAAACGATAAATCGAAACGCAAACAAGACAAAAATAAAAGCAGACGGGAAGGTTTTTTCTGGTTCCCTGCAGCACAGACGGTCACCGACGGGTCAGACGTGATACTGCTCCTCAGTGTCGCGCGGTGGTCTGTGACGTTACGTCAAAAACAACCAACAAACAAACACTAATCCATCAAACTTTGTCAGTTTGACTAAGTCAAGTTTGGATAATCACCGAAGAGAAAAAAAACCTTCAAATTTAACATTTTTTTTGTGTGAATATCATTTATTAATATTTTTAAAAAACAGATTTGTTTTGGTTTGTCAATCTGTTTTATGATCTAAACCTCAATCTGTTCAATCATCCGCCGTCGTTTCAAAAGAGAAATCACCTCCGACTGACATGAAAAAAATAAATCAACAGATAACGTTGCTGTGTGAGAAAAAAAAATTGAAAAACAACTTCACCGCACCCCCTCCCTCCCCCCCCCCCCAAAAAAAAATCATAACCCAAAGAGAAAAATATTGTTTTTAACAACTTCATCTAAATAAGTCGCTTTCTTAGTTTTAGTGACAGTTCATCTTTCTAAAACTGCCAAAACAAACGATAAAAAAAACCTTCACGAAAAGAAATTAAAATATTTGCGTCTAAAAAATTATCTGTAACCTTCATTTTTTTTAGTCAGAAGCTTTGGTTTAATTTACTTTCCTTAACACACTGTGTACAGAAGCATTAAAGGAAATAGTAAATATGAAGAATTGATGTTAGATTCACATTCGCTGCTGACACAATGTAAACAATTCTGTTGTTTACACTGTTTTTATTTAGGGTGTATCTATTTTTTCCTCTTTATCTTCAAGACATCGCCGTAGTAACAAGCGCTGCACCGACCTTTGATCAATCCTGAAATCTGCTCAAAGTCACAAGTCTCTGTCGCTCTCTGTGAAACCAGCGTGGAGACGTGACGAGCTCTGATTCTGTGAATGTAAAGATGTAAATGTGCCGGTAAAGAGCAGGAAAAAAGCAAAAAAAAAAGAGCATCTGCAAAAAAGAGCCAAAGAAAAAGCTGTTTCCCGTCCGTTTTATTCTGCTGTATTTGCTTTTACCTTGAACCTCTGCAGAAGAGGGCACTTGCTCCACAATCTGTCTGCCAGATACCATCTGTCATCAAGTGCGTCTGCGGCGCCAAATCAACCCACAAATCTCAGCGAGCGCTCGCATCAAACTGCAAAGCGCCTCCGTCCTCAGCCTGAGGGGGGGAGGAGGGTGGAGGAGCAGGAGGCGGGGGGGTGGTGGTTCAGAACAGCAGAACAGGAGTGAACCACCTCTGTTCTATGGAGGCGCAGAGTGAGCCGTTAAACCAGCGTTAAACGTAAACGATCACCATCACTCCTCACCAGATCCTCACTCAACGGCTTGTTTTTTAGGGTGAGCTGAAGTTTTTACTCGTCTGTGGATTCGTTTAAGCTCAGTCTCTGCTGTCGGTGGGTGTTTGTGATGCTAATACGAGCTGAGGTCTGTCATGACCACCAATCATGCGTAGAAATAGACGATATGACTGTTTCCTGGACTGCGAAGTGGTTTAGTCCAGCACAAACCCAACTAATGTGCTGCAACATCCTGCACAGGTCCAAAGATCATCGCAGGACCAACACACAGACGCACAATCACACCGATGGACCATTTAAAGTCACAAATCGACCTCATTTCCAGATTTGTGGAGTTCCTGAAACTCCACATCAGAACCAGAGACTCAAACTGGTGATTTTTCCAATGTGATATGAGGCTGAGAAGCCACAGCGCCACTGTGCTGGTCGGCCTTGACTTGCATATCTTTTGTAATCTTGAAATCGCCAATTAAATCTCAGCGTAAAGCATCAACCCTGCACGCTGTGAGGCACGGTGGAGGTATCATCAGGGTCTGAGGCTGCTCTGCAGCGTCTGGTACAGGTAGATTTGTTGAGCTGTTGAGCAGATTCAGTCGTTCAAATTAAAATCAGCTCTTTCTTTATGGAAGTTGTGGACGGAACAGAGATTAATTCCAGCATTTAAACACTGTCGTCGGTCTTAATTCGCAGAATAAAAGCTGCTTTGACACAAAACTTTTCACGTTCAAAACAACAGTGATCTGTTCTTGATACCAGGATCAACAACCTGTTCAGACGTGTATTTTTACCCGTGTGTTTTATCTATTTAGAGCCTCTCAGGTCTGAATGCATCGCGTCAGAGGAGGCGAACACGTGAACTCTGCTCGCCGCGAGACGAGAGCACGCACCACTAATCAACGCGCCGCTTATAGCTCTTGAAAAACGCTCCGTTATTGTTTGATGGAAACTCGTCTCGGCGTTTCAGACCTTCCCCCGTGAAGTGGTGAGAGCGCGCCGTGACGAGCGCGGCTCGGTGACGCCGGAGGAGTCGGCTCCTTCGCTGGGACGTTGCCGCGGTGTGCGTGTCGCGTGTTTCCCACCTGAGCTGAGCGGGCTGCGAGGGGGGGGGCTTTTCTCTGGATATACACTCATGAATATTTCATCTTTCATACCTTCACTTTCTTTTTTTTTTTTTTTAACCGGTCTCCGTCAGCGCGGCCCGCCGCCTCCCTCCCTCTGTCGCCACATCCAACGTGCCAGAGAGAGGGAGGGAGGCGTCTGCCGGTTTGTTTGTACGGGGCACATCATAACGACCAATCCAGCCTGCCTCAGCACGACTGTAATACACGAAGAGCCGCGGTGGCGGCGCGGCGCCGAGAAGGCAATTCCTGCCGGTTGACATGCTGTTTATCAGCAATAAAAAGGCAAATAGGAGGGGCGTCGGCCGGCGAGCCGCGAAGCAGATGCTGCGCAGACAAAGGATTCATGTATGTCTGAGTGTCCGCCTCCAGCTCGCCCAGCGTGAGTTTGGGAAGGTGAAAGGAGAGAAACGCGCCACGCTGAGCCCGGCGGGGGGGGCCCCGCGCAGCTTCCAAGACGCTTCTCAGGCGCTGGCACGCTTTAAAAACCTTCAGCTTATTTATAAGAAATAGAAAATAAATAAATAAAATAAAATAAAACCCCGCACGGCGCCGCGAAGGTTCAGATCACACCTCCAGTTACAGTTGTCTCCTCCAGTCTCACGGAGGCTTCGCGCACGGGCGATAGCTTGAAATCTAATTAGTGAACGCTGGCTCCTTTCGCCATCCACCTTAAACAGCCCCATCTGTGCAAGGGAAGCGGCTCTTGTTCTACATGTGCAGGTAGCATATGCTGCATTCATGTCGCGCGGGCAGTCATGTACTCACTCATTTAAAGCCAAGATTTGGGTAAACACCCTTTTCAAGATGTTCTGCAGGCTTCGCATCTCCAGCCAGCTGTAATTGTCGGATTCATGTTTTACATTAAGAGGGACTCCTCGGGGAGTCGCGGTGTAAAATTGTGCTTTTTCATGCATAGGCGCTCTAAAAAAAATCAATTATCAAGTGAATTACAAACGACGTATCTCTATTTTTTGCCTTTTTGATTGTTTTTATAGCTCTGGCTGCCGTTGACTCTGTTTCTCTGAGCACTAATCCAAATTTGACCCCATTTCTCTTACCAGTTAAATTCAGTTTTACATGTTGATTTATGAAATTACTGCATTACCTTCAATTCTCCCGGTGTAGCTATAAAACACAGTGAACATAAACAGTGTACTCAGATACAACATGAGGCATATTTTGCCTTTTAATGTACAAGAGATTTACATTAAAAACAGCAATAACAAACCACAAACACAGATCGCTCGTAAAAACTCTGTATTTATCGAAGTATAATTAATATCATAAGAAACAACATCACAAAACAAACAAACTCAATCAAGTTGACTTTAGCCCATTGATAGAGGTTGAAATGGTAGCTAGCTGTTGCTAGCTAGCAACCTACAACGAGCTAGCTGTATAGACGGACTGCAGACAAACTGAAACACGGAGACGAGACTCGGTATCAGTTCATTAATAACGATATTGAGTTGGTTTAGTTGCTGGTCTGCGAGCTGCCGAGATGGAGACTCGTCATCTCCTGAACTTTTCAGCCCTGCAGCGCAGTGAGAGTTGTTGTTTTCTGCTCGCCTGTCAAAGTGAAAGGCTGTGGAGGGGCTGTCTGCCGTTATCCATTACAGCTTGGGGTGCATTCAAAGTGCCACTTGCTTCACGTGTCAGTATGAAACATAAATTGTCTGCTTTTCTCTGACCAGCTTCTGGAACACAAAGAGTTCCTGCTGTTGTTTGGGTGGAGGGTGAAAAACATGCAGGCTTCATGTGTTCATGTGTTCATAGCAGCGACACGAACACACCTGGTAGCAGCAGTTTTAGCGTCTAGCTTGTCTGAACTGATATGCTGCGTTTTCATCCAGCGAGGCCTCAGCGTGTGGTGTTTTTAAATGAATATTTCACAGTTTTTTTGGTGGGTGGCGTTTAGAAATACATTCGTAACATGGCGAGTTTTATTTGACAAAGGTTGGCGGCCCGGTGGGAGCGCGTATCAATGCGTCCCGATTCATCAGACGGCAGCACAGCGAGCCCGCTGATATTTTAGCGATGTAATCGGGGCCACAGATTCCTACTCGCACCAAGCTCGGACAAATAAGAGATCAATAATTCAGGCTGACCCGGCTAATATATTCAAGCCGACAACACCTCTGCCCCTGCACTCGCTCCACCGCGAAGGGGCTGACAGGTTAACAAGCGGGATGCATGCACCTACACAGCCTCATATCTCCCCTCTTTGGAAGGAGAATGTAGATCCCGCGCTGTTTCTGAAACACCGCGCCCATCCGTGACGTGCTCCTGCATCGGGCGCGTGTTGTGCCGAGGTCTCGTGTTGTGAACACCGCAGCGAATACGCTTGTGACTCAGGTCATTCATGGTTTATGAATGGCCTCAGCGAGTGTTTTCTGTCTTTTGAGGTAATTACACTGAGAGCTCTAAGTCGTAACCCTCCTCCAAGTTACACAAAGAGGAGAAATAAATTACTCAAGTGGGTTTTAATCATGACGGCCGAGCGCCAGCAATCACATTTGAGTTATGAATGTCCTTGTGTGTGTGTGTGTGTGTGTGTGTGTGTGTGTGTGTGTGTGTGTGTGTGTGTGTGTGTGTGTTTTTCAAATTACGAGTAAGTCTTTCTGGTGATTTTTCATCATTCAAGAATGGTTTTATCCCTTTTTTACCAGTGAGATTATGGTTAAATAGTCTCTATGGAACCAAAGTTGGACCAAAAAACAGGCTTTTGCGTCGTCCTGGAGTTTTGACAGATCGCTTCCCGTCCTCCGTCTCCGAGTGGGAAACGGTGGCTGACGCCCTCGTCTGGTCCGGCCGTATATCCTTTTTTTTTTTTGCATGTTCACCTCATTAATTATTGGAGTGTGATGCTGCAAGAAGGCCTTAATCATGAGAGTGCAAGCGAGAGCAACAGATTGTGATTGATGGGTGGCGTGTCTGCCGAGACGTGGGTGGAGGAGTCAGTAATGGCACAGACAGCGCGTCAGCAGATGGCTGGTGATATAAAGCAGCCGCCTCGCTCCAGATAGGTTAATTAGCCTGATAAGAGGACGAGGGGAAGGAGAGAAAAAAAAAAAAAAGCGTGTTGGATTCGGCACCTTGTCGGCACCTGGTTCATGTGTCTCTCATATGGTCACCGCGTATCTGTCACAAGATCAGCCGTCCTCCGGCAAGAGCTAAACTGTTGATGCTTTACGAGGAGGTGAAGTCGGTTTCCTTCCTTATGGCGATCAGCGAGTCAGTTCACAAGCTTGTGTAATTAAAAGAAAATCAGGTTTGTATGAATGGAAGAGGCAGATTCTGCTTCTGTGTTGCAGCAGTATGAACATGCCGTTCAGTGGAGGTGCAGGAAGCTCACCTGTGGTGCATCAGATGTCCGCGTGTTTGGCAGAGTGAAAAGGTGGCAATCAGAGGTGGTTGGGGTGGATGGAGGGGTTCATCCACCCACGTTTGAGTCCACTCGTTTATTTGCTTCTTTAATATTTGTTGCTTTTTCAAAACAAACTCAACTTGAGAGGTAAAAAAAACCTCTCCAACTTTATATGTAAAAAACGGTGTCAATAAATTCATCTGAAGTTGAAATCTGGATTCTAGTTGGAGGAACATTCTCGATAATCGGCTTGACAGCGCGAGGAAGGTGCTCTATAATTTGCACAATGTTGCTTTATAAGAAAACAGACTCATGACCTAAAAAATAATGACGAGAATCAGCTACAAATCGGTGCGTTAAACTGCGAACGTTCATCCAGACGCTCCGGTAGCTCTCAGAAGGCGAAGCTAACCTCTGCTGAGGCCTGCTAATGCTAATAACAGCAGCCCGTGGATAAAGGCCAACGCTGCTTAGTTTGGCATCTTTTCGTGCTGCTGTCAAGCGGACGGGAGTTTATGTAAATGCTGCTAATAATACAGCCGCCTTGGCTAACGCTAACAGGCAGACTGACAGCAGCTCGTCAGGGGTCAGCGCGGTGTTACTTCAAAAGAGGCGGTGTTGCAGTAAAATGTTCATCCACGCCGTGTAATCACCAAAATGTACCATTTAGAAGTATTTCCACCAACATTTCCTCCGTCTGCTGTTTGTTGTTATTATTTCCCTCTTTCTCATATGCAGTATTTCCTTTATGATTGTGTATTATTTGCTCCGTCGGTCCACTGTTTTTGTCTCATGGACTCTTGTTGACAACATTTCCTTTTCATTTCTTTCTTATGAACAACCCGACAACCATCCCCCCACCCTCCCCTCTACATTTTCCTATACCAGATCGCATTGATATATAATATTGTGCCACCGCCGGCTACCAAGCACCCAGGAGCCCTGTCAGAAACACCGCAGGCCGCGTCCCTGGACGGCCCGATCTCTTTAACAGCTCCCAAATACGTGCGCGGTGTCGCAGCCACATGTTCACACATCTGTCAGTGAGGGTGCTGCATGCAGAGCTGTTTACGTGTGACTCAGGTAGAGATTTAACAGGAAAAAAGCCAACAATCCACCTCAAACCGACTCTTCTGATACAACGGAGGCATCTGTACGACGCCGACCTCTGTAGTCATCTCTTTACACCAAGTAGATTCACAAAGTCTGATTTTAGATGACAGGATTTAGGATTATCTGCTCTTCTTGCTGGAAAAAATCTGAATCTCACCACTGACGGTGAAGCCAGAGAACATCAAACATGCGAACTCTGCATGTCAAAGCTCCAACTGGGAACAAACCATTGATCTTCTCACCATGAGTCGCGCACACTAACCACGACACCAGCGTGCTGCTGTATGAGAAAACCATGTTAATCACTGTGATTTATAAACACTACAATAGTCTTTGTTTCCTCCAGGCGTTAAATGCAGCACAGCTGTGGAGATCACCACGTGGTTGGTGTTGCAGTGTTATGAAAAACATACAGAAAACTGTAAGAAAAGGATAAATAAATTAATTAATTGGTAAATATTTTTTTTTAAATAAATCTGATTTTAATGTGATTGACCCACTTTAACATATTTTTTATGATTTGATTGATTTTATTTCATATTTTTTTTACGGGAAACCATTTAATCAGGACACAAAAATAAAAGTTTGATTCCTTTTTTACATTTTTTATGGTAGATACATTTCATTTTTTTCACTCTTATACAAAAAGCTTAAAAATAAATACATGTAAAAAATGTATTTATGAATATATAATATAGAAAATGAATACAAATATTTTAGTAATATCAGATGATTTAAAATTTCGTTACATTATTTAGGGTTGTTTGTTCAATAAAACTTTTCTAAATAAAAGTGACAGACATGCAGTTGGTGGAATAAAATTAATCACAAAATGAAATAACAAGAAAATAAGAGTCATTTAAATGACGCTAAACTAAGTTCCACATACGGTTTGAGAAACTTCTAGCCACTCATTTGCAGCACTGGATAGATGAGTGGGGAGTTAAAGGGTTAATTGGATAATGTAGTGAACTTGCGGCTTGAGGCTGGTATGTGGGTGTAATTTTCCGGAGGGGTTGGGTATACAGCAGAGCTGCAGCATCTGTTCAGTCGTCTGCAGTGAGAGTATCACGTTGTTTAAACTTTCCTCCGCGCCCCTGCTGGCATCGCATCAAATCCTGCCAGAGCCGCCGCCGCCACCTCCTCCTCCTCCTCCTCCTCCACCACCTCCTCCCTGCTGCTGCTGCTGCGGTGGGGGAACAGGACACCCTCGCTGCTCCTTTAAACAAATTTGTCAAAGGTGAGCAAGCAGCATTAAAACCAGCATTGACCCTCTTTGTGCTGATTCACCAGCACCTCCGTCTAATCCCGCGGCCAGCCGGCAGAAGGTATTTCATTAAGACGTGCTTACTTCCTAATACCTGCTGGCAACGTGGCGTCACCGCCGTCCAATTTGCATATAAATGTATTCGATTTTATTGGTGTATTGTGAGGAGGATTTATGATGAGCAGCTCAGCACACAGACTTAAACGCGGTCCGACTCCATTACGGCGCCGTCCTCATCAAAGACGGGCCTCCGTTATTGAGACCTCAACCGCGAGAGCACCGAGCGCAGACCTGAATAGCAGATCAGGCGCGTCGGTTGGACGGCGCTATAAGGCACTTCAAACATTTACGGGCGTCTGATGTAAACAAAACTCTGCTTGTTCAAAGGATATCAGCAGAGGAGCCAGACCTGTTCGTGGAGCTGAATAATGCACGACGGCGAGCATGATCACAGCTCGCACGGAAAAAACTGGAAGCGTGCTCCTCCGTGAGCTGCCGAATGTGCCCCCGGATCGACACGCTACCTGTTTTTAAGACTTTCATTTCTTCTTGTGGGAGAGAGAGAGAGAGAGGGGGGGAAAAAAAACAACAACAACGCGGAGAGGTTGGATCCGACGGCGTCGACGGTATACGAAGGAATGCGAGGATGTAAGAGCCGAACGCGCTCCCGCGAACCCGTCGGCGTTCGACTTCAGAGCCAACGAGCGTGTGTTCCGCAACATGCGACGCGCGCAGACGCGGGGACCTCCCTAACGAAGCAAAACATGCTGATCAGAGCCAAACGCCGAGGACGTGACAGAAGTGTAACGGTGCACGCGGGCCTCGAAGCCTTCGAGCTTCGAGCTCGTGTACAGACAAACATCCACCAGAAGAGAAAACGATCCACACGAAGTGAGCTCACAGAGCGAACCGCTGATCCACTGTACCCGCTCGCGTTATTCGTATCAAAATCCGTCTGATTTTGACCCGTCCTGTTCGCAGTGACCCTTAACGATCTCTCTTTCCTGCCTCGGGACTCGAACCCTTCGCACAACCTGCTCGGCTCCGGCTGCCAAGTTGCCACTTCGTTGCTTCACTGCTTCAGGCCCCGATTTGGCGTCACGTTGTTGACTTTCGTGAAGCCTCTCGTTTCTTTGGTTCCAGCATGTCGACGTAGCCGCAGACTTCAGCTCGTGACGTCGTTCTTGGCAGTAAATTGGCTGATTTGACGGAGGAGCAGCAACGCGCCGCTTTTAGACACCTCGCTGCCTCGGAGCCTCTTCGGGGCTTCCAATCAGCTAAACAGGTATCAGAGAGGAGCGTCGGAGGAGGAGAGCGCCCGAGCCACCGCCCGCGTTTCATCCCGGGCAGAGCGGCGTCTCTCCGAGCGAGATGAAGGCGCCGCGGCTCCGCCGTGACAACCCCTCGCCAGCTTGTTGTGTTGTGTCGGAGCGTGCGGATGCCTGACGGCGCTGACGAGCAGCTCCGCGTTTCACGGTGAAGGGGCGAGCCGCTGCGACGCTTCTGAGCGAGAAAATTAAAGGGGAGCAAACTCTCATCTCAGTTTATGTCTGCCAGCCCTCCGAGGTCGGCTCGCTTGTTCCCCGCTGCGCAGAAACAGCTGCCGTCGTCAGCCTCGTAATTAACCGATATCATGGCTGCGCGCGATGTTGGACGGTTTTAGTTACATTTCTCTCTGCGCTTAGAAGCATTTATTATTGACGAGATGAACTCAAAGCGTCGGGACTCGCATTTTGAAGAGAAAGGAAAAGTTGTAATCTATAAATTTTATCCTCCGAGGGGTTTATTAGAGTGACAGGCTCGATTTTCAGGGAGTTTTCAGTTCATTGTTTACTGTTTTTATGTCACTTGATCAGCTTCACCCGCATCAGGTCTCCCTGAGTCGTCCTCAGACTCTGGAAAATACTTTTTAAGCTTCCAGTTTTTTTAGGAAAGTAATCCGAGTCGAAGAGTTTTGCTGAGGCGGCGTCACGTGGAAGCGAAGCGACGCGCTCGGTGTTTGTTATCGTTGGGAAAACTGGAGATGACAGCTGAAAGTTTCATCAGTGATGCGGCTTCAACTGCCGGCTTGTTCCAGCTCTCCTGCTTAATTAGCCAAGTAAACGTGACACAAACTTATTGTGATTGGCCTTGGAGGGGAAAGGGGCGGGGCTTGAGACGCCAAGGCTCCCTTAAATGGCTTAAATTGTTGGAATTTTTTTCAGTCGTGGGTGAAAATTCAGTGTGGGAACGAAACTTTGGCATGGAGGTAAAGAGTCTGGTCGGAGTCCTGTGGCTCCTGCTGTCGATTGGGGTGTGGCCCAGCTGTGTTAGCGTGGCCCGGCTGCGTGGGCGTGGCCCGGCTGCGGCGTCGCCTGCCCGTCGCCTGATGAGGGGGAATGATATTCTTGGGCACGACCCAGATCCCGGATCGATGCGGCGCCCGGTGAATCTCCCGCGATGAATCAGCAGCAGCGCTCAGGGACACATTACTTTGCTCAGCTGTTCTCTTGGCGAGCTGCGAGTGAAGGTCCGGCTGGACGGAGGGGGCGGTGGGCGGTGCAGGGCATGGCATGGCACGGACCACCCCCACCTCCTCCCCTCCTCTTCCTCTCTGCAGCACAGGGCCGCTGTTTAAACCCGCCCCTGTTCGATGTTCCATATTGGTGTGAAATTATACGGGCGGCTATCGATAGGTGATTTGTCAAGCTGCCATGTGGGGGATTGGTTTTTGTATTCCCCGGGGGAGCGCTCGCGCTGCCTCAAAGCGGCGCGGAGAGCGCCTGTCAGACGTGTCAGCGCGGCGTTTTGAGCCCCGGCCGCGGTGTCACCAAAGCGAAGCAGTTCACTGCGGGATGACGAACGGCAGCAAGGAGAAAAAAGAAAAGAAAAGGTTCAGCGTTTCTCTGTGCGGACGACGCGCCGAGTTTCAGAGCTTCAGAGCCGAACGCCGGGGGGGTCAGGGCGGGGTCAGGACGGGATCAGGGCGGGGTCAGGCCGGGGTCAGGGCGGAGTCTGGTCCGGGTCAGGCTGGGGTCAGCGGGGCCTGGTCATTCTGGTTCCAGGTGTTTTCACACCAGCTAGTGTGAACAGAAGCATCAGTGACACATCTTGAGTTAATTTGATCAGCATCAGGTTCCCATGACGACAGAGCGGTTTGGCTGTGAAGTGCCACTGAAACAGGAAGTCGAAGTGACGCCGCAGAGCCAAAAATATCAAACCGGGGCATCGCTTTTGAAATCTTCTGTCCTGCTAGCGAGATGTTTTCGTCCCCTTTGCCGTCATCTCGTTATCCGGCTGCCGAGGAAACCTGAGAGCTCTTGACTGCCTCTAGTGGACGTGTTGTGTAACAACACCTCCACGTCGGTGTCGTGAAGTCTGAACGTTTTGGATCAGGGGATTCAAACCCATCGCGGTTCAGGCGTCACGTGCACCCGATTCGGGTTTCAGTTAGCTGGATCTACCGCCAACTGACGAGTTTAACTTCTCACTTGTCGCTCTGACTCATCTTCCTCCAGTGATTTTGCTGCCAGCTGCGGTTCATTTTTGGAGGCCTACTTCTTTTTTTTTTTTTACGACTCTACTACTACTGTCACCGTACAAATAAAAAAACAAAAAAGTTTGCTGTATTTTTTTTTTACTCCATTCCAACATCAAACATGTCGTCCCAGCGGGCTGCATGTTTGACACGGCTGCTTCAGGTGATGTCGACGTCTCGGCTCGTCTCCGACACGCTGCGGCGGTGGCGGCTGCTTTTTTTTTTTTTTTTTTTGCTGAGCGTTCACCAGATAATATCTTCACAACATGTTAAATGTCAGGCGAAAATATTAAAGCGTGTCGCGTCGCCTCCGCGCTACCTTTTACACCAAAATAAAACGAAATAAAGAAAAAACGCGCTCCCGTAGATTTAAATATGCACAGAGCTGCTGCGGTTGTTCTGTTGTCGAGAGCAGTGACGAGCTTGTGGTTTCCTACTTTTTCTGGATGGCTGCATTTCCGTCCAAAACAACCTGAATGTGGAGAGAGCGAGAGAGCGAGAGCGGCAAAAAAAAAAAAAAAGGAAAGCTGACAATGAAAACAGGCAATTTAACAGTGAGTGGACTGAGAAGTGTGTGTTGGGCCTTTTGCTCCAATAGCCTCCTGTATTCTTTGTTGCTCTGCAGTGAGAGCACGTCCATGAAAAGGGAATATAATGGAGCGTCTGAAGAGAGCAGCACTCCAACTCTGACATTTCCAGTGGGCCTGTCGGGTTTTTTGTTTTTACACACTGTCTTTATTCATACGGTTGCTGTTTGCTCGATGGTTAATTGTTCCGACGGAGCTTGTTGCTGTGTGCCAAACAGATTACATGTCAGCGCTCCTGTCATGAGGCTGTTTTTTTTGTCAGAAAATAGAAACAGTTTTTCCTTCAAGAGGGGGAAAAAAATGAATTTACACTTTTTTATTTGTTTTTATTTGTTGTATCGGAGGCAGATTGTTTTCTGGTCCGTGCGTTTGCGTATCCTGCGCACACGATCTCCAGCGTGACTGGATGGACTGACATCAAGCGTGGTTGGAGAGGAGAACGTGGGAGAGAAGAGATTGGATTTTGGGGTTTCTCGGGTCAAACACTGAAGCTGTTATTCGCCCAAATATGGTCAAAAATCACATGGAAGGAAATGATTTGAATGGAAATGGTTTGAATAACATTAAGATAATCAGCAGAGGAGTTATTGAGGTCACACGTTGACCATATTTGGGCAAAAAGCACAACTTTAGGGGATTAAAATGCCTGAAGGTGTTTCAGTTCCAGTTGATACGTTAATGGGCCTGTTAGGTTCTGGTGTGATGTTGCTAAAGTGGAGGCGTCCGAGTCTTTCTGGTTTGTTTATCCGCGGCGACCGACTGGGCAAAAGTTCACTTTTATAACGACGACGGGGCCAAAAACTTTGCAGAGTTTTGTTTGTTTTTAACTAAATTAAAGTTGCACAGTTTGTTAAAAACCCAGCGAGTCGGTCAGCGAGTCTTTTGGTCAGATTTCGGTTATGCGCGGCCCGATTTCGATGCGCGTCCTTCGATCACTTACCGCGGTCTTCATTAAAAGTAGCTCTCGGGCCGAAGCTCTGCACAGTTTACACCCCGCGCTGCATTTTAATTGCCGCGGACGCATCAGAGAGTCTTCACACGGCAGATCGGATCCAAAGCCGACGATGTTTCAAACGCTTTCCCTCACCTGAAGCTACGTAAAGATTTCCTCTCCGAGCCACGTCGGCGCTGATCAGACACACCTTGCTTCAGCTGAAACATCCGCTCTTCTTCTGCACGTCACATATGCATTAGGACACAAAATGGCTTTGAGATATATGTGAATTTAAAGAAAAAAAAAGAAGAAACCCTTTTCAGGATCTATATCCATCACTGTCTGGCTCGCTGTCTTTCATGGCTCGGCGCTCAGGGCGATGGTAAAACCGCGGTTGGATTTCACAGACTGGGATTCCCATTGATCTGTCAGAGCTGAGATCTGCTGGCGAGGTTGGGATGGAGCGAGACGTCGTGAGATGAAGATGATGACAGCGCTGCTCTAATTGTTCCTGTTGTTCCTGTGGTTGTAGCGTCGGAGAGCATCGACTCTCCCTCAGATCAGCTCCAAACTGTACAAGTGTCGGCAGCTTTGTGAGGAGCTGTTTTTTTGCCTGTTGGCTTCATTGGTAGTCGTGTACGTTCTCAGAGTAAGCGTGAATTAACTCGTCCTGATTGTGTTGTTTGTGTCAGACATCATGCAGAGAGAGAGAGTGAAGGAGTAAATTTAGCTCATAAATCCTGTGATTTTACACACAGAGGTGTTTTTTTTTGTTTTACCTTCTGGAAACAGACTCACAGAACATTTAGTTTGAGACACATTATATACGTTCATTGATTTTCATCATGTTTTTGTGAAAAATAGCCGTCAACAATGGGCTCCGGTTGAAGTTACATCAAAGAGGTGGAGGAAGATGCTCTGTATTCTAGGTTTTGGTGGGAGGAAGATGCTCTACTTTCTGTAAATTAGTCGGGCAAAATGCTCTGTATTCTGGATATCAACGAGAGGAAGATGCTCTATATTCTGGATGCCAATGGGAGGAGGATGCTC
>JAUESF010000012.1:19164365-19175512 GCA_032274765.1 Malacoctenus tetranemus | reverse complement strand
GCAAAATGCTCTGTATTCTGGATATCAACGAGAGGAAGATGCTCTATATTCTGGATGCCAATGGGAGGAGGATGCTCTATAATCTAGATGTTAGTGGGAGGAAGATGCTCTATAATCTCGATGTGAGTAGGAGGAAGATGCTCTATTTCCTGTAATTTAGTCGGGCAAAATGCCCTATATTCAGGATATCAATGAGAGGAAGATGCTCTATAAGATGGATGTTAGCGGGCGGAAGATGCTCCATAATCTGGTTATTTATAATATGTTATCAGGAGGATGATGCTCTATGCTTTGGACGTCAGGTGGAGGAAGATGCTCTATAATCTGGATGCTTTGTGGGAGGAAGATCCTCTATAATCCCCATGTTTGTGGTTCGTAGAGGAAAAATGCTCCACAATCTTGTTAGTATAATATGTTTTTGGGAGGAAGATGCTCCATGCTGTGGAAGAGAGAGGGAGGAAGATGCTCAAACGAAGGTCTTCCTGCTGCAGTGTGAGAAACTCCAGGCCGGGTCGTTAATATTCGCGCCGCCGCTCCTTATCTTGGTTTTCGGTCGTATTGGTTTTGTTTATCTTATAGGGAAAACAAAGGCGTGCGCTGCAGCTGGAGGCCAGACGCAGCTGCGCTCTCCAGCTAAATCCCCGTCCTCCGGTCTACCTTTGCATTTCCCCGTCTCGGTTTTGTTGTCGGCCGCCGGATTTTTCTCATTCTCGCAGATAACCGGCCGAACAGATGGCGCCGTGTCACGCCGAGACGTTTCCAGCAGCTGCGGAGGGAGAAACACATAAAACCGGCCGCAGTAATCTTCATGTTCGGGGCTGTTTTGTCCCTCAGTGTCAAACCTCCGACAGCTTCGGGGAGGGGGAGGGGGGGGGGAATCGTTCAGACGAGAGGTAGAAAGTTCAGTTTGCCTCCGCACGCGCTCGCAAACACACGCGGCAGGCGTGTGGTTATTTACTGCATCCTTCAGCAGATAGATGGGAGGTAAAAGAGGCGCATGTTTACGCATGACGCCTCTTCTTCTCGGAGAAAACAAGTTCACGGCTCCTCTCGGGGAGTTCGAGGGAACACTGGGAACTTTGTTCCTCCCGGTTCCCTCTTTAACATCCTGTGTTCCACCGATGCGAACATGTTAATATTCCCCGTCATTATACGTGGTTGCGCGTCCTTGTAGTCGGCAGGAAAACACGGAGAGGTGATCGGGGCGGATCGTGGGCGCACAAAGCTCCGGCGTTCTGCAAATTGCAGGGAAGTTTAGCACACAAAGCACAAGGCTCGCGCATTCAGCCTGGAGAGCGCGGCGCACAAAGGGTGGAGACCCCCGCATTGAGACGCCGAGCACCAAGGACGATTTGGGAAAGAAAAAGAAAAAAAAAAAAAAAGGCTGGAAAGATGCGACGCGATTGGAGCGTCGAACGGCGTGCAGGAACCGAGAGGTTTCGGGCGCACGTCCGTGTTCGTTCGCACGACTGCAGATCAGACCTGAATGAGGGCGGTTGAAGGTTCTGGGATTTAAACCCAGAATCTTCCTGCTGTGAGGCGACGGGGAAAGGACGAGTCTGCGTCAGAGATGGGGGGGACTCGAGTCGATGAATTGACTTGAGTTCGACTCAAGTTGCCAGATTTGTGACTTGTGACTTGCTGACCTGCGACTTGACTTTAGTCATGTGACTTGCCAAGTCATTGCAGTCTTTTTATAAACAAATAAACGATTGGATCAACATTACTTTACTTTTTGTTGTGCCCGATTGTTACTGACCTGCAGCATATCAGCAAACCTGGCAACCCGTCTTCCATGCAATGAATAGAAGGCATGCCCGCATTAGTCTAGTGAGTGGTCAGCTGGGAGATGGACGCCGCTCTGACCGGCAACAATATCCCGAAAATTGTACACACACACACACACACACACACACACACACACACACACACACACACACACATCTCTGGTCTGCGTTTAGTCAAATGTTTGATCCGTTTAGAAACCTCACGTGTTCGCTGTATTAGCTGCGGTCGAAGGAGTCGGAGTGGCTGAAATTTCAGAGGAGTGAAGAAGGAAACAAGTCGGAGTAAAGTAAAGAAAAAAAGTAAAGCATCTTTGGTTGTGATTTTCCTCCCCTCGCTCTGAAGCTGAGCTCCTCTCCTGCCTCTTCACGTTCTCTTCAAAAGTCAAGTCACTGTTAGAAAAATCACCCCGAGCTTTCCGCTCACTGACTCGGCACCGGAGTGCACGTTGCTGCTGCTGCTGCTGCTGCTGCTGTTGCTTCTGCTTCTGCTGCTGCGAAGATGATTTAAAACACAAAAATGTGCCGTGACAGTGTTATCTCCCCCTTGGTTCCACCCCCCACCCACCTAGCCAGGAAGCAGCAACCACATCAGACAGACACTGCATTAGCTGACTTGTCTCTTGGCAGCGTCGCCGGCCTTTAATGCCACATTTATGTGATGCTGAATTCACACTAAAAGCACCGACCAGGGGCTGGAAAAAAAATCTCTCCTGTCTGTGTGACGAATGTGGAGAGTTTTAGTCGGAAGGAGCTCGTCGATGTTGGAGACAAAACCTCGAGATCGCGCCGAGAACGAGAGGAAATCCCTCTGATGTGTTTCATGCAAACGACCCAAAACCGATGCGTGAAAGTTTCTTTTTATTAACGGAAATCAAAATACTGGGATTTAATTTGTATTTTCTGGAAAAAAACGACTGAAGCCATCAACAGTAGGAAAAATCTAAATCTTACCGAGTGTATTCGTCTCATTTCTAGTCAACATATCTCAATATGCTTCAAATGAGACACAACTGCCAAACAGGGACCATTTTAGCAAGATATAGGGACGTATTTAACTTGAATAAAGCCAATTTTCACTTGTTCCATTTGCAAATTTTTTTTGCTAATTTCAAGCAAAAACAAGCTTATTTCAAGCAAAAAATCCGCCAATGGAACAAGTGCAACTTGGTTTTATTCAAGTTATGTCTTTAAACAAGTCCCTATATCTTGCTAAAATGGTCCCTGTTTGGTAATTGTGTCCTATTTTAAGTGTGTTGAGATATTTTGACTAGAAATGAGACAAATAGACTTAGTAAGTTTTTGATTTTTTTCCAGTGAACGTCTGAGTCACTCAGCGTTGAGCTGAAAGTCAGAGGGAGGAAGATGCTCTATAATCTCCATCAGTGTCCCTAGAACCCTGAATCACCCCCTGTGAGCTGTGAAACATCGCGGTGAAGCCAAACTCTGTGACGTGTGAGCTCGGTGATCATCCTGAGGTGAAGCTGATCCGACAGCCTGACGCTGAACTTCTCCTGGAGTTCAGGTGATTGTTTCTCGTCTCCTCTCGTGTAATCTCCCTCGTGTGCGTCGGCATTTTTTTCCCCCTCCTCTCTCCCTCAGGTAACCTGAAAGTGTCAGAGTCTCACTGTTAATCCACTAACTCATCACTAATGCACAGCTAAACCTCCAACGCGGCGCCGGCGCCCTGATATCTGCTGCTTAATTCGTGTGCACATCACACCGCGCCCGCCCGCCCGCCCGTCCGTCCGCGGCGCGCTGACAGATACTCCCTCGTTATTTTGCATTGATCGCTGCTGTAGCAACTCAAACAGTCACTCCACTCGCCTTTACCGGGGAGCTCAATGTAATGTTGCTGCCTCGCTATTCACATTTAATTAACCTGCTCGCCCTCAGACGTAAATCGATGCGGGGATCAGGAAATCCAGCAGCATTTGGCTAAGGCGTTCAGAAATGATTCCCCAAACGGCGTCGGTTTACAGATGGTTATGCAGATGAGGCGGCTTCAGATGGGAGCAGGGTAAGAAGGGGGGGGGGGGGCGGGGTTGGAGGAGGGGGAGCGGGGGGGCTTGTTAGGCCCTGACTCACCTCACATGTGACTGTCGAATCACTCAGTCTGGTTTCAGCGCCCGCATGGATTAGTTTGCTCGCAAATAGGAGCCTGTCAAAAACAGTTGCTCATGGCTGGTTGAGCCTGCGAGGGGATCGGGTGGAGGAGGACGGCGCTGACTAGCAGGGGGAGGAGGAAGAGGAGGAGGAGGAGGAGGAAGGGAGGGGGGAGCACTGCCTCCCGCGGGCAAACAGGTCTCCAATTAATCGTCACAGGTTCTCGACCGTGTGTGCCGCAGGAGCGGCCGTCATTATTCCATCAACCGAGTAAAGATCGGCAGCGTCCTCTGAAGCCACGCCCACAGGAGCTCCACCGCGCAGACGTGTGATGACACGCTCCAGACTGGAGCGGCCAAAGACTTCCTGTCGGAACAGAGCGATGCTAAAGCTAGCTAGCTGACAGGAAGTAAGTTTGAGTCGTGGCAGCTATCTGGAAGTAACTGGAAATCAAAGAGGAAAGCAGCGTCAGAAGGGACGTCGCATCGTTTTATCCTGCCGGTGGCTTTCAAAGTTACAGTTAAATATTCAAAGTTACAGTTAAAATTAAAAGTTACAGTTAAAATAAGTAAAATTACAGCTAAAATGATCGAATGCTGACGTCAGTTACATGTAAAAATCAGCTGCAGAAACAAGAATAAAGAGCCTCCGAAAGTATTTTCCTTCATCTGTTGAGAGAAAGTGGATCAATTTAATGAATTCCAATTAAGAAAAGCGAAGATTCAAAACGGTTAAAGCAAATAAATCTGCGTTTCCGAGCGTCTCTGCTGCTTCGCGCTGCGCGAGAAGCCTTTTGTTCATTTCATTAAATCTCAGCGGGACACGTATGCTGAGAAAAACCCCCAGCGCTGCGCTCACCTTCATTAAAATCACACGCGTGCGATCGCAGGAAGTGCTCACACCTGCACGCGCGGGCTGGTTACGACTCGTTATTCCTGTTTATCCGAGATGCCTCCGATTGTCGACGCTCATTATTGCCGTGAGTAACAGCTGCGTCCACCAGCAGAAATCAAGCTAAATATGCTTATTTTTAACACTTGTGACGTAAAGAACCAGACCAGATACGTTCACGTGAAGTGCAGCAGAGTCCAGATGGAAGTTTGACGTTCGACGAGTTTATTTCTGACTGGAAGGACCCGATTTCACCCGACTCGATTTTAAGGCCTCGTCCTGTTTTCCTTTGTCGCTGCGTTTTATTAGCCGGTGAAATCAGGAGCGTCTGTGGCTGGAAGAAAGAAACGAGCCTCCGTTGGCGGAGCTGCTGTTCTGCGCTCAGCCTCTGATCCATAATCCACTTCACCCTTTTGACCTTTTTTTTGCGGCTGCACACGGAGTCCTTGAACCCAACACCTTCCCAACTCCTCTCTGCACACACACAAATCCCTCCCCTCCAAAATAAAAGCTCTGCCTCGTTCTTTCTGCGCTCACATCTTTTTACTCGCCTTCGTGCCAGCGATTCATTTGATTTGAGGTCGGAAACTTTGAAAGTCAGAAAGAGTAAATTCTTTGGAACCTTATTAAATTGACCGAATGTGAGAGATTTGTTTTCCTGCGGAGGAAGGAGTCAGTTTTCTGATGCAGATCTCACAGAGGTGAGACTCAGTACCGACGTGAGCACGAGACGTCTGCTGGAGGACGAAACCGACACAGGAACTTTTTAAACTGAGCACTTTTTAGTGCCGTTTGTGACCCATTTCCTCGTCTAAGTTAAAGAATTTAAGCTACTCTAAGTAAATAAACACTTCTTTATATAACTGGCTTTAGGACCCAGCGGATGCCGCAACATGGCAACATCCGGATATCACATTTGACTTGGTTTGCTTCACGTTCACACTGCACTTTTGAAAGTGGACTAAACCACAGCAGTTGAAACAGCTTCTCATTGGCGGGCTGTTATTGGAGACAGTGACATGTTGCTATGGTTACAGATGCTGAGTGATGTATTGAGAGTCACTTCCTGTTTTTGGTTCACTTCTCGTCTTTGATTGGCTGGAGAGTCCCTTTGTTTTTCCCTCTGTTTTCATGTTGCTTTATGGGAAAACTGTCCAAATGCGAACGAAGCGGGTTCGAAGCTTTGGTCCACTTAAAGCAAACCAAACAGCTCTGGTGTGAATGCAGCCTGACACACTCACCATTCACCAGTTCCTCTCTGTAAATTCCTTTTAACGATCTATTGTTGCGGAGCGTTCACCCACCTGCCCGCCGGTCGGAGCTGCTCCGACGAGGTCGCCGTTGTCGCGCTTGTTGGTTGTGTGGTTGTGTTTTTTTTCCTGTGTGAACGCGGCGGAGCTGATTTTGTGTCACTGCCGGGAGAGAAATCACTGTTTCCCTGACATTCATCATGCGGTTGTCCTCCACCCTTGTAGTCACTCAGGTGGATGATATGTGGGGCTCTGTGCTTTGTTAAAGGGCAGCCGAGTTGGAGAAGCCATTTCCCACACACACGCGCGCACACACGCGCACACACACGCACACACACGAAGCTTATTTTTTCTTGTGTTGCTTCTGTGTACCTGGGATTCCTCTGTGCCTCCCTGGTCCTCTAAAGGTGACATTCAAACACAACAAAAAGGTCTCACCTGCATTATGTTCCCAGACAACAGTTTTTCTTGACAAATATGAAGAAAAAAAAACACACAACAACAACAACAACAAACTTGGAGCCGTGGCAGCTTCCCCTCGCGGGGGAGCATCAGTTGGTTCCTGCAGCCCACGTCTCGGGATGAATGCGAGGCGGCGCCGAGGCCGCAGCTGCTGGAGGGATCTCAGGTGCGGCGGGCCGAGGGTCCTGCAGGTTGACTCCAATCTTGGAGAGATGTTTTCCTCGGTGACGCGCGTGTATCCGAGCACCGTCACCTTCCAGCGTGTTTGTGCTGCTCCAGGTTATTTATGGGAGCGAGCGTCGGTTTTCTAAAGTCCCTGAAGCGTTCGGAGGAACGTCACCGGTTCCCAGAGCAGAACCCAAACCTGCAGCACGGTGATAATCGTCTCCATCCTTCGGGGAAAATGGCTCCAATTAACCAATCAGATTACAACCTCCTGGTTCTTGTGAAAGCTGGAAGTGCTGAAGCCTTCAACGCGGACGTTCCCTCCCACTCGGTTATTCCTGGAGCCGCTCCACGGACCTCCCGCCCGACCTCCGACCTCGCAGGGATTCATCCTCCGCGGTGCGTTCGAGGGCAATCAGCTATTTTTTTGACCCTAAAGAAGAGATCAATGCAGAAACAAAGCAGATGAAAGACTTTCTTCAGATGGGAGAAGGTTGCTCCAGCTCCTCCGGCCCTCTTTGTATTTTTCACTTCTTGTTTCCTCGGTGGAAAGTCGCGGACTTCCGCGCGCTCGTCGTACCTGCTGGCGCTGCTGGAATGTGATTTTCTTCCAGCTTCCAGTCGCCTCAGAGGCACTTAGCGTATAATTTCCCCCAGTTGAAGCAATTTTGTCCCTTTTGTTGCGTTTGATCTGCAGCGGTCGCCGCAAATCTCGATGATTGCCGCGTCAGCGTCGCTTTGACGCAGGAGCCCCGAGTTGGAAAATGGGAAACGCGTCAAATAAATAAAAACACGAAAACGCGGCGACACGCTCGCGTTACGAGAAGCCGCCTCTGAAGAGTTCAGGCTCCGCGGAGCAAACTGCTACTTTGGAAGTCGGTGAAACGTCGGCAGCTGATTGAACTCCGACGGGCTCGTTTTGTTCGCGGTTGCGTCACTCGTTTCTCGTCTGATCGCGAAGTTTCGAGGCGCCGTCGTGTCAGTTTTTCTGATCTTATGTGTAAAGAGCATCCAAAGCCTCAACCTCTTCCAGAGAAAACGCCGGCTTTGATGGGCCACACACTTACTGTCTGCTGGCGCAACAATGCGAGCGCTCGCCTCAGCCCGCCTTTCCGTTTGACAGCTGCGGGGACGGCTCCGGTCTCCCCGGCGGTCCGCTCTCCACTTAAAAAGCCAACAGATGAACGTCCGCGCCGATGATTGATGCTGAATCGCAGCGGGCGATCCTGCCTGAGATGAGACGCCCGGCCGTTTCCTTTCTCTTTTTTTTCCTTACAGCGTTGGCTCGATTTAACTAGTGCGACGGAGGTGGTGGATCGTCGGAGAGAGGCGTGTTTGATGTGACAGAGAGATACTATTATCGCCGCGTCGGCTGGAGGGTCTTTTTTTTTTACATGTAAATCAATCGTCAGAGTTGCTCTTCAGAAGTGACTCTCTGGACACCTGAGTGTAAATGAGTCAAATACGTCCTTCACAATATTTCTGTCGGATTAAGGCCCAGTTCCAATTCCCTCCCTTAACCCTCGATCTCAACCCTCCAAACCAAGTGTGAAGGGCGATCTTGTGACTTAGAAATTGGGACCGCCCCTTAATGCAGTTACGTCTCCAGACTGGGGGTGGGGGGGCAGCTCTATGCTAAAGCGACAAAAGATTGCAAACTAAATGTTAGGCGACAGTGAGGTCACTAATCCTAAGTTCCTAAGAAACTACTACGTTTGTAACTCAACGGCCTCGCCGCTTTGCACGCCATGTTGATTTTCTATAAAACCGCAATGCATTCTGGGTAGCCCTTAATAGCAAGGGAGGTAGCGGAGAATCTCAGTATTGAGGGAGGTGAGAATTGGGACAACACTTGGTCTTTACAGGAGCGACCATTTTGGAGACTTAGGGTTAAGGGAGCAATTGGAACGCACCCCAAAACAAACTGTCAGTTTTTCCAGTAACTCGCTACAGATTCCAGTTCGTCACTGTGAGGAAACAAGCACTTCTACGTTGTGCATCAACAGCAGCCGTGTCACTGATATCCCAGACAACATGGATTTGGGGGGTTACGCCTTTAGGGCGGCGAGTCTTGTCCGATCGGTGTTTCCCGTGGATCTTCTGCACGCCGCCTCCGTCAGGCCATCGTAAACCTCGAAGGTGCGAGAGCGGCAGGTGAAATTAGGTCCATCGGTCTCCCGCACGTGAAATCACGCGGTGAAATTCATCACCGCAGGTCCGACCGGCCGCGATATGATGGAGCTCGGATCAGCGTTCGCAAGGATACAGTCGAACCCGGGGCGTCATTAGAATTGGAGATTACCCGGCCGCGACGCCGCCGCCGTCACCACCACCACCGCCGCCGCGACTGCAACGCGGATCATGGCGGCGGTGATGGAGCACGTGAACGTGCCGGCGTGACAGGTGACCCGCGCGCCGCGCCGCGACTCACAATCAAGATCGGAGGTGATTCATTCTGGGCATAATTCACTCCGCGCTGCTTTTAATGGTCCCCCCACACTTGAGATTAAATTGACTCGGTGCATTTCTTCCCCTTTTTTCCCTCTTTGTGTATATTGTTCCCCGTGTGTGTTGGACGCGTGCAGCAGGGATAAAGGTTCCCCACAACTTTGGCTGAGTGAATGCAGATAAATTGCCGTCCTCCCGGCGGCGGCGGCTGATAGAGGATCTGTCTCTCGCGGCTCCCCAGCCGCTGCCAGGGAAATGAGACCTTGAGAGGGGCTGGGGAATTTTCACATTTTGTCACGTTCATTGTTTGCACCCTCATATTTCCCTCCTCGCAAGTTAATGGTAATGGCACATCCTCTGACAAGATAACAAGGGAGCTGCTGTTAAAAGATGAAAAATGAGCCCGCTCCCTCCCTCTCTCTCTCCCTCTCTCTCTCTTTTTTCTTCTTCTTCTTCTTCTAATCGTCTTGAGATAATTAATGTTGATGCAATCTTACAATTTCCTTTTTGTTCGGGTTGCGACGCGCTCCGCAAATGGCCTCCGCGTCGGATTTAATAATATTTGAATGGAGGGCGGATGATCTATAACAACATCCATTTACTTATTTACTCTTTGAGTCACTTGGTGCGAACACAGTTTGCCGATATCCACTAATTTTGTTGTTGCTTTGACACATTCCTGAGTTGACGTCACTCATGTTTCATGTATTGATATTATTGCCTCTAGAAAGTCACTGAGCACAATCACTGTTTCCACTGGATCAGGAATCAGGAATTGCTGATCACTCGCAGGCAGCACGAGAGCATGTTTGTCAGGAAGCATCAGTCACAGACTGCTGTGCTTTATTCACTGCCTTTGAAAGAGAAGCACCAACAGGCTCGGCCTTGACTGGAGATGCTGCTGTCATTGTGCTAATGGTTGTTTATTTAGTTTCTCTGTTGTTGTTTACTTCAGCTTTTGTCTCGCCACTTCTTCTTCTGTTTGTATCACTTCGTTCAGCCTCATTATTCACTACAAACTGCTTTTCTTCCTCTCTGCCTTTGACATGACAGTTGGTTACTTCCTCCACCAACACTTCTTGTCAGTCATTTAAAGACACGTTTGCGCGTGTACTTTCTCCAGCTGTTGTCTTTCACTCCACACACGAAACAGGATCTGTTTGCGCGGGGACGCGAGTGAGATTTCCTCATCAGGGTCTCAGTAAATCCACCTCTCAAGTTTCTGAGCAAGAAAACTCTACTGCCGGCATTTCTGGGGTTTAGTGTCTTGCTTATGGACACTCGGGCAGATGGGGAGTCAGCCTGCCGACCTTTGGACAGAAAGCGGACCAGATCTGAAGCCGAGCTACAGTGTCGCCCGCATTCAGCGTGATATAAAACACTTTACGGTTCCCACGAGGGGAATGTCTCACACGCTGCTGCACTTAGACGACTGCGCCTCGCGCACAACATAAAAAACACGTTAGCTGTCAACAAGCAAGCAGGAAATAACGCTGTCGTTAAGCAGCACGTAGTAAAGCACAATAAAGTGAAGCGCGCACACTTTTCAACGCGTGTCACATTCCACCAGTGAAACCCAACCCATAAACTGAGATATTAAGACGGATGCAGTTCGAGCAGTAGAGCTGAACGACATCATGTGAGGTGAAGTGTTCACGTCGGACCCTCTCCTCTTCCGTCCCGGAGACCTTCCTCCGCCGCGCTGCAGCAGCAGCCATTGATTACAGGCTGCAACACATGACCTCAACGACTCTCCGCCAACGTGTTTTTAATTTGCTCCATTAGCGAAAAAAAAACTAATTACCTCCCGAGCTTTGACTGACAGGCAGCGAGTGGCGGGGGGGAGTCAGGGGGGCGGGGGGTCACACAGGGACGAGCTGGACAGCAGGGGAACACACACCTCTGACACCCGATGTCCTGTTTAGTGAGCCATCGAGGTGTTTGTATAGTCAGCGTCTGGGAAAATGTAAGGTGTGTGTGTGTGTGTGTGTGTGTGTGTGTGTGTGTGTGTGTGTGTGTGTGTGTGTGTGTGTGTGTGTGT
>JAUESF010000012.1:19147612-19157708 GCA_032274765.1 Malacoctenus tetranemus | reverse complement strand
ACGGGTGGCTAATGATGGTGACTGCTGTGGTTGAGCGGTGAGCTGATGAGGGCGGCGTTAAGTTACTTCCTACTGGTCTTAGAGATGATGAGAATGAGTCCTGACTCCCAATCAGGAATCACAGTAAATATAAATGTACCAGCTCCAGGTTGGTCTCGCCCACCAAAGATCCTGTTTCACCACCCGACCGCGTCCGAGCACAAACAGCCCAATGTATCAGCTCATTTATCAGATTTCTTTATATAAAATTCCTGAAAACTGGAAACAGAAAACCTTTAATTCGCTGTGTGCCTGAAGGAGGCACCAAAAAAATTCTACTTTGCACTTTTTAATTGTATATTTCTTTTGTTTTATTGAGTTTCTTTAAGGGTTCATTTTTAAATCATCTTTCTTCATTAGATTTTTGTGTATTTTCTGGCTGCCGATTGATTTTTGGAGAAATTTTCCGTCGCTGCGTTCCTCCTCATCAATATTCCTGATATCTGTCTGCGCCTAATGTCGCCATCTGTACTGATGCCAATCTCAGTAGAAAACAATACGATAAGAAATGAGGCAATATAAAGGTTCTGTTTCTTCTCTCACCGGTGTGAAAAGTGAGTAAATAAATAAATAACCCGTGATGGAGTTTTATTACCTTCTTCGTGGTCGGATGGTTTGTTGTTTATTGTGGGGGGGGGGTGTCTGGGAGAGGGAGGGTGGTGGGGGGGTTCACATGTGCTCGGCAGACACTAAAACTCTTCATTTTCTCCGCGGCACAAATCTGCTTCTCTGTGTGTTGTTGTTCTGTCTGCCGTTGGTTCAAATTTGAAAAAAGAGCCTCGGCTGGAAAACAAAATCACAACAATGTTGCCATCAATTGTTCCCCCGAGGTCGGCGGAAAACTCTCCCAGCACCAAATTACGGCTAAATTGAAAGTTTCTAGGGTAACGGCGAGGAGCCGGCTGCAGGGGAAAAATCAAGTCATTTTCACTGCTCCTCAGCGCAGAGTTACATCTGAGGGTCCACTTCCCCCCTGATAAAAACCCAATCTGCATGTGCGATCTGGCAGGCGCACGGCGCTCTGATCCGCGCCGCAGATTCCACCTCAAACATGCTCTGAAGCTCCTCGCCGCCCCCTTTGAAGTCCGGCAAGGGCCGAGCGCCGCTGCCGCCGGCACCACTCGCTTGGGAAGCGCAGATCTGGCAACCTGCAAGAAAAAAAACCACAACACAGGTGACGCACACGGTGACAGTGACTCAGCTGTCAGCGCGCCGGCCTGTGCTGACAGCTGCTCAACCACACAAATATGTGTTGTGTTGAAAACCCTGCACACTTGAACCTTTGTTGTTGTGCGACATCACCGAACTATGAGCAGTCAGAGCACGGAAAAAAACAAGTGTACGTTCAATTTTTAGAAATTTGTGTATTTTTGGAGGAAAAATGCATTAAAATCTAATTTCAGGTTTTATTTACCTAAAACTGACAATGCTACCAACCATTATTTTGACTGATCGAGCATTTCTGATAGTAAACGGATGATTCAGATAAGATCCTGTGCTCGTATCTACACCCCTGCTAACGTGACTTTAAGGTACCGTATTTTCTGGACTATAAGTCGCCCCTTTTTTTCATTGTTTGGCCGGGGGTGCGACCTAATCGTAGGAGCAAATTATGTGTGAATTACGGTAACTCTGTTTTCTGTAATTTCACGCTTTCGTTTTCTTGCTGGTCTGTAAACGTGTTAGCATGTTCATCATGCTATAGTTAGTTTTAATAACTGTTAATTGTTTCCTTAATATACTAGATACGTTCGTGGTTCGGTGTCTATTCTGTGTTGCTGAATGTGCTACATAAGCATAACGTCTACCTATTCAGTTTGTTGTTCTCTAATTTATTATTATTTTAATTGATAGAATTGAAGATAAAATGTCTGTTCTTGGTGTCAAATTTTCTCAAATAATTTCGCCCCAAAATGCGACTTTTTTACATATAGTCTGGAAAATACGGTACTCGTCAGGACACCTGACAGCAGTAGGAAGATGCTCTACTTGCTGTAAATAAAACTTTCGTCACACAGTTTGTGCTGTAATAGCTGCTGGTGAAACGTCTCTATTTATTCGTCCCTGCGTGAGCGCAATAAATGTAATTTAGTTAACATTGTTTTTTTAAAGATGGGATTAAGTGTTGAGTGTTTATTTGTTGTGTATTCGATTGTCGACGCGTTGGGACTTCCACAGGTGCTTTAACTGCGCTGTGCAGAAAGGAGTTAATTTAAACCGCGGCTGATATTAATCGCCGACGTCGCAACAGGAACTCGGCGCGACGAGCACGCCGCCTCAGACTTTATTGCCGTCTCACGCGGTTCATTACGCAGGGCGACGACGGGCGAGTCGGCGTTCAGGCTGACTCTTCATTTAAAGGAAACAGACCTGAGATGTTTCCTAATGAGCTCAATAAACCCGGCGACGTCGCCGAGCTGTGTGAGGAAGGTTTCCCGAGCCGAGATAAACTCCGTCGGTTTTCACAGCGTCAAGACGTTTCCGCCTACATCTGCCCCGAACCAGCTGCGGTTCACAGAGCTCCACAGGCAGAAATCACTTTTTAAAGTCACGATGAAGTTTAAATACTGCTGTATGAATAGTTTCTGTGTGTGTGTGTGTTGCTCTTTAACGTGTAATCCTGGTTCTCTCCTTCATGTGAACTGACTTCTGCACCGACTGCAATCAATCCCCCCAGGAGTCCACAGAAGTCGGCGAGCACCTCCAACTTTTCACGCTCGAGCTGCTTCGATACTTTCTTTAGCGTCAGGAGCAGAAAGGACTCGGTGGAAATGACGGCAATTACGCTGTTCTCAGAGCAAATGAATCACGCGTTTAAGGTGACAGAAAGTCAGAGTCTCTTCATTTGAAGCTTTATAGGAAGCTTTCATTATGTAGAAAAACCAAAGGTGAAGGTGGGTCGGCAGGTGGGTCAGGATCATTCCATCATTCACTCCACTGCTGAGACTGAACTGGTTCCTCCGATAAACAGGAGTTTAGTGAAATTGCGACCCTTCAGGTGATGCTAAGAGTTGCCTCAGTTGCCACGACAGAGAGAGGCAGCAGCTCTGCAGCTCTCTTTGAGTACGATGACTTGTAACCAGCTGGCGGACTCGTCCTCTAAAAGTCTTGGACTTGTCTCGCGGTCGACCTCCAAAAGTCTCGTTCCTGCTTCGTTCCGGACCTCCAAAAGTCCTCGTCTCGGTTCAGTCTTGGACCTCCCGTCCTGCTTCTTGAAGTCTTCGTCCTCTCTTGACCTCGACAAACTTCCGTCTCGTTTGTGGACCTGCAGGTGTCTTTGTTTTCGACCCTCGGGTCTCAGTGCAGGTTCTGTCTTATATAGCTCCACAGTCTCACTGTGATCCGGGTGTGTCGACGGCTCGGGTGGAGCTTTGTTTGCAGCCACGTGCCTCCAGACTGCTGCCTCGTTACCGGCGTTCCCGGTTCTGTGGCTGCGCTCGGGTTGAGTTCCTCCTGCGACTGTAAGTCCCGAGTGTGTACGAGTGTTATTGGAAGAGAGGCTGACATTTTAAACAAATTGTTACCTAATCTGTCTCAGTGAGGGCAGCGGTTGATGGGTGAACCTGGAACTTTGAGGGAGATAGCTTTTGAAATGTCACCCGCGATGAAAAATAACACGACGGCTCCCAGATAACGGCGGGGGGAAAAAATCCGCCTCGGTGTTCCCCCGAGTCCCGGCGCGGCGTCTGGCTCCGGCACAAATTAAATGCAGTAACTACATCACAGCGCTGGAACCGGTGAGATCCCTCCTCGCCACGGATCCTTTCAAACCGAATTTTATCAGGCGACGCGTTTACTTTCCACTCCGGTACATTTCTCCTCCTCACGTGTGGATTTAATTTGCCAGGAGCTGCTGATACTTCTGCACGCCTCATTTTCCATCCGACCATTGATCTTCTTTGATTTTCTAAAGACGACCCCCCCTCCCCGCCCCTCCACCCCCCCCAAAACAAAAATAATCGCCCACTCTGCAGTCAGGAATTAGCGCGCGCCTTTCGAGGCTTGGCCGGCAGATGCGGTGGCGGCGGCGGCGCTGACAGTAATAGATGTGAGAGGGATGAGACAATCCAAACACTGATAATACCCTGGCACGCCGCGGCCTCGCTCGGGGAGTCGTGGAGGAGCTGGCTGGTAATCTACTTCAAAAAGTGGCGTGCACTGGGAAGAGAGCGGCGGCGAGTTAAAAGCAGGAACAAATCCCTCCTCTCCTCCCTCCCCGTCCTTTCCCTCTCCCACCACCACCACCCCCACCCACCCATCCATCCACCCCCACCTCCCTCCCTCCAAATGTGCACCTCTGTTCCTCCCCCTGACTGACAGTTGTTGCAGTGAAATACTGGGCTCCAGGCACTGCCAGGAGGAATAAAACCTCCACTGATTCTCATCCAATTTGTGGCAGCCAGGTTACAGACTTCTGCATTCATTGAAAAAGACAAGAGTTTTGGAATTGGCATTCTGCGAGGTGCTCTTGGACCGAGCAGGCGGGCAGTGTTGCATTTGGGGAATTGATGGTGTTTTCTGGCATGGCACAGAGTGTACGCTCACACACTGACACACACACACTCACACTCTCTCACACACACACACACGTGTAGCTGCTCGTCAGTCAGCTCTCCAGCTCTCTGCTGAGGATGAAACCCAGCACTCTCGTCCAGCTAGCCCCCCCCTCCCCTGTAAAGCCGCGGCCCCTCCACCGGGCTCTGCTCTCTCGCGAGCTGGCGCCGCCACGTGCGCCCGCGGTAATTAGGATGGAAAGAGCGCTGTGGGTGGGTGTTGGTTAGCGCGGTTCAGCTGATGAGACCCCCCCCCCCCCTTAAAAACGAAACAGTTTGCTGTTTCCACTGTGAACAGGAGCAGAGTGATGTAATCCAGCTCCCGTCCCTCAGCCGCTCCGTACTGTACGCCTCCCACCACTCGCTTCCTGACTGTAATTATTGCAACCGTGATGCAACCTAAACGTACAGTAGCCTGGGAGGCTTCGCCCGTACGCCGCGCACACATGGATGCTGGTGCATCATGGGAAAACCCCCCTCTGAGTGCTCCAATGAGCCTCCGAATCCATTCTCGCGTTGCTCTTCTTGCCGCTTTTAACTCTCTCGCCGTCGCGAACAGGCTAGCGCTTCCTGTAGCAGCCGTGTGCTGAGTAATCACAGCCGTGTACATTGAGTGCATCTGAAAGTGCAGTTAAACATCTTGGGGAAGAAAAAAAAAAACCAAAGAACCGGCCGAAAATCATCAGCTTTTAATGGGAAGAACAATCCGGAAACCTGGGAGGTGTCGGCTCGGTCCTGGAAGAGCTCGTCGCTTAATGACAGTCGTAAAATAAAGAAAGGGGGAGGAGGAGGAAGCCTTTCCATCCAAGTCCCTCTCAGATGCACTTTGCTGGGAAATAAAAAGTCAATTCTCGAGAGGTTTTTCGTTCTGCCGGCTGCGATGATTTACTGTGAGGACTGTCGGGGCGGCGAAAACACGCGGCGCGGTCTGAAACGTCGTCGGCGGGAGGTTTCTGAGCGCCGTTGTTGAATAAATGTCCTCCGGCGCACAGATCGTCTCCGCTGACCTCAGACGGGGGGGACTCGCTCCCTTTTTTCGGGGGGAGCTCCACTCGAACTTTGCCACATTTGTTAGACAAGTCGTCGCCCGAGGAAACACATCGTCTCATGAATATCGGAGCCTGATAAGGAGACAAGGAATTAACTGTTTAGACCTAAATATCGTGTTACTGAGGGCAAAGAAATCTGACCAGAACTAACAAACTGTTCAATTTTCTTGCTTGTTTTGTAGAAAGTTAGCAGAACAAAGCTCCTTCCAACAAAGGTCTGATGAAAGTGCAGTTACCATAGCGTTCCCCAGTTTGCAGATCAACTTCCTGGTTCTCTGCAACACGGCTTTAGATCTGGAGGTCCTTGTGTACGCGGTTCCACTCCGTCCCCCCTCTGGCCGTCGTTGGAAAGTTAAAAAAGCTTCAAGAGAATTTCTCTGAGGTTTGGGAGGCGGTGTTGTCGGTGCTCTGCTCTGATTCGGATGGGTTTGGGGTTTTTTTTCTGAGAATCCTCCGACTTTTCCAACCATCTGGATAAAAACAATTCCATCTGCTGCACCGAAGAAAGACTTTAGAGGCGCTTCTTGTTTTTTTCTTCCAGTCTAAGAAAAGCTGTAAATGATGCGTTTTCTGCTTAAAAAGAGGAGTGAACGGTTTGCTTCAGGATAGCTTTACTCCAGCTGTTGGACATTTTGGTAATTTTCACATTTTACACTTTTTTTTATACCTTTACTCTTTATTAACCTGTTCAACATCGTAGAGCAGACGAGTAAAAATTTGTCAGGGCGGAGCCAATGTTTAAACACAACAGTGGGCGGAGCCAAAGGTTTAACACAACAGGGGGCGGAGCCAATGTTTAAACACAGCAGGGGGCGGAGCCAATGTTTAAACACAGCAGGGGGAGGAGCCAATGTTTTAACACAACAGGGGGCGGAGCCATAGCATTGCATTAGGCAGAGCCGAAGTTTTAACACAACAGGGGGCGGAGCCAATGTTTAAACACAGCAGGGGGCGGAGCCAATATTTTAACACAACAGGGGGCGGAGCCATAGCATTGCATTAGGCGGAGCCGAAGTTTTAACACAACAGGGGGCGGAGCCAATGTTTAAACACAACAGGGGGCGGAGCCAATGTTTTAACACAACAGGAGGCGGAGCCAATGTTTAATCACAACCGGGGGTGGAGCCAAAGCAAAGCAAGAGGCGGAGCCGATGAAAAAAAACCCACATTTTTTTGATTGAATGTGGTTCAAACCTTTTTACAGACATTCATATTTACTGTTACACCATCAGCAGGTTTGACATAAAGCTTCTTTGTGATGTGGAGAATCGTCTCCAAGGTTGAAGGTTCGGTGGCGTGGCGTGGCGTGGCGACCTGACGGGCGGCTGTAGGTGAAAGCGCTCCATCAGCTGTGGTTCGGAGCGTTTCCACTCCACCGACAGCATTATTGGCGCTAATGGAGCCGTCTGACGCGCGGCGCGTTTGCCCTTGAACGACGAGACGCGTCGGGAGAATAAATACCGCGTGGAAACGGGATCCGACCGGGACGTAAATCCTCCGACGCGTTTCGCGACGCGTCGCCGGAGTCTTGGGAGGAATAAATCTCGCGCCTGTTTGTGTGAATTGTGAGAAGGTGGAGCGTGCCGGCAGAGCAGGGGTGCTCCCAGGAGATGTGTGGCCCGCTCTGATGTGGGGAAGAGGAGGAGGAGGAGGAGGAGGAGGTGTTGTCGCTGTCACTACCTGCTCGGGAAAGTCAAGCGCGGCTCAGTTTGGAGGCGACAGACAGTTTGATGGCGCCCGTCGCTCCCTCTCTCCCGGCCTCGCTGCTGATTGATGGCGGCTGTCATGTGCTAAAAAGATCTATTTTTCCTCCCGCCGCTTCGCATGCTAAGGTTACACTGTAAGCAAAAACACGCCGGGAGTCGCCGCGGCGACGCGCCGGCTCTGCCGGCTCTGCCGGCTCTGCCGGCCGTCACTTCGCGTCAGCTCTGATCCGCCGCAGGAAACTTGTTTTCCCCTCGTCGGCTCTGTCGCCGTCGGTCTCTGTTCTGTGGAAACGCCGCCTACGTCACCGCCGTGAAGAACTCGCGGCGGGGAAATATCGAAGACGCGAGCGTCGGGATTGGGCTGGAAGGCCGCGGCGACTCTTCGGCGAGCGGACGCTCGCTCGCAGCGCCACTAGAGGGACGGAAAACGAAGATTTGATGTCTGGAACTGAACCTGGATCCAGACTGTGTGAGATTCATCCAGGACCACCTGATGCTTGTTGTCGTGTTGTTATCGTGTGGTTCTGCCCACCAAAGTTTCCACATTCAGTGAGATTAAATCGTTTGCTGTTGGTGGCTCCTGAACGGAAATTAATTGGACTTGTCCAATTATAAAATCCCTCCAATTACATCATGAGTCAGCAGCAGCGTTGGACGGCTTGTGAACGAAGGTTGTCTGTAGTTTTACGACTGTCTCCGAACTTCAGTGGGTTTTTCTTCAGCGAGTAAACTCCAATTCAGTCATAAAATGTTCATAAATTCAACTTTAAATGGGAGTGAGCTCCTCTCTGGAGCATCTTTCCCAGCAGTGACCCTGCTCGTGTCTTTGAGCCGGTCAGACGGACGCGTCCTTGTGTCTGACAGCAGCTGGCGAGCGGCCAGCGTTGGCGGCGTGGCCGCCACGGGGGGGGGGCAAAAACAACCAAACTCGCTCCGGACGACACGAATATCTAATCATAGCCGCTAATTAGCAATCCGGCCGCTATCCTTTAGCCCGGCGAAGCCTTTGTCTGCCGGCTCACCGCAGACAAAACACGGTTTTCAAAGACGCGCTGACACGACGCTCCTAAATCAGATAAGAAGGGAACTTCAGCGGGCGAGCTAATGGGGGTTGTAGTTCACCGTCTCTGGCTCGTTTGTTGTGTAGCAGCTGCTGCGCGGGTTTAATGCGACCATCTGCTTCATGACACGACGCAGGCGTTACTATTTGTTTCCACGTTTGATTGGCTGTGTCAAAATTAGGTCACCGAGATGGATTCCCAAAATAACTTGGGCAGAATTCGCGCCGCAGGACCAAAAAAAAAACGATGCCTTTCGAATCGGGAACCAGACGGAGGAGTTCCAGGTTTCCTGCGCCGGGCCGAGCCGCCTTTCTTCCTGCGATTTGGGGCCGTAACGATGTGCCGCAGCGTCGCTTTTCATGCCGGCTGTTTGGAGCGCTTCGCACTTTGATGCTAATCCGACAGTCTGCCAATTAAACCGATGGGAATGAGGTTGAAATTAAACAAAAGGGAGAGTGGATTTCTTTGAACAGGCCTCGTTTTAATGACGGACGCACAAGCAGCGGAGCCACTGATGGAGGGGCGGCTGGAGGGACCCTCGGCGAGGCCACAATGAAATCAGTTAATTAGGCAATCATGCATTTTGTTTGTGAGTTAATCACATTTACTCCGGAGGAATTTCTCTATGTTCAAAATGACGTTCAGTCAAACTAATCCACATAAAAGCCAATCAGAGCGCCGCTCCAGCAACAATACGACATAACGACGAATGACAGCTTCTGCATTTTGAGGATTTAGGAGCACAAAAAGGTACAACATCATCATCCTCGAAGTACTGCCATTGAAATCAATTTAAACTCGCCAAAAACTGGGTCGTAAACTTTGGTTTAACATCTTTTCTGACAGTATTACTGCCACCTGCTGGTCACCTTTGGGTCTTACATTGAGTTAGGTCCCCTACTCTGAAAAAACAGTGTGTTTCCTGATAAAGAAAGACAAAGACCAGACGGTACGTTGTTGAAAGTTGTCGTTTTTTGCTTTTAACAAGTTTTAATTGCGAGTCAGATTCGAGCTTCTCACAATTAACATGTTTTTCACCCGTGAAACTGCGGAGTTTGACGACATTGAAGTCGAATCGAAGCTGAAAGTTTCAGTGAAGCCTGAACTCGGTGAAGTGAAACAGTCTGTCTTGGTGTTGCGAAGCCGCTGCCGGACGCGTCGCTCGCGGGCGGACATGGACTTCTGTCTGGAAGTCCTTTCAAAACAAAACACGCGACCCGGCAGCCGGCGTCGTTCCTTCCTCCAGGATCCCTGCTGGATCCCTCTGTGTGGCTACGGCTGCCTCGGAGGGACACAAAGGCCACTTTTTCTTCTGCCGACGAGGAAAAATCGACGGCACCCCGCGAGTGAACTCTCCTCCATCTTCGTGCGCTGCCGTTAACCAGTTCCCTCTGACAGCTGCGCTGCCTCCACCTCGCCACAAATACATTTTTCCGGCTCGTGGGCAGACGTAGGAATAAGGAAGGAAATAATTGATGTAGGTGAGTCTTTTAAATTGTAAACACTTCTCGCGGTTGTTGCAAATTAGCTGAACAGGCTGAAAACATCGCCGCCTCAAGCCCACTTTTGTAAATCATGTTAAGGCACTCCGGTGTGCTAATGCACTCCAAAAGCACTTCAAATAAATTTGGACTCGCGGCGGCTCTCGACTGGCTCGCTGCCATTTTCAGGCGACGTTAAAAGTTGCT
>JAUESF010000012.1:19053677-19064138 GCA_032274765.1 Malacoctenus tetranemus | reverse complement strand
ACACACACACACACACACACACACACACACACACACACACACACACACACACACACACACACACACACACCGTTGCCGTCACATCACCATCAAACCATGACTAACTGGGACTTCCTCCTCGTGGATCTGAAGCGCTGTGATTGGTGGAGCTGGTCCTGCGTCAGCGTTTGGGTTCGGCGCTTCACAGTTTCTGACGCCGCTCGTGTTTTGCATTTCGCTCGCCACCGAGAAAAGCACTTGAGCGCCGGCGCCGGCCAGGTTTAGTCAGCGGAGCCTAATCCAATCCAGCATGTGTTTCACTGCTCTCGGAGGGCGGCGGCGGCGAGGCGGCGGCGCCGTGACAAGCGGGGAGCGGCGTGTAAAAAGCACGCCGCGTCTGCTCGCGCGTGTCGTCGCAGACTCCAGATTATCGTCGGGGAAGACGGCCGAGACGCGCGGGGGGGAGAGTATTAAAAAGCGCGCCTCCCTCGCCGCTTACCTGATGCTGCACGCGCCCAATCGAATCCAGCCGAGTCGAAGAAGAAGAAGAAGAAGAAGAAGAAGAAGAAGAAGAAGAGGAAGAAGAAGAAACACCTTTGTAGTTAAAGCGTGAAATCCACCTTCCTCTGATGCATATTTTAAGTCTCTGATTATCATCTCCCGAAAAAAAATGACTAGAAGCAAATTAATTTAGCAACAAAACGCTCTTCAAACACATCACAGGACGCTGGAGCATCAAATTAATTTCGCCCGTGTTGCGCGGTGACGCCGCGCCAAACGGGCGGCGCGCGGCGCGGCCAATCACCCGATGGCTCGTCCGTCGGCGCCCGTCTCCTCCCGCTCCGCGCCTCGGGATTAGCGTCTAATCTGATGAGCCCGCCGCGCGTAAAAGCAAAGCTAGCCGGGCTGGCGGCGGCGGGCGGAGGATCCGGCGCCGATATGCAAATGGGCGTCATCAGTATTTCCGACAACAAGGGTTCAACAGTGGCTTTAAGTCTAATAAAGGAGCGATTGATTCAGCAGTATTGTGGGGATTAGGGCAGCAGATGCCCCCATGTTTATGCATGAGGCCCCAACATAATGCTGATGAGCCCGCAGCGCGCCGCCGCCGCCGCCGGCATTGGTATTCCTTTCGGCTGCTAACAATGCTAACAAGCTACCTCAGCAACGCTAATAGAGAGCGTTTCTGTGCCGTCTTCATCGTCATAGAGCGAAGGTTTCGCTGCGTTCTGCAGGCGAGCGCCGACCGGGAGCATCTGTCTGCGTCCACGTGGACATGAGCGTCCGTCTCTCTGCGTTTCCGCGGCGATGAACCCGGCGACCTGCCCGGGTGTGCGTGAGGGTCCTTTAATGGAAAGGGGGGGGAAAAGATGGCGTTTGGCTTCGGCTGCGACGGAGACTTAACCTGAGTGACCCTGGCGTTTTATATTTAGGGACTGATGGGACACAGGTGGAGACAGACGAGGTGAGACGCTGCAGGGTGAAGATCAGAGGTGCAGGTGTGAAACTGGAGGCACAAATGAATCCACCACAGGAAACGACCAAACGTGGACAAAGGGAAACGGCAAAGTTTCAGATTTCGACCTAAAATGAA
Source organism: Malacoctenus tetranemus (assembly GCA_032274765.1). Classification (NCBI taxonomy): domain Eukaryota; kingdom Metazoa; phylum Chordata; class Actinopteri; order Blenniiformes; family Labrisomidae; genus Malacoctenus; species Malacoctenus tetranemus. The sequence continues at coordinate 19,062,565 of JAUESF010000012.1, read as the reverse complement.
CCAAAACACGACAGGAAACGTCATCGTTTTAAGAGGAATAAAGAAGAAGAGGATAAATAAACAATGGACAAACTCCTAAGAAACAGCACGGCCAACACCTGACGTCGGGATTAGCCTGTTAGCATCGTTAGCCGCAGCACCACTTTAAAGACCGAAGCAGAGAAGCAGAGACGACGCCTGAGTTCGAGCTAACGGGGAGACGTCTCCTCTTGTCTGCTCGTCAGCGTGCAGGTTTCTTCAGCCTCTGCGATCCGTTGACGCGGACGATACGCCGGAGGAGAGCTGACAGGAGGGAGGGAGGAGGGGGAGAGAGGAGGGGGGAGAGAGGGGGGGAGACTGAGAGGTTGTACACAGGTTTCAGACGCTCAGTTTTACCACTAAACTTGTTTCTTTTGTGTTGTGCTGTTCGTCGTGTCGAGAGACACAGAAGGTGACGGTGAATCTTCAAAGAAACACTTATTTGATGCTTCACATTCATTCATTCATTCATTCATTCGCTCACTTAGACTTGTGGTGCAGCACCTTGTTGAGCACCGATTGTCTTGCTGAGGAATCGAACCGTCGGCCTTTGCGTCGTGGGACAGAGCAGCATTTCCTCTCTGCTTCGGCTGATCGATCGTCTCCAGTGATCGTTGCTGGGTGGATTTTCATTAACGTGACTGAATCAGGTGTTTTTAGGTGTCACAGACGCACGAAATGCTTCGTTTTGAGGTGATTTTAGGAAGAAAAGGAGCTGAAACGAAAGACAAAAACGAGCATTTTCCTTTGCTAAACAGAGCGAGGCGTGGCAGAGGGGAGGAGGGCGTGTTGTTCTGCCGCGGGGTCACCGAGGTCTCACCGCAGCAGACCCCGGTGAGTGGCAGATATCTGATACTTAATAAACAGCCGCCATGCAGCCGTCACTCGGTGAGAAGCCCCCCCGAAAACGAAATGAAAGGAAGCGTCCCGGCCGGAGCTTTAGCAGGAGATAGAGGGAGACGTGCCCAGACCCAAGATGGGGGATTTGCTTTCTCAACCTCCTCCTCCCCCCCCACTACTCTCTCTCCCCCACTCCGTTGCCCTTTCTGGGAAGTGCAGCAGCCTGTCAATAACTGTCAGAGGCTGTCTCAGTCAATCAGGCCCGTAAAGGCTGCTGGAGCCTCTGGTGTAACTGGAGGATCTAACAGAAACGACCTATAACTGACACGGCTGCAGATCTATGCAGTGTAATCACCGGGGAGCGCCCCCCACCGCCGACACCCACCCCCACCCCCACCCCTCCGACGGTGGCTTCGCCCTGCCGCCTGCCACCGGACACATGTGCCGTGTAATTGCTTTTCATACCGTTCAACCTTTTACAATTGATTACAGCCCATGTGAGAGGCTGGTTTTTACAAGCGATCGGAGGAGGGGGAGGGGGGGATGTTGCCCCCCCCGACAATGTCACGCTACAAAACGTGTATCTGTAAACAACGCGGCCGGCTCCGTTCGCATTGAGTCATCACCCGCAGAGGGGGTGTAATCCCCCCGGCGGGCTGCGTGTCTGACAGAGCGCGGCTCACGGAGGAGGGAAAAAAAAGCATCTCTCGCCGCTTCAAGAGTTATTTTCTTCTCGATTACTTCGCCGCCGCAGCAGCAGCAGCTGTCGGCAGCGCCGCGTCACGTGCACGACGGACTGACCTTGCCCACCTCCTTGTACCTGCGTTTGCGTGCCTCGGTGTGGGGGGGGGTCCGCCCGGCGCGCGGCGTGTCGGGGCCGCGTTTGCGGACGCAGTCGGAGATTTATTTCTATTTGTCGTGCGCGCGTCTCCGATGATAATCTACCGACATCGGACATCATTAACGGCCCCCCCCCACCCCCACCCCCACCCCCCCCCTTCAAGGTCGCGCCGGCGTTCCTTTGTTGTGTTTTTTGGTGCCGAGATGATCAACAGTTCCTAACGTCGCAGTTAATGAGTGGGAACTTTATGGCGTCCTTGCAGCCACCTGGACATCAGCACTGCTTATTCAGCCCTGAACAGTGTGACCCCGACACCTCATGTAAAAAGCTTTATGCTGCCCGAACGTGTGTGTGTGTGTGTGTGTGCGTGTGTGTGCGCGTGTGTGTGTGTGCGTGTCACTTGTAAAAGTAACATATGAACCGTTTCTGTGAGGAACCGTCGTGTGTGAAACGTCCCCTTCATGCCAGTTAATCGTGCGGCTTACGTGATAAATGCAAATCAGGTTTAATCGCAGAGTAGCTGAGGATTGATTGCGATTAATCCTGATTAATTGTGCCCGTGGATTCATTACAACCAATCACAATTCATCACCGTTCATCCCACCGAACTGAGTGACTCCAGACCTCCACAGTAAAGGTCTTAGTGTTCGTTTCAACTCCTGGTGAAGTGTTTGTTTGTTTGATACCTTTGATGTTTGAGCAATTTTGTGATGATGTGAAGGAAACTTTCAAAGTAAAAGCCTTAAATGGGAACCCATAAAAAAAAACGCATCAGCCATTAACAGCTGTATCTCTTATTTTGAAAATACAGGAACTCCAAGATTAAACTGGCAAACGGTGAATAGGCTGAATGTGATTTTAGAGTTGATCGTGTTAGTTTTACTTTCGACAGCAAACCCCACAGACGCTTTCCATAACAGGAAATCAGGATCCTTTCAAAATAAAATCCTGTAACTTGTTATCTTGAATCAGAGAAACAACATGAGGGGATTCATTTAATTTGTTAAAACCAGAATCAAAACGCTTTGGACTCGAACCAACGCCGACGTGCACGTTAGAGGTGGAAAGAGATGGTGAGGTGACAGTGGGGGGGGTGCAGGAGGGGCTGTCGGATGAGGCGGAGCCTCTTCTAGGGAGGGAAACGCTGAACAGCTCCACATTTAATGAAAGATGAAGCGGCGCCTGAGACAGGAAGTTAAAACGAACAGGAGGATTTGGAAGTTTCCTCTCGCTCGGTGATTTAAAACAGTCGTCCCGTTCGAACGCGTCGGCGCTGCGTGATGAAGACAGACGCTCTGACGAATGAGGAAGAGGAGCCACCGGCGGCGCTCTGATGGATCGCCGTACCCGTCTGAGGGAGGCGTGTCGGCGTTCCTGCTGCGCGGGAATAAATCAAACCGCACGCCGCGGCGCCGCTCCTCCGTTGGGGGAGGGGGAGGGAGGGGGAGGGTGGGGGGGGCGGCGTCACCGCAGGGTTCAGGCTCAGGTCAGCGGGACTGTCGCTGCTTTCAGACCAATCCCGCGACGCGCCGGCGAGCGCCTCCACGCCGCCGCCGCCCTTTCAGCGTCGGCGCCGCCTCGGCCGCGGAGTTCACTCGGCGGTCTCTCCTCCGTTGTGCCTCTCTTTTTCCCCCTATTCTGTTCAGCCGCTCTTCCTCCTTCAGTGTCGAGGATTAGCCTGACATCTGCCCCCCTCCTCGCCGCCCCCCCTCCACCCCCTCCACCCCCTCCACTGCCTTTCAAAGGAGCAGGACTCCCGCTGAAGGCCTGAGAGGGGCTGCTCGCCGCGTAAAGCCGATACTCACACCGCTGACGCTCCCCGTCCCGAGAAAAAAGAGAAATCCATGAAGAAGTCCCCGGTGAGCCCCGGGATGTGAGCGAGGGAGAGCGTGTGTGTGTGTGTGTGTGTGTGTGTGTGTGTGTGTGTGTGTGTGTGTGTGGTGGGGGGTTTTCGGAGGGCCGTGTGAAATAGTAATGCCCGAGTCAGCCGGGAGGCCGCAGAGGAAGCTCGCTGTCAGCTTGATCTTTCAGGAACTCTTCGCCTCCGCGCGTCCGTTTTTAGTCGCGTCTGCAGCGGATTTTGTGCTGAGGCCGGCGGCCGACACGTCGGTGGCCGGAACAGATTGTGGCTCCGACACAAACCTGTGTCATCACTTTGCTATTTTTAAAGAAAGGGGGCGGAGGGAGGGCGGAGGGAGGGCGGGGGGGGATTTGAGACCGCGCGTGATTTCGTGTGCCGGTGTTGTCGGATCGCCCGACGTTGCCACCACAGCTGCTGCCCAGGTTGTTGTGGACGTCACGGTCAGGGCGTCAACTCTACTCGACTCTACTCGACTCTACTCGACTCTACTCGTTTTTTTTTCATAGTAAATAGTTCATGGTGTTCGTTCTCTCACTGGTGAGAGAAGAATCACTGGATTAAATAGAAAATGACTTGAAATAAATTCAAATTGAAGCAATAGATTCACCCAAATAAGTAAGATTTTATTGAGTTTAAGTCAGAAATCTCTTTTTTTGCTCGTTTGAGGTTTGAAAATATGACGTCATCCGACCTCAGCTCTCTGATTGGCTCGGGAGTGACGTCGCTGGCGAGATCAAACCGGCCATTTTTAAACGCAGACGACAGCGACGGTGCGTTTCCGTCCTGCTGTTCGCTGAGGTCACACAAGTGAGAGCGGTGAGAAGGTTTCGTCACCTTCGCGCTGCATTCGGGTGACGTCACCGATCGTCTCGCCAAGTCACGTCCAGTCGTGATCCGGCGCGTCGCTCACGTCGGGATCAAACGAACCTTTCTGCACCACAGTCCTGAAACCTCTGAAAGTTCAGGTTGTTTGGTGCAAACGGAGGTTCCTCGAACGCAGCACGGCCCTGTCAGAGGCGTGAATCCAGGAAGTGGTTCGTCATCTCGCGGTTTCGCCGCGTTAAACAGCTCGAGGGGTTTCGCTCCTCCAGTCTCGCGTCTCGCCGCCGATCGCGGCGCTCCTCCGACGAGGAGCAGCAGCAGCCGTCGCTCCACGCCGCCGTGCTGTCGGCGGCGTGAAGGTCGTGTTGCGTAATGAACATCACAAATACAAACAAGACGCCATCTGTTTACATCTCTGGGCTGCTGGTGAGGAGATGGCAGCCTGAACACAACCTTGGATCCGGAGGAATCCTTTGAGATTAAGACTCATCCTTCGGTTGGAGGGGGAGGAGAGGGGGAGGGAGAGGGGGAGGGAGGGAGGGGGGCGGTGACTGCAGCGCTATAACTACGCGGCGGCGGCGCCAATCGTCGCGGCTCCCCGGCGACGGAGCCTCGTCCTGGAGACGCCGTCCCGGAGTTTTAACTCCGGCTGCTTCACGCGACTGAAGACGGCGTCTGGAGGGTCCGGAGGGTCCGGAGGGTCCGGTGGGCTCCGGGTGAAGGACGACTCATCAGACGCTCTGGATCGTCTCGCTGAGACTTCACGGCACAAACGCCGGCCGAGTCGGACTCGATCCGGCTCCGGTTTGAACCAGACTCTCCGTTCACCTGCGCCAGTTTGTCTCGCGCGTCTTTTCACGCTGAAGAAGAAGAAGCAGACGATGTCTCAGCAATTCAGTGACTATCACCATGGCAACCGAGAAGCAAGAGACACTATTAGACAGACGGGAAAGCTGAATTTGTTTGTTATCTTCCTCTTTGGGTTCAGAGAGACGAGTTCAACACGCGCTGCCATCTGAGGGGGCGGAGTCAGATGTAGCCAGTCAGACGTAGATGTTCAGTCGTCTGATGCGCAGATGTGAACGTCCCCACTGAGGGGCAGCGGGGCGAACCACTGGGACACCGCGCTGACACAGATCGAAGCCAGTTCAACAAAGCTGCTCGGTTACTCTGTCTCACCTCCTCAGGTCACTCTGTCTCACCTCCTCGGGTCACTCTGTCTCACCTCCTCAGGTCACTCTGTCTCATTTCCTCCGTTTATTTTGTCTCACCTCCTCAAATCACTCTGTCTCACCTCCTCGGGTCAGTCTGTCTCACTTCCTCCGGTCACTCTGTCTCACCTCCTCAGGTCACTCTGTCTCACCTCCTCAGGTCACTCTGTCTCACCTCCTCAAATCACTCTGTCTCACCTCCTCGGGTCACTCTGTCTCATTTCCTCCGTTTATTTTGTCTCACCTCCTCAAGTCACTCTGTCTCACCTCCTCAAGTCACTCTGTCTCACCTCCTCAAGTCACTCTGTCTCACCTCCTCGGGTCAGTCTGTCTCACTTCCTCCGGTCACTCTGTCTCGCCTCCTCAGGTCACTCTGTCTAACCTCCTCAGGTCACTCTCACGTCTCACCTCTCTGGCGTCTCACCTCCTCAGGTCACTCTGTCGTCTCGCCTCTCTCACGTCTCACCTCTCTGGTGTCTCACCTCTCCAGGCTCCCTCTGTCTCTCCAAACAGGTCCCATGTTGTTGTTTCCCACCCTGTGACGTGTGGGACAGACTGTTGTTTAGCACCAGGTCTAAGGGAACCCCCCCCCCGGCTCTACCCCCCCCCCCTCCTCTCTGCCTGGGGGGCTTCCATCAGCAGCAGGTCGGCGGCGGCGGCGAGCGGCGTGCTCGGCCAGGTGGAAACCCGTGAGTGTCGGCGGAGCCGGGTGAGGGAGCGTTTTAGAGGCGGTGTTAAAATTAACCAGCGTAATGAGGGAATAAGTGACTTATTGGCGCCGCAGTCGTTTCCTTCATTAGCGCCGATATTTATGAGCATCCATCACGGGCGGAGCGGCCGCGGCCGCGGCGCCGGCTTTATGGAGCGTGGATTGTCACCTTGTTCCAATTATCTGCTGCCTTTCAACGCGCTGAATGCTTAAACATTAAGAGAAAAGGACGCGGCACATCGTTAGTTGTTGTGCAGCCGGAGGACGGCGAGGAAGAAAAAAGAGGAGGAGGAGGAGGAGAGAGGCTCGCCGGGCGCCGGGCGGCGCCGTGTCAGATTATTTTTATTCATCGCCGCGGCAATTAGCTGATTAGAGCGGGCGATGCTCAGCGGCGAGGAAGGGGAGCCGCGTGCCCTCGCCATTACACGTGTTGGTGCTCTAAACGATGTCGAAGCAGCTTCTTCTTTTTCTGGATCAACAACTTCCTGCTTACGAGCGAATGTAAAAAGCTGTAAAAAAGAAAAGAAGAAGCCGTTTCGCCTGATCTGGTGTCAGCGCGGCCTCCACGCGCTCGTTCCCGACGTTCGCCGCGGCGAATTAAAAACGCCGACGACGCGAAATTGGACTTTTATAACGGTGATGAAGCGCCGTGGTTCGGCGCCATCGCGGCCGGAGCGTCTGCTGGATGCGCGTTTACAGGAAAATCAATCCAAGTCTGTTACAGTAGAAGCAAAGACGACGTGACTCAACCCAAAGTTTTAGTTCCACTTTAAATGAATCTTTAATCATGATAAAGCTCAGACTGTAAAAATGATGTTCCAGTTTGTTGACTTTTTATTATGACAATTTTTTTTAAATACTTAAAAAATTGTATTATTTCATGTTCAATTTTGATTTATATTTTTCTATTTTTTTTTTTAAATCTTTCAATTTTTTTCATTTAAATATTTATTTATTTATTTATTTATTTATTTATTTATTTATTTTTGTTTTAAATTGCATGATTTATTTCCAGCACTGTGACTTTTTTCGTTGCACTAAATACATTAAATCAACTAAGCTGCCGTAGTTTTCCCCCTAAAGTACTTCGTAATGTCACATCGACGATTCATTCGACTTTTATTGTGGAGGGATAATGAGCTTAATAAGTCAAAACGAGCGTTTTATTTTATTTTGGGTCCCAAAACTGTCCACAGCCTCCTGCCACAGCAGAGATTCACCAACCAGTGAGACAGTCCCATCAATAATGGGGGGGGGGGGACCATTAAAGGACAGCTGTGGCGCGCGGGCTGATTTTTTTCTGACTGCGCAGCTTTTCAGCTGTAAAACATATTTTTTATCTGCAGCTCTGACGTCTGATTCACGACGGCAGACGAACTGAAGGTTGACCAACTTTTATTTGCTGTTCTGTTTCTCTGCAGCGCGACTTTGTTCCAGAGGTGGTGGCACTTTGGCGAGCGTTTGTTGATCCGTAATCATGGAAAAAAGGACGCGTTAAGAGCGCGTGTGGCCCTTTAAGAGTCCTGTGTGCTAGAGGCTAAAGCAGGAATAGCTAACGGAGGTGTTGGCAGAGGTCTGCGCTCTCCAAGTGCTTCGATTGTTTCTAGTTTACAACTTTATCAAGTGATTACATCATTTACTGTTGATGGTGACTAAAAACTAAAACCATGGCCTGTATTAAACACAGCTAGCTGCTTAGCTCACACTGGCTAGCTTGCCTAGCTAGCCAGTGTGAGTTGGCTGCAGTTAGCTGGAGGTTGAGTCCTGGTGGCGTCGTTGGAGTTCAAACGATGTAACTTTCCCCCGTGCTGTCACCATGGAGACCAAGGCCTCGTCACATCACACCTGTGAAGGTGGCGAGCGGCAGCGCGAAGCTAAAAACTGTCAAAAGTATCGGGGTTTTTTTTTTACGATAAATTCACTGAACTTCACCAAATCTTCACCTTTTCACCTCCTCACTCGTTCACCTCAGCGAGATCCGTGTGTTTGTGAGTCTCTGTTGTTGAAGCTTTTATCCATTTGTGACGTTTTGGGCCAACAACGACCTGAAACCGTCACAGTTCGTACAAACTTTACGATCCACTGCGGACGGTAAAATGTCAGTTTCACTCGCAGTATTTATACGAGCGCCGCGAGCCGTCGCTCTGCTGCTGTAGTCGTCCTCGGCGACGATCCGCCTTCCTGTTTACAGGCTCGTTCAGGAAGCAGATTTAACGCTCATTGTTTCGGCCAAATTGCATCGCGGGTTAATGGCGGCCATCATTTACGCACGCCGCGCTTTATTTATTTACACGGCCGAGTTTAAACACTGCTCACGCCGTCGCAGCCGTGTGACGGTAACGTCCGCGCGCTTAAAAATGAAGTTTGCCGGTGAAGTTTTTTTTTCCACAGCTCGGCGACGTCCTGGAAATAAGTCAGGCACAGCGTCGGGGGGAGGGGGGGGGGGGCGCCGGGTTAGACAAAGTATTTACATACTCGGTGGATCCAACAGTTTGCCTAAAGACGAGAACGATAATGAGACGCGAGGTGTCGGGGGGTGGGGGGGGGGGGGAGGCTTCCTCGTGAGGGGGGGACGAGGACGAGGTG
>JAUESF010000012.1:18994372-19009134 GCA_032274765.1 Malacoctenus tetranemus | reverse complement strand
GAGCCAGAGCCAGAGCCTCAACTCCAACTGGCCGTGCCGAAGCCAACGCCCTTTTTCAGGGATGCTCCGGAGGATTTCGGGTGGAGGATGTTCATTGCGTGCGGCGGTGGCGATCGCTTTCTGCCGTGTGGCGGATGGAGGACAGATGTCTCTCACAGCGTGAACAAAGCTGCAGGACGGACTTCTCTGGGCAAATATAGACTTTTTATATCTAGTTTAAAAAAAACCAACAGAACAAAGCCCGCCATCACCCGGCACACCGCGTCTCCTCACGAGCAGGAGTTCTCTGGCGCTATATTTGCCGACGATCGGCATGAACAATGAGTGTGTCAATGATGTGTGCGGGGAACAGATTTAGGTGGAGGTCAACTTGGGGCCCGCACTGTATAAATGATTCAACACGAAAATGGAGGAGTGATGTCATCCGGGCGCAGCGGCGTCCACAGCGGGGATAAAAATAGTCGAATCCGAGCGGCGCGCGGCGAATCGCAATCTCCCATCTAGTCCTTTGTCAACACAAATGAGCCGCGCCACAAGAGAAAGGGGGTGAATAATGGAGGGAGCGCGGGGCAGATATCCCGGCCCAGTCGATTCCGGCACACCTCCGCCATGAAATATTGAGATGGCGTCCGTCCGGGAGCGCGGCGGTGTGAGGTTTCAGAGTGCAGCTGCTGCCGGACGGGCGCGGGAGCCCGGCGAACACGGGAGCCGAGCCTGCGGTCGCGCTTTGTTTGGAAATAAGCCCTCGTCAGCAAGGATGTCGTGGCGGGGGGGCGGGGGGGCTAATAAGTCGGCGGCAGAGGACTCGTTTAGTATCATGTGGTTTACAACCGTTTATTCAGGCCGCTGTGACACCGAGCGGGGGACGCCGCGCTCTGGAAGAAAGGAAGTGGCGGCAGGACAAACTGACTGTCCTCCCATACAAGCGTTTGGCTCCAGATGAATCACAGCCACCGGTTATTAACAGCAGCTCCCACAGAAACTCAGCAAAAAACACAGTTTCTCAGTTTTCATCGAAAGATGCTGCATTTATTCAGTCACACTATTTTTAAACTAATATATTTTACTCAATTATATTATATTATATTATATTATATTATATTATATTATATTATATTATATTATATTATATTATATTATATTATATTCCTACTTTATTTTATATGAGGGAACCACAATTTTCCCTCTGGGATTATTAAAGTTTTTGTAATATTTCTCAGCCTTAAATACATTTAAATTAGATGACAGTTTTCATTAGCTTTTTGCTTCATTTTGCTCTTTTATTTTGAATTTCTGTGTATTTTTTTTCATTTTTTCTTGTTTTTTTTAATATCATTTTGTACATAAACTAATAACTTGTACATATAATACAGTTATAATGGTTATGATGTCGTGATAATCTCGGATTTATTTCTCTGGGATCCAGGTTAAGTGATTGCTAAAAAAAATTGCGCTTTAAATCCTCTTAAATTCATCGTTAATCCGTGAAACAAACGTTAATAATATTTGGACACGCAGTACATTCCGAAGTTGTACTTTTGAGAAATATTTCATGTTTTTTTATTTCGATCTTTTTGGCCCTGATTTTATTCTGTTGGTGTTTAAAGCCGCTCGTCCTTCCTCCTCGTGTGTTATTATTCATCCTCTTTGTGTTGTTTCAGTCTGTAACGTTTCAATAATCCCGCTTTGTCAGTCAAATCTCTTTGTACAGTTTGTTTCTTATCTGCGCTTTTTCATCCGACCGAAGGCAGAGCTGATGCTGAGCGGACGCTGTTTACCCGCCAAGAGTCGGCGCTTCATGATGCACATTATAATTTTTCGCTTTCCAAACGTCTTCCTGCAGCTTTGTTTGCACTGGCGGCCCAGTTTCGTGGTCTGGACCAAAGCAGGGGAAAGAAAAAAACCAACGGCGTCTTATTGCATCTCAGCGCAGCTCTCTTTGTGCTCCGTCTGACATTTTAATCATTGGACCAAAAGGATGTAAACAGACAGCATATTGGATGCTGTTATGACACATATTACGCAACACAACTTTCATAAGTTCCTCAATCACCCTGCGTGACGGGATCAACGTGCTCCTCCAGAAAAACCGTCGCAAAAGTCGTCGATTTTTGTGTATTTTACGTGTTGCTCCTGAGTCGGTTTCGCAGCAATCAGCGTCCGGATCAGAATATACCGATGAGACGTGCAGACATGATTGACAGGTTTATTAAACCAATAAAAAGACCAACATGGCCCCTCGGAGCGTCCGCGGCGGCCGGAGGACTTCTGTCTCCTCGCAGCTCCCCCGAACGTCTCCGGGCGCCACGGCAACTGAAGCGAGAGCGGCGCCGTCGGCGGTGGCGTCTTCCTGAGCTGAAGTGACAGAATGCTGCTCGAAAACACACTGAGGATGGGGAGGGGAGGGGTTTGGGGGTTTGGGGGGCCGGGAGGGTTGGGGGGGGGGTATGTCACCGCGGCGTGGAAGCCAGGACGGAGCACCTGCGCTAATGTAACCGCGGCCGCACCGTCAGACGCGCGACGCGAGCGGCGAAATGAGGACCGTCAAAATATTTACCCCAAACAAAACAATCCTGAGAGCTCCTAACGCAGCTAAATAATCACAATGCAGCGTTGACAGAGTGTTTTTATGTGCAATAGTTTGACTTTTTCCAATGCATCGACTCATTAACAGTCACACTTCGCTGCGTTCCTGTACTGAGGGAGAGTTTTCTGGTATCCGGTAAATTCCCAGATGGGAACTGAGGGACGGAGCGAACGCCGGTCGGTCGGTCGGCCGCGACAACGAACTCGTTTCAGGCTCGAAAAAAAGTTTCGTTGACCCGAAAGTTTCCGATCGTTTCCCAGACGAAACTTCCAGTTTGCACCAAACTTCACACTTGAGCTCATTCCCTTTAATTCAGCTCTCGCTCCCTTCTGGATGAAGTGTGATTTCCGGAACACAATGCGGACGGGAATTGAGCGTCTCCTCCAAACTTTATTCAAACACCTGCATCACAATCGTACAAATTGTCTGTACTCCAGACGACAGTTAGGGGAATCAATAGCTTTTGTCTCCCGGGGTCGTGTGAAGCTTTTTCCTTTGTGGAGGGAAACCGACTCAGACTTTAATACCCCAACGTCTCCAGACATCCATTCAACAGTTAATCAACTTCGGAGCGCTCGGCGGCGCCTCCCCGCGAACCTAAAGTTGGGACACGGTCGGATGAGCGAGAGCCGCGATTTCTGAAGTGTTTTGCCTCAGAAGTACTTTTGATTCCTGGTATCAGAAGAGCAGACGCTGCGATTTGCTTGTGCCTAATGGAACGTCGGAGGAACTTATTTGTGATTTGGTTCCGGTGCTTTCCATCCCAAACCAATCCCCCCCCAACCCCCCCAACCCCCCACTTGTAGTTCGCAGACATCAGGGGGGTGTGAATGCAGAGCAGATCTTTTAAAGGGCGGCTATGAGAACCCTGCATAATGAGTTTCTTTTGAGAGAGAGTGTGAAATGAACAGCCGAACTGGAAGCCAATTTCGCCTTCCCCCGATGAAAAGCCTTTAATCCCAGATGAATCCTCTTGATCTACAGTCGCTCAGGTAGACGGGCCGCCTCGCCGCCGCCGCCGCCGCCGCAGAAGGGAAGCGGCTAAACGCTCCCGCGCGCCGACACAAGCTGCTCTCCGCCAGGCGACTCAGGAAAACAAGTCGGCGCTTAACTCCGCCCGCCCTCCTGCCGCCCCCGGACCTGTTTCCGGCGCCACATCCCGGCGTCTGTTGTTCCCCTTGTAGGTCAGGCCCCGTGTCCCAGAGAGCAGATGATGAGCTTCGTTATTGAGCCCGGCAATTACGCCCCGCCGGCCGCTCCCTCCGGTTATTCTGTTGCGATAAGACAAATGGAGGTGGAATAGTGATGCAGAGGCACGTCGCTCCGAGGGGGGGCAGGGGTGGCATTTGAGAAGCAACGGGGGGGTGACGAGAGGGGGGGGGGGACAGGCGGCCCACTTCGTGTTCTCCGCTGTCTCTTTCCTGATTAACCTCCAGGGAGGGACGGCACAGCCCAGCCGCGGATACTCCCCGCGACTCTACCTGCTGCCGCGCTGTTCCGACGAGCGCCCCCCCCGCCGACTTCAAAGCGTGTCCTGCTATTAGGCGCGGCGAGGGTGCCTTTCTTTACACGTGCTGCTGATTGGATGCGGGAGGATGATCCGTCGGGTGGATTAGCTCCGCCGCTCGCCGCTGTCACTCCTGACGCGCTGCTCGCCGGCTCCCCCCCCCCCACCGCCAGCGTCCCCGGATCCCCCCTGGCTCCCCCCCCCGGGGAGTCTGCCCGGCGGAGAGGCTTAATCCGTGTAATTACGCTGATGAGATGTTCGGCAATTAAAAAGTTCTGCCGCCCACACCGGCTTCCTCGCAGGCAGCCGGGAGTCACCGGGAGGGGAGGCGGGCGGCGTGGCACCTGAAGTGTTCCAGATGTTCCTGCAACTTGTATTTCCAAGTTGGCTTCGGAATTGAGGTGGGAACTCTGAGCTCCAGGAAGAAACTCCGTTCTCAGACAACCAGGAGCCTGAAAACTGGGAAAGTTCCAATTGAATCCGTCCAACAGAGACAGGTTCCTGTCTGCGTAGCAGGCCGTCCTGGAAGACGTTCGTTGGAGTCCGTTGTTGGACATCGGCTGCGATTCCGATGCTTCCTGGTGGCCTCCCTGAGGAGGGTTCAGGGTCTCACCTCTGAGAGACTCGGGACACTCGAGAAAGTCAACAACTGGCAATTCGATGGAACCTATCTCCAGGTCCTGCAAGACTTTCCCAGTTTCCCAATGGGAAATTCCAAGTCTGTGGGGTGTTTTCCTCCCGTTAGAAAGTGGGACAACCCGTTCGCTCGTGCAGGAGCCATTAGCATGACTCGGCAGGCCATTGCTCCTCGTTGCGGCCTGGGAGCGTTTGCACTGCGTCACCTTGACATCAAAGGACCATCAGGGGCGCCGGCAGGTCGACGGGGCTCACGAGCAGAGGAACGACGTGTCGCGCGGCGAGGTCTCGATCAGCGCTCGGCTCGTAAGTCTGGACGATGGCGGCCGCGGTGTCGCCCGTCCTCTAATTGCCCCTCAACCGCCACATTTCTCAGCATCTAATCACCAATGTGTGTGTCCGTGTGTGTGTGTGTGTGTGTGAGAGGTGATGAGGGGATCTGGCGGTCGCGCTGAGGTGCTGCAGGAGGTGACCTTCAGGGGAGGTCCGAGTAATGGAATCACGGGGAGGAAGCCCCCGCCTGGAAGCCCCTCCGTCAGGCCTGACACTGATGACCGCCTCCTAATTGAAACAAATGTGCCAATTAGGCGATTCATTTCTCACATCCTCTGCCACACACTCGCCGGGCTCATTTGTATTTGTTCCTTCATCTTTATTCCCTCCCTCCCTCCCTCCCTCCCTCCCTCCTCTCGCTCTCTCTCTCTTCTCTTGTGCTTGCTGAATTTTTTCATCATTACCCGGAGGGCTGTTGGTGGCAGACAGACAGTTAATGTGCAGTGTACACCCCCCATCCTCCCCCATCCTCCCCCATCCTCCCCCATCCTCCAAACACTGCAAGGGCAGAGTCATGCCAACCGTTAATTGCCTCTTCCTCATCACAGATAACCCGGGATGGAAATTGAGATAAATACATGAAAAGTGAGAGTGGGAGGGGGGGAGGGGAGGGGAGGGGGAGGGGGTGGATTGGTGATATTGCTCGTGTCAGCCACGAGTGACGGGTGACTTTAATCACGAGGGAACGCCGTCGACCAGCTTTATCTCTTCTCAAACGACGCCCGACCTCCCCCCTGCCTCCCCCCCACTAAAGGCCATCTGTAATTGCGGTGAAGAATCTGGGGGGACTTTGAAGAGCGAACTGAGAGTCCAACGGGGGAGGGGAGGGGAGGGGAGGGGCTATAAAACGGGCCTCGGCGTCGTCCCCCCTTTTTGAGGAGAATAAAGTGCGTCTGCGGTTCCAACTGGTTCAGCTGGGTGCGAGGAACCAGCCGATGTTGGGGAGCGATTACTGCGCTGTGATGTTCATTATCATTTTTATTCGCGTCAATATCCACCTCCGATCCATCATCCCTCTAGTGCGAGTGTGTGTGCGAGCGCATGTGTGTGTGTGTGTGTGTCACTTCTATTTACCCAGCGTTTGCATGCCCACAGGCACTTCCGATTTGCATCCAGCCTGAGCGCTGTTTATTAGGGAGGGCGCCCGCGTGCTTCCTATAAATCCATCAGCCCGGCCCGTTTTGCGACGCCATGAATGTAATTTGCGAAACGCAGCGATGCAGCTCCCCCCGTACCAGAGCAGGAGCAGTAAAGCGGCGCTAAGTTTGTAATTCATAATTAGTTTTCCTCTCTGTTGCTGGTAATTGGTTACAGCGCTTCTTTTGACTGCTTAATGACTTTCGGCGCTGGTGGTTTTGTTGCCCGTTCCGGGATGATCGGCGGCGGCGCGCGGCCTGACCGGCGTTGACGTTTGGCACCTGGGGTTGACTCCAGTGCAGACGCACAAAAACTTCTCAATGTGTCGCAGGAACGACGCACATTATTCATTGTTGGTGGAGCAACACAACGCTTCCAGTCGTCACAGTGGAAAGTTTAACGACGCTTATCCGAGGTGACGCTTTTGGAACAGCCACCAAACATTAAATATGTGCTGCTTAATGCAACACGAAGCTCCAATCTCCTTGTTTAGTCTATATTTTATGACGTAATGAACAACATGAGAGCTTGGTATGAAGTCTTAAGTGTGCATCTTTTGATTCACTTGAGCAATAACATCAATAATAACACGTTTGTTGCCGCATGAAGCTGCTCTCCAGCTCAGACTCCAGTCGTCAGCTTTCCCGATTTCAGGACTTTGTGTGTCTCACTTTGTTGTACTAATTGTGAGACGTTGTGCTGTGTGTGTGTCTCATTTAATCCCCCCCACCGCCGTGTGTCTCCCCCCTCGCTGCAGGTGGAGTGGCTGAAGAACGAGGAGCTGGTGAGCTCGCTGACCGACGACAACATCGACACCCGGGCCGACCACAACCTCATCATCAACGAGGCGCGCCTCTCCGACTCGGGCAACTACACCTGCCTGGCCAGCAACATCGTGGCCAAGAGGCGCAGCGCCACCGCCACCGTCATCGTCTTCGGTACGCCGCCGCCGCTGCCCCCCCTCCCCACCTCCCCCCAGCTGTTAATGGCTGCCGCGGTGTTTACTTCAGATCAAGTTGTTTGGCTTCCTGCGTGATGAAGCGACCCGTCTGCGCCGTCCCACTGAAGAGCAGCGCTCCCTCTTTATTCCAATGAATGCATTATTCAAAGCCTCAATTTACTGCCTCTCATTTAGACTCCATGTGTACTTTATGAAAGGAAATAAGCCAGTGTGTCTTAATCTCATTTAAAAAGAATGTCGCCTATTAAGTATTTATTTGCCGGAAGCCTTCCAGAAAGGCGGCGGCGCCGGCTTTGATGGCGCCGCCGAACATTCAGCCTGGAACGCCGGCGTTAGACGGAGGGATCATCGAGTAAAGTGCCTCAGTCACCGCACTAAGTGGGCGACTCCAACCTGTCGGCCAGTATGAGTCAGTGTCGCCTTTAGAAACGGCGTTTTCTTCCCTTTAATGGCTGTTTTCTTTGCTTTGGCGCGGCCCCGCGCCTTTATCTTAATCCGAGAGCAGGAACATTGAACTGGCAATTAGGAAAGAGGGAGCCGTATATCCACCGCCGCCGCGCTCCGCTCAATCTGCCTCCGCCGTTCCGCATTGTCGCCTCGCCGCGCCTGGCAGCCGGCGTAATCGTTAATAACTCCGGCTGCTGGCGGAGTATTTAACGGCGCCGGAGTCGTGCGAGGAAAAAGCGTCTGGCCGTGTTCTCGCGCAACCGCGCTCACGCCGCTGCTCTTTACCCCCCTCCCCCTCAGTGAACGGTGGCTGGTCCCTGTGGACGGAGTGGTCGGCCTGCAACGTGCCGTGTGGGCGGGGCATCCAGAAGCGGTCCCGCACGTGCACCAACCCGGCGCCTCTCAACGGCGGCGCTTTCTGCGAAGGCATGTCCGTGCAGAAGATCACCTGCAACGCCCTCTGCCCCAGTAAGTCCCGCCCCCGCCCCGGCTGGAGACAAAGGCTGCGTCCCAGTTCTCTTCCTCAATCCTCAACCTTATACCTTCAAACCAAGTGTCAACGGCTAGAAATGGGACACTCCTTAATGCAGATGCTTCCTCAGACCGTAGGGGGCAGCGTCACGCCAAAGCGGCGTTCAGTCTGTCCAGTCAGAAGAAGAAGCAACCGTAGCAACAGCAGCAAAAGATGGTCCAATAAATGCATTCTGGGTAGCCCTTACTTTTAAGGGAGGTAGCGGAGTACCTCAGTTTTAAGGAACCAAACGGCCATTTTATTTCTCGAACTCGCTCCTTAATTTAACTTCCTACAAACTGGGACAGCGCTGGCACTTCACAGGAGCGACCACTTTAAGGATTAAGGCTGAGGAAGAGAATTGGAACACACCCCAAAAACGCAGACTCTTTGACCACAGAGTGGCGCTGCTCTGATGCTGTCCAATCAGAGAGGGCCTCCTCCTCTCTGACGACGCTGTGGAAACGTTGGGGTGCCGAGGAGCTTCTTTGTTCAGCGGCTGCAGAGTGAAATGTGGCAGCAGGTCACCTGGCGGCGGTGATTTGTGTGTGATGGGGCGCGTTATCGTCTGTCTGCGTGTTTGTCCTGTGACGGACGGACGGCCTGTCCGGGGCCGCGACCGGCCTTCGCTCGGTGACGGATCGGGAGCGGCTGCAGCGCCTCCACCGCCCTGAACATGATTTAGCCGTTATACGAGATGACTGAGTGCTCAGTGGCGGCGACTCGTCTGGACGTGTGGCACTAAATCAGAGTTCAGACTCTGAATCTGCGACGCTGGACGCCGGCTTGGCAGCGAGTGGGCGGCGGCGGCGACGACGACTTCCTTTCTGCTCCCCCCCGACCGTCTCCCAGGAAGTCCTGGCGAGCTGCTGCAGTTTGACGTGAGCTATCGCTGTGTTTCCTCCTTTTACGTGGCTTCACTTCATGAGCTCGGCCGTTTAGGATCCTCTCCTCCCTCCCGTCTCTTTCTCATTACGCGCCGTTTTCTTCCTCGCGATGGTGAAAGGAACCGACTGCGTGGGCCAGTTTAGCACCTTGAATCCTTCACTGCGGAGTTATTCTGTTGTAACACGCGCAGAACGCGGTTCACTGACATTTTGTCGAGATAAGCAAAGGCGGCTGCTGGAGAGGATTGCTCATTTCCAAACAGAAAGCCTTCAGATTGCAGCTCTGAGCTCAGTGGCAGAGGGATTTCTCTGTCATCGCCTCGTGGAGAACGTTATTTGCTCAACGCTCTCGTTTCCTTTCCTTTCTGCGCTTCCTCGTCGGCGCTGGATGAGTCTTTCCTGCAGGAAGCGGCGGTTTGAGGGCCTTGCTCAAGGGCGTGCGCTTGCTTGGACTCTCCATTTGAACCCAGTTCACGGGCTGCCCCCCCCTTTTAGCTCGGCGCCCGAAATTCAAAGAAACCCCTCCGAGTTTCTCGGAGCTTTTTGTAAACGCCAAACTTACTTTTCTTTACCCGTCACAAGCGTTTGAGACCCGGCCCGGAGTGATGAAGCTCGACAGGGGACCAAAAAACAGCGTTCACGTTCAATTTTCTCCTGATATTAGCGGCTGACAAGCTATTAATTATTTACACCTCCAACAAGACTTTGCTTTCACTTTGGTTTTCACTTGACACACTTTGTTGCTGCTTTTTCTTTTTTTTCTTCCGTCGGCGCTTTACGTGATCACAGCGTGTCACCGCCGGTAACAGACGTTCATCCATCGCTGATATCCAGACTGACTTAAGTGACTCCAACGAGCATTAATTCCCTGCTCATTAGCATCACAGACGACCAATAATACGCACGGTGAGAGACAGATCCAGGAGTGACCTGACAGCATCGCTTCAACGCAAGATCGATCGGGCCGGCGAGGGGAGAGAAACGCGAGCCGCGTGGAGGAAATGGCAGCAGGCGAGGGGGGAGGGGGGCGCGAAGGGGGGGGGGGTTCATGACGCAAGTTGAAGCGACGGGAGGAGGCAGCAGCCGGAGAGGGGAAGTGACTCAGTGTGATTCAGGCCGAGGAGGTGGGCTGAGGTGGGCTGAGGTGGCACTTTGCTGCGTGCAAACAAAAAACAAGGAGGGACCTCGCTGCTGTGAGGAGGGAGGCGAGGTTCGCTCCCACAGAGCCAAAGGTCGCCTCGTTAGGTAAGCGCCGCCCCGGCCCCGCGGACGCCTCCGACAGACTTCGGAGGTGGACCGACGCGCCTAATTCTCACAGACGAGTCAGGAGTGGACTTATCGCCCGGCTCTCCGGGGCTGGAGGCTCCCGCGGCTGCTCTGACTTTACTTTTCATACAGATACTTCCTGGCAGCCTCCCTGCGTCTGCGTCTCCCTACAGCCTGCTGTGTTATTAGCTCCACCCTTGGTTTTTTGGTTGGTTCGTCCGTCTGTGACCAGAAATAACTCGGAAACTTCTCGATGGACTTGGATGAAATCTGCAGGTTGGGTGGAGGGTGAAACGAGGAGGAGGTGATAAGGTTTCAGTTGTTATCAGTCGTCCTCTGATCTAAAATGTTAAAAATCACCATTCCTGCTGCTGTGTCACGAAAGGGTGAAGTCTTCAGGACGTTGTTGCTACGTGCTGTTGTGGACCCTCGTCACTGGGGGGCGCTGTCACTTGATTGCCTCTCACTAGCTCAGTATATTAGCTCGTAGCGTTAGCTTGAGCTGGAGTAGTCTTGTGGAGGTTTGCGCTCTCCCGAGCGCCCTCTGGTGTTCGGTTTGTGTCGTCACAGACTTCACGTGTCCGATCCAACAGTAGTGATCCATTTTGCTCTGAGCTCACGCAGATTTTAGCAAACGACAACTTACACACGACTGTTCAGATCAAACTGCAGGCAACGCTTCACACAAGCTTCACCACGACTCACAAAACAACCCGAGACACAGCAAGGTGCCACTCGGAGAGTCTGTGTCGGTTTCCGTCCGACACGACTCAGCAGCGAGCAACAAAACGCGGCGCTTTGAGCTTTCCAGCTGCTGTGAATAAATAACGCCACCAAAAGTGCACACGTGATCGTATTTCACAGGAAACTACCGCACATTAAAAAACCTCCGCAAAGGAATCAGAAGAGCAGCTTTTAATGTGCATGATATACAGGCACGCCACATGGAAACTGTAAACCCGGAGCTGGAATAAGCAGAAATTTTATCTTTTTTTTCTTCTACTACAGCTCAGGTGACACATTGAAACAAATGAGTCCTTGGCTCCTGCAGCTTCTGTTTCTCTGCTTCCTCTCCCAACCGTAACCGTCCTCCTCCTCCTCCTCGCCGCCGGCCGGCCGGCGAGCCGGTTGCCAGCGCGCGTCGCTTCGCTCCTGGAGGCTCGTGCAGCCTTGTTGACTTTTGCCACCTGGCGAGCAGCCGGAGCGGCGAGCCGCGGTCGGGCCGTGGAGGGACCGCCGGCCGGACCGGCTGGAGACAGACGGCGAGGCAACCTTCGCTCCGGAGGCGGAAGCGCTCCATCAAAGACCCGTTAACACGGGGACGTCTGCTCGGGTCCGGCCGGCCGACTCTCTCGTGGAGAGTTCACAAACCTTTCCATGGAAGCACGGTGGCGTCCGGTACGAAGCTAACCAGAGAAAAGGCTGCTCGAGTTTCTCCTTTACAAGCTTCTTCCAGCCTCGGCTCTTCAGCTGGGGAGGGGGAGGGGGTTAATAAACCCCAGACAAACGACATCCTCTGTGAACCCCCCTCCGGAGAACAAAGCCGGTGTTGCACCTTATAAAATCCGTGCTCGCTAAGAAGCAGCAGTGACACTTTAAGACGGGGACGACGATCCTGAATATGCTGATCCAGTCAGAGTATTATCGCGAGCTTAGATCGCAAGAGCAGGTCTCTCTGATGGAAGACGTGCCCGCGTTCGCTTCGTTTACATCCGGGAGCCTCAGAAGCAGCACGAAACGTCAGTCAGGGAAACTCAAGCTACATGGAAACAACATGAAACTGAAACGCTTCCCTTTAAAGGCCTGTGACCTCCCTGTGACCTCCCTGTGACCTCCCTGTGACCTCTCGTCTAGCGTCTGCTTTGCTTTACACTGAAGCATAAATTTCTCTCCGTCAGGACGGCGCCGCGACTGAGCAACGACGTTTAGTGACCAGATGAGTCACAGATGAATAAAAGATAAACGCTAGCACACGACCTCCTTCCTCCTTCCTGTCTGTCTCTCAGGCGTCTTACCTGCTCCCAGTGAAAGTTTAGCTTTAAAGACGCGACGTGTAAAAACCCTTAAAAGCTTCAACGTTAAACGGATTGAAGCAGCAGGCGGGAGACCGCAGGAGACGCCGAATCCTCTCAACAGGAAACTGCAAAATCAGGCTGCAGGAAGGAGCTTCAGCTGCTGTTACTGTCTCACTATTTACTGTTTTTGTTGTTTTCACGTTGAGATTTAAGTTGTTGTGGATGCTGATGTTTTATGTTAGAAAGCGTCCAAACGTGAGGAGCTGATAATGTTCCAGCTCTGACAGAGACGGAGGACGAGGACGGTCCGCGGCGCCGCTCCGCTCTCTGCCGTCGCGTCTGCAAGTCCTCGCTGCAACAGACGCTTCGGTTTCAACGTGAAAAACGCCTTCATGCATATTCAGAGACTCTCTCCCAACAGGTGAGCCGCAAACGCAGCAGAATTTATTAAGGCTGTTTTACTTCTACAGTCATGAAGACGACAGAAAAACTATGCAAATTAAAACAAGCTCGCCGAACAAGCGAAACCATTACGTGCCGTGATGTTACGGTACCGGACAGAAAGGTCGCGGCCGTCTCACGCTCACAGTTTCCCCACCAATTACCCAGCGAGTCCCCGACCGTCCAAACGCTCCGAGGCTCGTCGTGTACAGCGGAGAGCGCACGGGGCCTCCCAGCTCACCTGCGACTCTGAATTAATGTGTTTCAGCTCTCAGATGGAGCGTGTTTTTGTTCACCTGGTGCAAAGTTTGCAGAATGTGGTCAGCTGTTTCAGGAAAGTTGCACAGCAGTTTGACTACGATTAAATATGAACAGCATGCAACAGAGTAGAAACAACAGGAGTTGATAGAGCAGAAGAGTCAGACAGACTTGTGCGCCGACGTCGAGGTGAGAACAGGCGTCGTCCGGGCGGCTCAGGACGCTTTGACTTCCTGCGAACCTTCAGCAGTTTCTCCCACATGAGGCGCCGCTGACAAAAAACAGGCAACATGAGAACAAAGAGCCAAACATCAAAAAACAAGGAAATGATTCCAGCTTTTGTTTTTTTTTTTTCTCACACAGGCCTCAGAAGTCTCAATCTCAAATCCACAAGTGAATAATTTATTTCACCTTTACTCTGCCCTTTGGAAATTCAAGGCCTGCAAATAGAAACGTGGGAAGAAGCTGTAGATACACCGCTGAGGAGCGCCGCTTTTAACTTTCAGATGACAGAGAAGAATCTGTATGAAACTTCATCACAGCAAAGTTCACAGCAACTTCAACACAGACGCGTTTTTATGCAACTGTGTTTTTAAAAATATCCTGTCCATCTTTTTTCTGTCCTTACGTATAAAGTAATAAATTAGCAGAGTTTCATCTAACTCGGTATTTTACATTGATGGTATTTCGTGTCACCATTTGTGACTTTATTCTAAAAATACTTTATACATAAAGAAGCTCGTGTGAGTGTGTGTGTGTGAGCATGTGTGATGTAAAGTGGTATAAACACTGACAGAAGGACAGCGGTTCTCCTGCTTTCACTCCACGCTGTTTTAAGAGTGTAAACTAACGTTGAGCATTGTGTGAGTGTGACTTGAAAGCATCCTTCCATTAGGGCCAAGGGACACATTGTGGAGGTCTTTTTTATAGCGCCGGCGTGTCGCTGCGTCAGTCAGTCAGTCAGTCAGTCAGTCAGCGGTGTAAATTCGGCTGCATCGAGCGCCTCTCGGCTGAGTGCTCCGACTTCTCTCTCGCCGGCCACTTTGTTGGCTTTCGTCTGGAAGTCTGCGAACACGCCGGGAAAAAGTGGTTCGTGTTGTCGCGGGCGCTTTTCTGTTTTTTTTCCCCCCCGTCCTTTTCTAAACAAACCGAGGAACGTAGGTATTGACTGACTTCTTCGCCATGGCAACCAAAAAGACGGAGGAGGAGGAGCTTGGTGCAGCCGAGTCTTTGTGAGACACAAAGTCACACAGCAAACAGTCAAACAAGCAGCCTGTGTGGCCGCAGCGGCTCAGTCGCACGGCAGCTGTGCAGCCCTTTTGATTGGCTCATCAATCATCCATCAGGTAGCTCCATAAATCCGGCTTTTGTGGGAAAAATCAAGCGTTTTTTAACTGCAGTTAAATCCTAAATAAAGGGCCCCTGGTGGGACTTTTCACTGGCTCGCAGCTGTATTTATCAGACCCAACAAAGACGCTGATTAGGCTGCCGGGACTCACTCGTGCTGGCTGCTCTGCCGGGCACAAAGACGGCCACTCTGTGCGCCCTCCTGATGGTTTCCACCACTGCCAGAGCTGCAAACAGCACAGTGGATAGCCGTCAGCATGTGCGGCGCCGTCGCGCACTGTGGCCTCTGTGTGCGGCTGTAAAGGAAGCCTGTTCCTACCGTCGGTGAACGAGGCTCTCCGGACCAGTTCGTGCAGCCACTCGTGCATCAAAACGCTCTGAGAGGAAACACAAACAACACAACTGTGTGAGACATTTCACTAATAATGG
>JAUESF010000012.1:18977303-18987704 GCA_032274765.1 Malacoctenus tetranemus | reverse complement strand
CAATTTTTGGATTTTTTTTTAAGTTATATTTTTTCTGATTTAAAAGAAAAAACAGAAAAAGACACTTTCTAAAATGTAGAGCAGGCCTGAAACCCCTCACTATGCTTTTATTTTGAAGGCTGTCTCTTCGTCTGACTGTGTGTGTCTGCCAGTGTTTGGCTTCACTGTAATCACTTGTCAAATCGAAGCTGACTGAGGAGCTCTGCAGCTCTTCATCACAGCCGGTTTGTACAGGAAGAGGAAGCAGCAGCCCTGAACGCAGAGTCACGTCTCCCCCTAAACAAACTGCATTAGCGCCCAAATATAAGTAAGAGCTGAATTTAAATGCGACACCGCGATTGAAATGCCATTAAATAATTAAGCGTTTGTGGAAAACGCTGCTCAGTTAATGTAGAGTTTAATTTTTGTTTTCTTTACAGCGACATGTTGTCCAGTCCCTCTCCTTTAAAAGGCTCCTATCGCCTCATCAATAATAAACCCAACAAGCTTGAGAGTTTTTGTGCAGCCTGCATAGCTTCACATAAATAATTCAGCCTTTTTTTTTTCTTTTTATAAAAGTGTGAGTTTTATTATAGCGCTCAGCTTCTGTGGTAAACTTTTATTCCATTAATCAATAGCAGTGAGTGGGTGTTACTTTATCTTTTGAATATCTGGCTTTGAAAACCTCACTGCGGATTCATACGCCATCACTTTGAAAAACTGGCAGCGACATGCAACTTTCCTTTAATTTATTTATTTTTCACGAAGGTCACACGAAAAAGTAGCGCCGCGGCCGCCGCGCAGCCACCTTGGAAATTATTGGTGGACAGGGGAAAAAAAAAGGGGGGGGCCGACTGGATGAGGCGGGCGATCGATGGCAGTGACTCAGCTTTGGCTTTTGGGGGATTTCGGGGTCGATCTGTGACTCCTGAACTCAAAATGAGATTTGCTTGACAACTGATTGATGTGCGGGGGTTTTTTTTCCAGCCGCATGCGGCCGTTCAGCAGCTGAGGAAGAGGAAGGAGAGGAAGGTTCGGCGTGGATTTGGGGGGGTGGGGAAAGATAAACGAACCGAAGAATTAAGAAGTTCTTTCTCAGGTGGAGATAAGCTGACGTGAGCTGCTGTGGCCTGCAGGTATCACCGGACCACTGATATCTGGGGGGGGGGGGGCAGGTGTCTCCCTGTTACCGGGCCGGAGCCGAGTGTTTGTGGGTGGAGGCAGACGTGGAAGCGGCCGTGAACCTCGTACGAGCTGCCGACGTGACTTGTCCGTCCGCTTTTGACACGAGCAGCTCGGAGCGTTGCCTTAATGACGGTGTGGATGCAGGGAGAGCAGCAGGGGGGGGCGAACGAGGTCAGGGGGGCGCCGAGAGCGACTTGGAGAGGCAGAGAGCGAGGGGGGGAGGCTGATTCAGAGAGGAGTAACTTCACTATGCTGGCGTCCAGTCGACACCGGCTGGTAAGACATGAAAGAGCTGCGGTGAAAAGCTAAACGCTGACAATATGAATCGAGATTTAAAGAAAAAGACGTCATTTAACGTCGTTACACTGCTGAAATGATGCTTTTTGGCCGGGTTTTGCACTGTTTTGGCCTCATACTGTATAACACGCATTAAAATCTTTAACTTAGAGCCTTTTTTCTGACCGTTTGAACTTCAAATTGTGATCATGTGGAGTAAAGCAGAAACCATGGCTCTTAATTTCCTTCCTACTTCAGACGAATGAATATATACAGTATGCGTCTATATTTACCAAGTCTTTATTGTCAAACAGTCGTAGTAAACTCGCCACCACTACTAGTCGTTGATGCTAATGAGTCTTTGCCTGCAAGCTTCTCATAACAGACTGTTTTCACTGACTTTTGTACGACTGATGAAGTGAAGGAAGTGTATTTGTTTTTCTCAAATCACTGCGAGAAATTCATGCTTGTTCTGACAAAGCAATGCTAATTAGCTGTTAGCCGCACTGTCTGACAGCTGAAGCTCTTCTCCTCCGTTGTGATGACATTTGCTGCGCCAGTTTACCGGCAAGAAAACTCAACAATTAAATTTGTACTCAAACAAACTCGGATGATTTTTGTAAGCGCAGGCGATCGGTTGGATGTTTTGGGTTGGATCAGCGACTGCCTGACCGTGTGGACTTCATAGAAAATAAAGAGATTCAGCGTTTAACTCGATCACATTCTGTGAACTCCCTCAGAAGGAAATGTCGAGGCCCGACCTCCCGCTCAACGTAAACTGTGATTTCTTTGTTAATTTTAAGACGAGAGCGACCGCAGGAATAAAACAAGTTCTGAGCGAATGATGACATTTACTGACATGTTGTGTTTTGCACAATCTCTACTCAAGTTCTTATTAACGACAAGAGACACAACAGCCGGTAGAATAGACACAAACAAAACTCTGAGAGAGAAGTTTTGGTTGAACATTAAAGGTTTATGGAAAATTAGCTTCTTCTCCAGGGCCGCACTCTTGCACTGCCTCAGCCGGGTGCCCACCGCCCCCTGCGGACCCCCCCCCCCATGTGTCATTAGTCACTAAATCTAAAAATAACTTCAGTTAGTCTTCTTCACATTGTTCATTCAGAATAATGCAGCTTGACTGTAACATGATCAGCAGCGTTTGGTGGGACCTTAAGTGGATGAACACTCACCGTATCGCTGACACACACTCACACCAGCCGTCTGTTTGTTGTCACCGACCAGCTTTGTGTTGTACGAAGGTAATTTTCACATCTGTTAGCGACCGAGTGGAATTATCGCTGACTCCAGGTCAGGTCAGGGGTCGAGGACCCGCTCACCAAGCCCCGCCCTCTGATCGCTAATTGCAGCGGGTTCAGGCTTGGGGTCTGTGCTCACTCGGGGGCGCAGCTGACCACCGGCACCCCCCTTTAAAACACCGGGGGAGCGCGGGAAGACCCTCCGAAACCCTCCTGTGATAAAGTGTCACTGGGCAAATTGGACACAGTAAGTGAAAAAGTGTTGTTGTTTCTTCAGCTCGTTAAACCAGCTCCACCAAAGCAGCCAATTTAGCAACTTTACAAGGAATTTTAAAGATATTGTCACATAATAACGGCTGTTATGGCTTGAAACTCGCACATACAGTGCTAATATACGGGGCAGTCCTAATTATCCCTTTGGATATACACTAATTTGCTATATATTGCTGGTTTATGTGCCCTGACAGGGGTTAAATCTTCTCCCAGCGCATTAAAACTTTAACAATATATTCTTTTTTTAACAAAGAAAGTTGTTGAGGGGTTTTTTTTTTATTCCCACAGTCGCGCTGCAGCAGAGGAACGGGCTGAACTGAGAAAAAAAAAAAAAAGGGCATAAGAATCATAACGTGCTGTCGGCGAAGCAGCGAAAATGTCACCAAAACAAATTAATGAGAATCTGGCGAGTTGCCAGTTTAAAAAAAAAAAAAAGAGAGACTAAAACTAAACAACACAGAGAGCCATTAGTGGAACAAGTCAATGCTGGGCCTGAGTTACAGTAACACATTTTACCCAGAATGCACTTTACCCAGAGTGCATTTTCAGCTGACGGTCGTGAATTTGAACGCTGTAAATTTACTCTAAACACAATTGAACAGTGCATTGTTGCGTAATTTTGTACCATAATGACTCACAGAGGCGTCAGATTTGTTTCAGTTGAGGGGGCCACATGCACCCGAATATAAATCCAGGTGGGCCGGTCCAGTGACATCACACCAAGTTCACCTTTTTTACACTTATCACTCTGAGGTTGAGCTCAGACTGATGGTCCGGTGGTTCTGCTGCCACCTGCTGGTCAGTTTGGCATCCTGCATCACCAGTTAACGAATCACTACCACAAGGTTGTTGTAATCTTCGTTGCACTTCCTCGGCTCACTGTGAGGGTCCGATGAGACCCTCGATAGGGCTCGATTCAACGCCTGACCTCACCTAACAACGTCTCCACGTCTTCTTTATGGTTCAGGTTGCAGCGCCACAGCGCCACTCACAGGCCTGGCATGGATAGTGCACCTTCCCCTGTGGTTTCATGTGAGTGAAGACGTTTCCTGATAAGATGCTGAGTTTACAGTAAACTTTTACACGTCTCCCCGCGAACGAGGCCTCAGTTTTAGATGACGAAGCCCAAGCGAAGCGTTTTTTTCTCAGGTGTTTGTTACGCTACCTGCTTCTTCTTTACCAGGAGACAGATGAGCTCATTCAGAGTCAGAGCGGCGCGTCGCGGCAGATCTGTCAGGAGAAACAATATGCCCGGCACTCACCGGCGACCGCGGTCCATTTCACCGAACACTCCGCGCCGTCCCCGCAACACAAACATCGCGCCTGCATCTCAAGCAGCGCAGAAGAAGAGTGTAGGCAGCGCTCGGGGAACATCACAAAGGAAAATTACCTTTCCCACCACCCACGAGGCTGCATCGTCCCAGTGCTGCCAAAACCTCTTCAGGCGCCATATGGTCGCCTCATATTTGTTAAGCTAAGCATGATGAGCTCTTCCTTGATCAGATAACGGAGCGTGGCAGAAGAAGCCCGGCCATTAGCATGCACAGGCCTGTCTTGGTTTCATCGCCTTGCATCAAATCTCATTATGTAAACAGGCCTGGGGGTTAATGGGGAGAAAACGTCTCTCAAGCTGTAGCTCCGCGCCGCCACCGTCTATTGTTTGTCACGCTGATGATGATGAGTGTGCGGGCCCGCCGTGGAAACAAAGTTGACTGAGTGAAAGTGAACCACCCAGAGGAAACAGATTGGATTAGTCAAGTTGAGAGTACTGCTCTCTTTGTACAACGTACTACACTTATTGAGTAACTTTACCTGTTGCTCAGGAGTTTTCGAAAGAAAATACGGTTAAAAAAAAAAAAAACATCGATTTAAGTTCGGTTGAAGTTATTTGAAGGTTTTGAGTGAAGCAGTCCTGGGAACAGTTGTTCCACCGTGCCTGACGCAGCGGTCAGAGCATGTTCACTCAGCGTAACACGACGAGCTGGCTACAGTCCTTCGTGACCGTCCGTCGGCTGCCTCCAAGGTGCTGACTGACTGACTGACCGACCGACTGACTGACTGACCGACTGACTGACTGACCGTGTCTCCAGACTGTAGCCAAGAGGTCGTAGATCCAGTAGCAAGATCCTCCAACAGCCACAACCTGCCCTCGGTTAAACACACGAGTTCACCTGAGAGGTCGTACTCGGCGCACCCAGACCGCAGCTCCAACGTACAACACTGTGGTCCGTCACCAGTATTAGAAGTAACACTTGTCTCGCTGGCGTCATAAATGTCTCACCCTGCAGTGGTGCAGTGTTGAGCTCTGCCGCCACACAGTGAGAAAACTCCCGGTTTGATTCCCTTTCTGTTGGAAAGCATTTGGAGGTTGAGTGATGACTGTGCTGCGGTTTCCCTGTCTGGGGACCCTCTGAGATGCAAATGTGGGTCATAGAGGTCGACACTATTTCTACAAATGTCAAAATAAGGAGGACCAGGACCGGCCTGATGCTTTTATTTTGAAGGACCTTGCTTCTTTTCAATGCTGGCGAGATTGGGTGTGTCTGCTACTGCCATCGGTGTTAGTTTTTGCATTTTTATTTTGAAATGTGGTTGGTTTTTTGAACAGATGCTCCGGTTTTCTTGCTTTTTGCTCAATAGGTGGTTTATTTTGCTGGGAAATCAAATAGGAGTTGATGAATAAAATACTTCAACCGCCTGAGAATGCTACTCGTTGCTATTTAGATACAGTTGCTTCAAAACTACGATTTCCAATTCCCCTGAATGCATTGGATCTTGTGAAAAGTTGATGAAGACTCATTAAGTGTCAATCAAGGTGTTACCAAGGGGACTGATGGAGATGGAGGAGAGTTTTAGGGGTTAATTGGAGATCAAAGGGGAGGTCCATATCCTTCTTTAGAAGCAGTGGGTGTGTGTGTGTGTGGGGGGGCCGACCGTGTCCCTGTGTTGGCCCAGTGGCAGACTGGTGACCAGTATAGAGAGTCCTGGCTGAGCTCCATGTCAGCTGGGATGAACCAACGCCAGCGCTGGACCACGAGAGGATGAATCAAGCGACTGTTGAATTCCTCCCGGTGTGTTTTTCAGTGAAACGTGCGTCTCTTCTCTTTGTTTTTCTCTCTCCTCTTAACCGTGGCCGGTGTCTCTCTCGGCTCTGTTTCTGCTGCAGTCGACGGGGGCTGGGACGAGTGGACCGAGTGGACGGCGTGCAGCAGCCAGTGCGAGAAGCAGCGCAGGCGGGAGTGCAACTCCCCAGCGCCCAGACATCGAGGCAAGATGTGTGAAGGGAACAGTGAGGCGACTGAGAACTGCACAGATGGACTGTGCACCCAGAGTAAGGCCTCCTCCTCCTCCTCCTCCTCCTCCTCCTGCTTCTTCTTTCATTATTTCCTCCCCAACTGCGTATCGCCATCATCATTATCGTCATTTCCCAAACATTATCATCACCATACATACCCTCACTGTTCTGTGGCAAGCCATTACAAGCATGTTTGAACAGGAGCGAAAATAGAAACACAAGAGGTCCGTCGGTTGGACACAGATTGGCGGTGCATGATGATGTCGCCCTCCCTCCCTCCCTCCCTCCCTCCCTCCCTCCCTCCTCCCTGTGTGCTGCTCTCTCGACATATTGTGTGTCAGGCCGAGTCTGTCACCCAGGCGTCGGCTCTTGAACGCGGCTTGATGTTTGAAATGAAATGTCATTGCACTGTTTGGGTCATGCACATGCAATGGCTTCAGAGGCGGGGTGACGCCAGGGTGACGGAGAGGGGGGGGGCGGTACGGCGACGGACGCCTGCACGGGGCTGAACTCCTGCACCTCACATCCGAGATGGTGATTTGAAAGAAATCGAGAGAGAAACCGGACAGTTTTCAAATCACAACGCGCGCTCGAAGTGCCTCGCATCAAACGTCTGAATCGGCTTGGCGTGGGGCTCGGTGGCGTCGGCGGCTGCTTCCAGCCGAGGCGGCCCCACCGGCCCCAGGATGTGCACAGCTGCAGCGAGCTAATGCTAATTCAGGCCTTTGCCAAACGGCTCCGCGGAAGTCTCGGCTGTCATCCTGCTCTGTGCATGCTTTTCGTCCATTTGCTCCATTCAGGCGCGGCCACAGATTGCTCGGTGGTAGAAAGAGACGCTGCTCTGTATCCGCGGTGACATTTGAACACAAAAAAAAAAGAGGAAGTTACAGAGCGGTGTCTTTTTCCACATCCAGATAATGGCATCGACGCTAGCTTGGCGGCTGTCAGGCGTCATAAAGGGCGACTTGTCGATCGTTGCTCATTTTCAGAACTCAGTTAATTCAGAATATGAATTTTTTAAGGTTTATAGCGATTTGTAGAAGATCATTTGAAAGGAGTAAAACCTGCAATTGGCCTGTCTTTTTATATTAAAGCAGGCATTAGCTCAGCAGCTACATTTCATCACTCAGTCATATTTATATTTGAACAATAGTACAAGAGAGCAGTGTTATATATCGTGCAAACTTTTTACTGTCATTGGTGCCAACAAATTGGAAATAGCATGAGTGAAATGAGATGGTAGTAATATGTTATTGGGTCGTGCTAATGTCCGACAAGAGAGCAACAGCTCTAGTTTTTTAGCTAGCAACGAGCCAAGTCTATTTGTTTAGCCCCAAAACAGGTTTATTAGCTGCTAGCTAAAAGCTAGCCTCACCTCGCAAGCTAATGATGTGTTTTCAGCTAAAAAGCTAACAGTTTACCTTTTGTCTGAAATGCTAGTTTTCAGCTAGAAGGTAAAACGGTAAGCTAACGGTTTAGTTTCTGGCTAAATGCCCGAGTTACACATTTTGCCAGAGTTTGGTTTGAAGAAACGTGATTCAGAGAGTATTCAAACTGAAGCGTTAGCTAATAGAAAAGGTATTTTGTTGATGCGCGTTAGCATGGCTAACTGTAACTTGCTAATTCTTTGTGATTGGAGTTTTTGGTTCTTCATAGCTCGCAAATAAGCTGCATTTAATCACAATCTATGAGGGAGAAAAGCGTCACATAAATTCACATTAGTGGCTGCAACAAATGGAGGTTTATTGCTAAACTCCTAAAAGGCAAACTGTAAACACAAAAGAGTCTAATTGTCGTATTTAAGGGCAGTTGGAGCAGGTAAGTATGAAAACAAAGAAGCAGCACGACATCCACCATTTAAAGGACGAATATCTGATATTAGGTGCTGCTGGGAATTAAGTGATTCTCACATTTCACCTTAAAATAGAAACATTTTCACAGCGAAGATAAAGATTTAACGAGTGCCGTATAAGGAATCACAGCATTTCATTTGGACCGACTTCACCACTTCTTTTATGGGGGTTTTTATCTGTATCTAATGTGATTTGCGCAGACGGACAGACTCTGTCCCTGATCCCTGCCGGTGCTTCTTTACCTGGAGATGTGGGTGTCCGTTTGGAGATACCTCAGCAGGAGTGTCTCTGGAACTCCTGAATAAATCAAAAGTTGCTCTCCCACTCGAGCTCGCCGGTAATTATCCGACTCAAAGACACCTTTAGGCAGCGCTGCACCTCGCCACCTTTTATCCACGGAGGTACGCAGACAGTAATGACGCCTCGCCGTCCTGGCCATTATCAGATCCTCGTCGGCAGGAGAGCGTCGTCCCCCCGTCCCCCCCCCCCCTTACTCAGAGTGTGAGACCACTGCTCGTCACTTCACAGAGGCTCAGACTTTAATCACCACTTTCTCTCCTCTTTGTCTCACTCTATCTCTCTGTCTTTGCAGATCGAAAGCTGCTACATGACGTTAGACCTCAAAGTGAGTCTTCCTCAGTGGATTTTCTTCTTCTACTCCCCCCTCCCGTCTCTCCTCCACCTGCCACTAACGTGTAGTATCAGAGAGAAAAAGGGTGCGTTCCAGTTCTCTTCCATAATCCTCAATCCTCAACCTTAATCTTCAAAACCAAGTGTTAACAGCTAGAAACGGGACACTCCTTAATGCAGATACTTCCTCAGACTGTAGGAGGCAGCATTACGCCAAAGCGGTGTTCAGTCTGTCAAGTCAGAAGAAGAAGTAACCGTAGCAACAGCAGCAAAAGATGGTAAAATAAAATATGTTATGCAACAGCGGGGTCACTGATCCATGACATCTAAAATTTAGACCTCCGTTAACAAAGAAATGGACATTTGGAGCTCACTGTCTTCGCTGCCATGTTTATTAACTGTAAGAACGCAATGCATTCTGGGTAGCCCTTTCTTTTATTGGAGGTAGCGGAGAGAACCTCAGTTTTAAAGGAACCAAACGGCCGTTTCGTTCCTCAAACCCGCTCCTTAATTTAACTTCCTGCAAATTGGGACCGCGCTGGCACTTCCAGGGGAGCGTTTTTAAAGGATTAAGGAAGAGAATTGGAACGCAGCCCAAAGTCCCGCGGAGGAGGAGCCGCGTCTCTCGGTACAAACCCAAGCGTCGTGAGTTACCGCCGTTTAGCGGGCTCTGATCAGAGCCGCCGCCACTACCACCGCCGCCGCGCTAACCCAGCCAACGCTCATTACGCATTCGTGTCATTACTCAGCGGCCGACTTTCTGTGACAAGCGTGACATCACAGCTGTGTTTCTACTGGCAGCCGGGAGATGTATGAGTTGTGACAGGCGAACATGTGCCGCGTTGCGGAGGATTAATGGCCTGTAATGGCTGCAAACGAGCTAATTTGACCAATTTACGGCGCTGTCCGCCGCGCTCCTGCGGGCGGCCTCAATCACCCGCCGGAGTCCGCCCCGGCTAAGTGATTGTCAGGTGCTAGCGGAGCGCGCCGGCGCTTTCCCATTAGCTCGCCCACTTCAGTGTCACAAGTCTTCGTTTTAAATCAACTTACCTCTGATTGGTTCACGCCACAACCGGTGACCGCCCCCGCCGCGAGGGATCCAGCGCCGTGATTGGCTGCAGAGCGGAGCCTCTCAAGGCGGCGAGGCTACTCGCCTCCCATGCTAGCTGCTTCAGTGTGATGTGTAGCGGTTCGGACCAACGGCTGCTTGTTTGCTCCTGTCGGAGCTGCGCAGCGCAGCACAGAGAAGCAGCACAGATGGGCCGCTCCATCTTCACCACTTTCCATCCTCCTCCTCCTCCTCCTCCTCGCCGTCATCTCCACGCTCCGACTCCTGCCTTCGCTCGCCGTTCGCCACCGCCATCGTAGCAGTGTTGTTTATCTTCATCTCCTCCTCGCTGTCCGTCCGTCTTTGTCGGTGACACCAAAACGTGAAGCGTTTCATGTGCGACAGCAAGAAAAACAAAAGCAATTTAGAACTTTAAAAAAAAAACATAAAAATATAAATACTAAATAAATAATAAAGTCTAATTTTTTGGATTTTTGACATGAAATTTAGCTCTCATTCAATTTTAAATTTAGCATTTTAAATCAAACATTTTACAACTTAATTAATGGATTATTTTTGTTGTTGACTTTTTTCCTAGTTTCC
>JAUESF010000012.1:18847989-18869172 GCA_032274765.1 Malacoctenus tetranemus | reverse complement strand
GATGTTCCTGTTAGAAGGAACCATCACCTGATGGAAAACACTCCAACACAAAGTTCCCATCACATATAAACAGAAACAGATCCGTTGGTAAAAGGTTCCTCCAACGATGGCGCCACATCTACACCAAACCGTCCATTCACTGAAAATACTGCAGTACCAACGCCACACCTGTAGGTGGTGGCCCAAGCGCAACAAAACTTAGCCAATGAAAATATAAACACAAACAAAAACAGGAAGTAGCGAAATCAAGATATGTTGAGGACACATGTGGAGAGGACATGCCAGAGAGGACAGAGGACAGGAACTGCTGCGTCGCATCAAAACCAACTAAATATGATTTTTTGAGGAGTTTAGCTTGCTAGCATCAAGCTAACGTTGAGCCTTTTTCTTGTAGTGCTGCTTGAAACAAAGATCCAGCCAAGCTGTCCCTGACCTCTACTCTGAACGACAGTTTCAAAAGTAAATGTTTGAGGTCTCAGGTTACAGCACCTCCTTGTGGATAACAGCTGAAACCTGACTCTGCGCCCACGGGGGCCTGTGCAGAACTGAACTGCGTAGAGTCGAGTTGGTTCGGGTGTAAACGCCCCGACATGTTCGTCCTACCGTGCAGAAAAAAAAGGCCCTTTCATGGCAAATGCTGCACATGTTGCCCTGACTGTGGTTTCAAGCTCCGGTGAAGGCAGATGAATCACCGGCGTTAGGAAAACTCTGTCTGCCCAGCGGCCTCAGAGTCCAAATATTTGGTCTTTTTATTGTTCGCGGCATGCAGTTAACGCAGCGAGGTTTAGAAAGCGAAGGTGGCGGCGATAGCAGTCACATCCTCCTCGCTCATATCTGTCTCTGTTGGTAGGAGCTGCTGCCTCCTCCTCCTCCTCCCCCTCGCCGAGCGCCGCGCGCTCCTTTGTCTCGCTGAGGTTTGTTTGGCCCGTTGCTGTCCTGCCGGTGGTTTTCAGCAGGACTATCGCTCGGCAGAGTGGAGGCTTCCTCATGTGTTTGAGCAAAGCCAGGTCTTGTCTGGAGCGAACAGGAAGAAGCAGGAGAAAAAAAACCCAACGCATACCGCGCTGTCTCCTGAAGTTCCAGTTTGCTTTAGCAACCGTCGGTGCACAAACCGTTGCTGGATGCCACCGGCCCGTAAAGCCGCCCGCGCGGCATCGCCACAAACACAGCCACCCTTGTTAAACCATCACCGGCAATTTGAAATGTTAACAGAAGGTGTCGTCTTTAAAGTGCTGCGGAGGACCGGCTGGCCTTGCTTCCTCCACGCGTCACCGCTCTGGCATGCAAGATCGCCGCGTAGAGCTCTGACTTAATGGGTCATTTAGGCGATGAGCAATCTGAGCCCGTACCGTTTGATTCAGATTTGATTACAGCTCGTCGACGACTTGCAGCCTGTTTTATTGACGTGCTGCCGGGTCGGGCTGCAGTCTTTTTTTTTTTTTTTTGCACCTCAGAAACGTAAAGTTGAGGGTTTTTTTTTCTGCTCTCGGTGTCACGATGCCGCCCGTCACCGTCCATCCATCCTGCATAATGCATCCAACATCCCTCCCCTCCCGGCTGCATGTTCAGGAGGAAGAAGGAGCGACTCAGCAGCTGCTTACAGCTGTGAAATGCATTGATTTGATAGACAAACTCATCTGGAGCTTTGTTTTAAAGGGGGGGGGCGTTTTCAGCGTCCACGCTCCAAATCAAATTAAGTGCTTTGCTTTCTCTGCTCTCGCTCCACCAGGACTGTCAACAGCACAATGGAATGCAAATTGGCTGCCATTTAAATGGAGGGCTTTCACACCTTTGGCCTTATCATGGAGAGACGGAATGAAAGCTGGGGAGGGGGCGGACCCTCGGAGGGGAGGGGGTCTCCGAGGGTTTACTTTTGATTAGGTTTGATAATGAAACACAAACAGCGGAGGAAGACGAGGCACTGAAGCACTCGGCGGAGAACACACACGGAGGACCTGCAAAACAATCAGTTCAATGCGAGTCGGGCTCCTCATGTTATTTCAGGTTTCGGTGTCCTCGGGGTCTTTTTGTGTTCTCTGCAACACATTATTGGAACCAGCGCAGTGAGGAGCGAGTCGTCCCCCGTCCTCCCCACCCATCCACCCCCTACCCCCCCGATCTGGTTAGTGCCTCTCGTGCGTGATCATGACTTCCAATCTGAGTGCTCTGGAGGTAATTTCGGTCTTCTGAGAGTCTGCACGAGTTGAAATATCACATTTTTACCCCTTTTCTCAGGCCGTCGTTTTGGTGTTCTCACTTTGAGTTCGTGCAGCTTCAGCCTCAGAGGTTCGGACTTGGTTCTGTGTTTGTCAAACCTTTGCCGGGTATTTATTTTGCAAATGAAACCTTTGCGATTTGCTTACAAAGCCAACAGAGGACGGCCTCCAGCTGAGAGGTCGTTAATTTAATGCGAATGAATTTCCTCCCATTAGGGGTCATGGGGGGGGGGTTGTTGCTTTTTACCCGGCAACACATTGTTGGTTCCTCATCCAGTTTGAGCCCGTCGACACATTCGCGCCAGAGAATGCAATGAAAATCAGGTTGTTCAAGAGGTGAATTAACTCGAATTAACTCCTACGATGGAACACAAACAAAAGCAGCTCGGAGTCAAGTTTTCTGACTCAACTTGGGTCAAACAATCCTTAAAGATTAGAGCAGACTTAAAGGCCTTATTGTGAAAAGTAGATACTAATGGGACTTTATTAGAAAAGTGAATTTTTGGGGGGGAATTTCCTGCATGTGTCACTGTTCTTCAAAGGCTGTCGTGATGAGTCGTCGACAGATAACGTGATAAGAAACGTGGTAAACACTGACATCTGTGTTGTTTGGGAAAGATTCTGAATGAGGGAAAATCAATGTGGGAGGAGAGTTTAGGAAAGACAAAGTGAAAGTTTTCTCTCATTTCAATAACTTTAGAGCTTTAAATGTTTGATTTTGAGACTTTTACAGTGTTTACATGACATTTAACACCAATATTCACATGATTGGATGATTCACTTTCACTGAAAAGTAAAATAAGTTCAAACACTCTGATTTCTTTTCCAGTATTTCGATTTTGAAACTTCAACTTTCAAGTTTAATGAGTGAACCTTTAACTTTTACACATTTACTAATCAGCCTTTTGGAGAGGTCGATGGATGGCCGTCTGGTTTCCGTACTGCTGATTTCAAATCAGCGCTGCTTTGTGCACAGATGAGCTATTAAAACAGAGGAATAACGCCCCGCTCTGAAAGAAACGGCAACAGGTGAGAGTTTTGACGGGATCAGAGGAGCGGGTTTATGCTTTATGGTTGCGCAGGCTCTGCAAGAAGTTTAGCACCAACTCTGTGCGCGCGTTTCTTTTTTATCAGAGTGGCGCAGTGACAAAGGAAGTGCAAGCCGGGGAGTAGTAAAAGGGAGGGGCGGGGAGGCTCCTGGGGAGTTTTTACACACTGGGTAATTAAGCGCTTTGACTGACAGCGGAGTGCCAAAAGGCGCAGACGCGCTCCGATTGGCCGGCGCGCACTCTACAATCCCCTCTTGTTTCCACGCCGGCTTCGGGCAGAGCGCTTTTTTACCTCCCCAAACGCTCGCAGGGAGCCAGACGCAGCACAGCAGCGGAGCGCGGCGGGGCTGCAGCCAGGAGGAGACAGTCTGTGGACTTTACAAGCAGCAGCGCAGCAGCGCCTTTAGCCCGCGTTGTCATTCCCCTGCAGGTCCTTCATGAAGTGAGCGCCGCGCCGCACTCTCAGCTCCGCGTTCGTCTTACTTTTTTGCCCAGTGAAAACATGAGGTCCGAGTCTTCGTGGAGGATGTTCCGCCTGGCTGTGACAGTGGCGCTGGTGTCGGCGTGCGGGGCGTCAGAGTACGAGTACCTGAGCTGGAAGTCGGACTCGTACAACGGCGGGCGCAGCTACGGCAAACCGCCGCAGTGCGTGGGCATCCCGGAGGACCTGCGGCTGTGCCACAACGTGGGCTACCTCGAGATGCTGCTGCCCAACCTGCTGGAGCACGAGAGCATGGCCGAGGTGAAGCAGCAGGCCAGCAGCTGGGTGCCGCTGGTGCACAAGAACTGCCACCCGGGCACGCAGGTCTTCCTCTGCTCGCTGTTCGCGCCCGTGTGCCTGGAGCGGCCCATCCTGCCGTGCCGCTGGCTGTGCGAGGCCGTGCGCGACAGCTGCACCCCCATCATGGAGGCCTTCGGCTTCCCCTGGCCGGAGATGCTCACCTGCGACAAGTTCCCGCAAGACGACGTGTGCATCGCCATGACGCAGCCCAACGCCACCGTGGCCACCAAGACCACAGGTAACACACACGGCAGCATCAGCAGGCAGCGCTTACAAAGGCAATCACCTGCTGCTGCTTTTAGAATAAAGTTGTAATAATTTAACTGAAATAAGAACATTATGGCGGTGAAAGAGTCACTTTAATGGACTCTCCTGACCATGAATCCAGTCAATCTGTCTCTTTTTGCCACTTCAGCTTCTATTTAACAGTGTGATCACATTCTTTATCATTGAAATGTTGGATTATTGTGTCTGCAAATTGCAGAAAATTGGGAGGAACGACTTTTACAAATGGCCTCAAGCCCAGGGCAGCAGCTAGAAAATAAAGGGGGGGGGGTCGCACCTCCGTCCCCCTCAAAAATCTGGTGCCACAAGATGAACGAAACAACGCGACTAAACACAATTAATAAGCGGTCCCTGAATTAAAATGTCTCAGTTGCTCAAATCAAATTCAAAAGTGAAGTTTTTTGAGCTTTCTTCAGGTTTTCAAGTCACGCATGACGATAGCTGATAAAAGTATCTGACGCTTCACCAACAGAGTGTAAAAAATCCCCCTGAGAGTTGCTAAGATTTTAAATTTAGAGATATAAAAAAAGAATTTGTTTGTGTCACTGTAAAAAAGTTTTTTTCTGACAGGTCAGATGACAAAAACTCGTAGATTTTTAGTTTTATTGACAAAACTGGGCAGATTTCCAACTTTTCCATCACAGACGCTGCAACGCTGCGATTGAGATTCGATGAATGTCTGAAATCTGTTTTCTCTCTTTGATCCGGCGACCCCGCGACCGTGTCTTCATACAGTACAAAGAACCAAACCCAAACTCAGTACCTGCCTGAGAAAACAAACAGGCGCCACTTTTGCTGCCGCGTAAAAGTCGACACCGGCGCGGCTAAATGAGCTTCAGCCTGTTGTTTCAGGGGTGAAGACGTGTTTGCAGATGCAAATCCCAGCACAAACACACTGAATGCAACCTTTTGGGGGAGAATATTCAGCCCCTGGATTAGATCCCATTCTAACAACCTGCCCCTCACCTCCCCCCTCCATATGTCTAAAGGAGTCGTTTTCTGTGGTACTCTCCAGTCCGTGTACCCTGCCAGAGCCGCTCTGGGTTCAGCGTGAACATGAAGTCGCTTGCTGTTGACTGAGAGTGATGTTGTAATATTGGGAGAGCTCGAACAGATGGTAGTCATTTATTTCAAGGTGTCCGCTGGACCGGAGGACAATACTGGGAGGAAGTCCAGCAGCGAGAGCAGCAAATACCTGCATCTATTATTCGCCGTCTCCTGACAAACACGTTAACAGGGAAATGGGACTGTCCAGAAAAATGGGAGCAGAGAAAAAACCCAGAAAACCTTAGTCAGGAGGCTGATTGTTCCCCCCCACCTGAAAAAAGTCTGTCTTCCATCTTTTACTACGATTAGCTTCGTTTACGCAGACTGAACAGACACATCAGGAGGCGTCGGCCAAACGGGGACACCGTCCAAAGCGGTGGTCTGAGGTCTGACCCCTGAAAGCTGACAAACAACAGAGACCTGCCGAGAAAATCCTGAACACGTCCCGTGACGATCGGGGTTGGTTGGAGGTACGAGTCCTCGCCGGTCGCTCACAGAGGAACTCACAGCTGCCTTATTCACTTCCATCAGGGGAGGGGGGATTTCCATCATCACATCATCAACTCTTATGTTTCAATCCTGAGCTGTAAATATACTTGAAGGCCCTTTTGATGGTCATAAATGGCGGGGGGGCTGTGGATCTTCCAGCGATTACACAGAGCTCACTGCATCTGTAGGGGGGGTAGATATCCCGTGTGTGTGTGTAGACGGGGGGGGGGTTTGGGGTGGGGGGTCGGTGCCACTGACTGACACGGGGGTTTTTGAAGAAGCCTCCCCTCTGAGGGTGAAGGGGGCGGGACCACACAGAGCTCCGTGCTCGCCAGACGTCACCTGCCATCGTCCGTCAGCGGCGGCGATAAACAACGACGGCCTGTTTTTCTTTTCTTCCGCTCCTGCAGAGGGTGAAGCATTCAGACCCAACTCGCGTTCCCCCGCCACCAAACCATCAGCGTCCTCCGAAAGAGAGGAGTCGATAAAGAGCGAATAAACGCTCCCCGTCCCGGGTAATCGTGGTGGTTATTAGAGGTCAGCGAGCAGCACTCGCCACGATGCTGCTAAATACAAGCTGGTGATAATTGATTTAAAGGAGAACCAGACTCCAAGCAGGCAAAGGGACCCGGTGACTCTGTAAACAGTGTCTGTTTTCACAAGCCCTTTGCACCTGGGTGTTACTTTCACAAGCTTTCGTTAAACACATGTAATGAACAACTGGCAACGGAGAGAAAAAGCTATTAGATTTCTCCCAATTTTTCTTATTTTGGGGGGGGGGGGGGGACGTAGAGGGGTCCAGGTCCTCGCCTGGGACCCCAAGGTGCAGTCGGCTTCGAATTAAATGCCGGCGCACGACGCCTGCGATCGCGCTGCAGGTCCAAGTTTGTTTGGAAGGAGAGCCTCAGCTGCTTGGCATGGAGCGATCATTTGCGGTATTAGAAAAGAGGACCAAAAAAAAAGATTGAAAAATCGTGTTGGTAAAGTATTCGCAGATTTGCCTCCAGACTGAATTACTTTCTGGCAAGGACACTTTTTGGCTCTGAATGGGCTTTTTGTCTGTCAGACCACCAT
This sequence comes from Malacoctenus tetranemus, assembly GCA_032274765.1. NCBI lineage: Eukaryota > Metazoa > Chordata > Actinopteri > Blenniiformes > Labrisomidae > Malacoctenus > Malacoctenus tetranemus. The sequence goes on along the minus strand of JAUESF010000012.1, from coordinate 18,862,231 downwards.
TATTACCTTATTTTTAATATTTTGGCCCGTTGGAACATTCCTGGGGTTGAATAGCATTACCACGCCGCACTTCCTCAACCGGCTTTTTTTTTGTAACTTTAACATTTTCGAGCTTATGTCGAGGTTTCAACCGGTGGCCGGTGGATCCTCTTCGGGACGAGTCTGGATGCAGGGGAGAGGGAGGGAAAGTTTGAACTGCGGCTCCTGGTTACAGCTGGCTGTAAAAGCCGAGGACATTCCTCACCGAGGTCAGGTCACCGGGGCGGACCAAAACCCCAGGGACCAGGCGACCGACACCAAACACCGCTCAAGGTCTCTGCACTCAGAGGGCCGTGGGGTGGGCAGACACCGGCAAGAAGAAATCTTCCTTTCACCGAAAACTCAGTGACAAGACTCAAAATTGATGCCAAACTGACACCTGTGTGGTAAAACACCAACAATTTGACGATTGGGACAATTTTTCCTTCCAGTTTTTGAGCAAGAATTTGAAGTAAACTATTGGGACGTTCATATTTGTTGTGTTTTTCCAAAGAAAACGAACAATCTTAAATTGCTTCAACAAAACTTTGTGCAGTAGATGAGAAACTTAGGTCTTGTCACACTGTTTGCGAGAACATTGTGTGATATCAGTAAATGTCTTTGTCCACATGAAACCACTGAAAGCGCCTCAGTGTTTGTGCCATGCCAGGCCTCTAAGGGGCGCTGTAGTGCTGCCAGTTAAACAGAGAAGAAGACTTTGAGCTAATGTAGGAAAACTTAACCAAAGTGCTATGGAAAGGTTTTTGAATTTTGCTCGCTCTTGAATGGGTTAACAAAATAATGGTGTTTTTTTTGGTCTCCAAAAAACCGTCTCTATCCGGACAAAACATCCATACGATGAGAAAACACTGGAGGACTCCTGGACAGGGTTTTATTCACTGCTTTTCTTGCAGATGTCTCACTGTTGTCTTTTCATTTTATGTCTCCACAGGTGACGCCCTCATCTGCCCTCCGTGTGATAACGAAATGCAAACAGAAGCCATGCTGGAGCACATGTGTGCCAGCGAGTTTGGTGAGCATCCTGTCAAAACACAGACGGCCGGATGGGCCTTAAACACATCACAACAGGCTTAGGAATAAATGCATCATGATGCAGGGAGCACTTTGCATGCATTTCATCTCTAATCTCGAACCCTTAAAGGAGTCCACAAACTCCTGAAGTATGCGGAGCCCTCCCGTTCCTTTGGGGTGAGAACTGCTGATCTATGCCCAGTGTCTGGCTGTAATTGGTCATTTTTGGCATTCCAGTTTAATGTGAGGTTTTTAGATGCAGCAGGTCTGTCTGCTCTGCTGGGGGATGATGTTCTGTGACTAATGAATTGGGGTAATTAAAGCCTTTTTGTGGCAGGTCTTTGGAGTAATAAAGTGGGATGTTTGTTCTGGTGTCTGGGCTCGCACTCCTGCTCCACCAAACCCTCTGCACAGGCAGCACACACCTTGGTTGTACTTATCCATATCTTGCATGTCCCACTTAAATACTTGATTGATGAAAAAAGTTTCTAAAAAAGTACACATCATATTATGTCAAGTACACAGTAATTGAAATTATTCAATTTCTTCAACTTTTGCCCAGCTTTTTTCTTTTACTACTAAGATCAACTTCAATGTGGGTGTGGTCATCATAGCGAGGTGGATGTAATTTTATGTGATGCCGGTGCACCATCTACTATGCCGTTGGTTTGCACGGAGCCACAGAGTCAATGAAGACACACAGTTGTTGCTGTTGTCGGGTTTCAAAGATGGTTTGACTCTGGTTGGAGTTGTTCTTATGATTCATCTTTTCTCGTCAGTCTCTGGCCAGACAGAGGTCGCAGTCTGTTGTCTGAGCTCTTTCTCATCTGAATAGGTACTAAAAAAGTACCTCGTAACAGGTACTATCAGCAAACAGAAAGCTAAGAACAAGACTGAGTTGAGCAGAGTGAGGAGCGTTCACAGTGCAGAGACTGGAACATGTGATACGGAACAAGCAAACAGCCAAGTGCTGGAGTGATGATTCTTCAGTTAACACTGAAGTAAATCATGGAGTTCCACAGGGCTCCATGTTGGGTCCCACACTCTTCACACTACACACCAACGTGCTGTCACCTTTAATTAATAACCAGCTTGTACTGTAGGCACTAAAGATATCTGGTAACAGTTAGTACCTAAAAACCCACTGGAGCTGAGTCAGTGTTGTTAAAAACAGCCTCATTGGTTGACCCTTTGCCTGCTTTGTTTCATGAGCTCATTGGATGTGTGTCTTCCTGCTGCACGCAGAAGCAGCAACTAAAATGATTTGGAAATACTTGTCTTGCTAAATCTGGGGTCTTTTCTTCTGCATTTTGTTGTCTTTTACTCGAGCACGCAAAAACGGAGAAGATGTGTCGCACGTCGCTGAATGTGTCATCAAGAATTTTCTGCTTTCAAATGTGAAAAAAGTAGAAACAATGCAAAGAAATTGTTGCGTCACTTACTCAGGAGAAACTTATTTCTATAAATTGCTTCAGCTTTAACATTGAAGCTGCAGATATGCAGTCAGCAACACAGAAGTGATGACAAAATGTACAAAAAGTCAGTCGAAACGAATCAAGACAATCGGTGTCACAAGCAGTGATTAATCACGATTAACCGTGATGTGTAAAAATACATGAAAAGCAGCTGAAGCAAAGCTGGAGCTGGATATTTATTAGTCGTCACAAATTAACGAAACGCTTTACAACAGTTTGCGGTCTTTTCTTCTGGACAAATAAAATGAGCTTAAAAGAACTCCGCTAATTAAAACAAAATGTGTTGGCATTCGATTGTTGAACCATGCTGGTGGGTCATGTGATTAAACGGAGATAAAATATGAACAAGTGTTAAAATGTTAAAGTTGACAGCCTAATAAAAACGACACCAACTTGCACGAGCTCTTAAATTTCTCGTGACAACGTTTTGCTGTTGTCTACAAAGCAGCCGACAGACTTGAGGACTTAAAAAGTCTTAAAATCCAAGTTTTTTTTTAAATGCACATGGCTGGAAAATCAGACTGAGGACAATGTCAACAATCAGAGGACACAACATCGCTGTGGAAAACCCTTGTCCGAGGCGCCCCTACGCACTCAGACAAGGATGTCGACAAGCTTTGGAGTTCAATTAAAAACACAAATGTCGGACGTCTTGCTGCTACGAAGACTTCCTGGAACTAATATGAAGCAAACAAGATGCCAGATATTAAAGCTTTCATGTTTTATTTGCTGGCTGGACAAAAAAAAAAAAAAACTAAACAAAAGAAAAAAAGGAACAAAAAAACCTTTGCGTTCCAGGTGCCATGCCGCGCAAACACGAGACTGGACGCACATTGGAAACACATTTCTTCCCATTCTCAGGAAAAAGTTTAGAGTTACATTTGTTTAGCGGATCGCTCTGGTGTTTATGCTGCGGTGACGGGACTCTTTCAGTCTGCGTGCCGATTTGCCAGAAGAGGACGGGGGCACACCATTGGCTCGTTTCATCCGGGACGAAGACAGATGTTGTTTTTGCTCGCTTGTCATAAGTCCCGTAGCCGGCCCGACACGTGAGGAGACGCAGACAGATTTAGTGCCGGGTCGAGGATGGGACGCCCCCCCGAGGCTTGACCCCGCCGGGGAGCGACCTCCTCTGGAATGCCGACAAAACCCCGCGCGCGTTGATTGCGGGAGGGTAAACAACTAATGCGCGGCCTGACAGCAGATAGCATCGCCGCTTATGTCACCGGCACATCTGAGGGCTTGTTTGTTGCTTTTTTTCCCCCTTCTTCTTCCCAAGCAGGCAGATGGAAATTCAGTTTTGATCTGGCAAAGAAAAGCACAACTATAAATACATCTCGCAGCAGCCAAAGCCAAACATGAGTTAACGTGTTGTCTTTGAGGAAAAACAAAATACGCAGCTGGAAAAGTCCCAACCTTTAATCACGATGTGTTTTATCCCGCCAATGAAAGATAAGGACGCCACCCTGATTGCACGCAAACCCGGCCGAGAGTGGACGGAAGACGAGTTTCAGGGGGCCGTGTTTTTTCTTTTTTAAATCCAGGCTGCAGACGATGTGTTTTGTTTGGAAAAGACGGCAAAAAGAGATATGATGCATGGACGTCTGGGTCTTCTCGGAGCTACCCGGGAGTGGAAAACCAGCGCGAGGGGTGGAGGAATGAATCCGTCACTCGCACTGAAGTCTTTATTAATCTGCGCGGGCCAATCATGTGTAAAATATCCTCACCCTGGCACCGAATTAGCATTTTTGTCCACTGAAAGCCTTTTTTTACTGGAAGCTGGACTGTTCTCATTTAGAGAACGACGTGAAATGTGAAGCTTTCTGGGGAGTTTCTTTGGGGGGTGGGGGGGGGGGTTAGAGCGTTTCTTCAGTTTCACGTGTTGGATAAGTGCTTTTATTAATTCACTTTCCATGCGGTTTGACGGTGATAAAAGAGGTAAATGCCGCGTTCAAACAGCTTTTGACTTCAGGTGCTTGGAAGGGGGGGATTCAGGGGTTGGGGGTGGGGGGCTCTCTTGGCACGAGCGCACGATTCCCTGTAAGCTGCATGTGTTTTCAAACTCACACATCCGAGTTACTGTAACAAGTAACAGGTTTTCAGTCCAACCCCGGCGAGGACAGACACTCCCCCTGGTTCCCTCCGAACGCGCTCAGCACCGGGGCTGGTAACAGATTTACAACTGATCCCACTCAACACTTTGTTCCCACCGCAATTTATCTCCCTGCTTAAGGTTTTACGGTACCTCATTGTCTCCAAAGACTCCTTGCACCCCTTCAATTAAACCTCTCCTCTTCCTCGGACGGCCGGCTTTGTTGCCGTCGCCAAATTGCTCTGTTGCCGCTGCTGATGCGGTAAACAACAGGGCAGCTCCGACGCTGCGTGACTGATCGCTGCAGCTTATCGGGATCACTTGTGTTTCCGTTAGAGTAAACGGGGAGTGGGGACACGCCCCCCCCCCCCCCAGCTGGGTTTACGACGCCCTGGGAGCTGCAGGCTCCCGTCTGTGCATCCGACACCAGCAGAGGAAATCAGGCCAGGGGGTCGGTGACCCCCACACAAAAGGGCATTTCCACCAAAATAACAGTTTAACTGCAGCGCTTCAGACAAGCAAAACATAGCTGCATCAATATTTGCAGGTATTTTTTCTTCAACAGAGAGTCTGAAAGCAACAGCAGGTTCTTCTTTCGCTATTCTGCAGTTCAAAATTAGTGATTCAACTGATGCAGGAAAGAAAATACAGCAAAATCAGACTTTTGTTTTTGCTGATCTGAAAATATGTTTCACTCAGTGACTTTTTAAGGTACATCTCGTAAAGTTGAAAGTTTGGGTCTGTTCTTAGCAACGCTATAATGTGAAGCAGAAGTATAACTGGAATCAACCAATTAAAGACTGGACAACAAAGTTGCTGATCTTTGTTCCGGCTAATTTTCATTTTCCTAGTACTGATCATCATATGTTGTATTTCTAGTAACTAACTATTGGTGCTTATTGTTTGGTTTCTCATTGTGGGCTCCAGGACTCCCTTGTGGGTGCACTGGGTCTTGCAGGTGGGGCTCCAAAGTTCGGCCTGGTCTGAGGTTGACAAAGTGACTTCATAGAAACCAGATTGAGACACTTTATATAATCGATAGCAGGCCTTGAAAAAAAACTTCCCAGTGCCTTTATTTTGAAAGCTTGTGTACTTGCATGTTTGGTGAGAGTGTGTTTAGGCCAGCGTTTGGTTTCACTGGAATCAAGGGGGGGGGGGTCTGCAGCCTGCAGGCAGATTGTCAGGGGCTCCAGGGCAGTTGACTGATTGGCCAGATCATTATGACCTCCCTGGTTGTATGGAGGTCCATTTTTTTCCTGCCACTTGTATTTAACTACAAGTCTTCGCTTATCGTGACCTACCAGTCTGCATGTTACAGCGCCCCTTATGGGCTTGGCATACTTACTACAACGTGCTCAATGGTTTCTTGTAAACAAACAACTTTTTTTCTATTGAAAAACGACTCCTCGTCAGTGTTTACAATGGTGAGGCTGATGGATGTGGTTCAGGAGCTGGAGACCACCTCCTGAGGGGATTTTCATGCTGTAAGTGACAGATTTTCTTAAACACGAGCTGCCCTATTGTGCGGCCTTAATTGTGTATGGCTCCTTGTAAAATCTTACAAAAACACACAGAAGCTCCAAAAGAACCCAGGAGCAGTCATGCCAAACCAGGAGTTTAAAAAGAAAAGAAAAACACCTTCATTGTTGGCGATTATTCGATGTGAACTTCTTATTGCATGTTGTCGGGGAAGGAGTCTAAACCCTCAAACAACACCAGGTGCAAAGAGAGTTCAGAGCGTCAAAGGATTATCCAGGATGGAGGGTTTATCCAGAAGGAGTTCTTTCAGGGGTGGGCCACAACTTCTCCTTTATGACTCACTAATTATGAGCACTGGCCATTTTGATTTCTCTGAACACTAAGCCTGCTCACAGAGGCTGTTTGACAGAGGATAAAAGTCTTAATCCCTACCATGTGCGCGCCTAATGCAAGGGGAGAAAGAGGGCAGATCTTTTTGAGCACTTTAGCAATGGAAGATGTGAACGCAAACGGAGAGGAAGACGGCTTTAAAAGTGCCAAGGCAGGTTTACGTGTCAGCCGCGATTCACCAAAGAGGAAATCAAGAAGGGTTTAGTGTCTGAAGCTGTGGAAAACACCACAAGTTCAATTGGTTTGGTTCAATTTCATGTTGAAATGATTCCCAGTCTACCGAAGATCATAAGGCTTTGTCGTCGTGAGCTGTCTGTTCAGTGGCCCTGCTTCAAGGTCTGACATCGCACTCTGCTTCAACGTTTTACCCATTATGTGGAGTCACAAGGCTTTTCATGCCCCCCCCCCCCCGACACACACAAACACACACACACTGACTGTATGTCTGCATATCAAGATTTGGACCACCATCGTTGGACTCGTGCTTTGTTTCAGATGAGGGCAACCAAACGAAACCTGGAGATTAGAGGGTTAAATTGAGTTTAGTGAAAGATTAGGAGCATTATGGTCATTATGGAAAACGGCTTTGGATTCAGATGAAGGTAAAACCCAAAAGAAAACTGAGAGGTGCTAACTGTGAGCAGACGGATGTGTTGCTTTACTGTGGCTGGGAAGAGATTACGGTCTTTGATTCCACACTTTGTTCTCTGTGCTCTCCTTTATCATTATCATTCATTTCAGCTTCATTTCCATCACAGATACGGAAGGTTGTGCACAACCTAGTTTGCTTCTGAAATCAGTCACATGATTCAAATCGAGGGAACAATGTTCAGAAGTCACAATGACAACTGAACATCCATTCAATGATCAATTCGTCCAAACTCCTATGAGTCTGAACAATAATAGAGCCATCCAAATATCTCATTTAAGCTGCAGTCAATTGTCCAAACTATCTAATTAATGTCTATTTTGTGTACCTTTAAAGATATTAAACTTTAAGCATGTAATCATTGTCTTTCTGCTTCTCCACCCGCAGCCTTCAAAGCCAAGATCAAGGAGGTCAAGCGGGAGAACACGGACCGCAAGGTGATCCTGCAGAAGAGGAAGAAGATGCTGAAGGCGGGCAACCTGAAGAAGAAGGACATGAAGAAGCTGGAGCTGCTGCTGAAGAACGGCGCCGACTGTCCCTGCCAGCAGCTGGACAACCTGGCCAACCAGTACCTGATCATGGGCCGCACGGTGGACAAGCAGTACCTGCTGACCGGCATCCACAAGTGGGACAAGTCCAGCAAGGAGTTCAAAAAGGCCATCAAGAAACTCAAGACCCACAAATGTCCCGCCTTTGAGAACGTCTTCAAATAATCCGTGCCGCCTTCCCCCATCCGTCCCCGCTCACATCTCATCCAACATATGAACTTGCACAAACATTCCCAAACTTTAGCTTTCCTTTGTCCTGTTTATATATCTATATATCTTTGTATATTTACAAACATACTTTGGAGTGTAAGTTGGTAAGTTTTAATTTGAATGCTGCAAGTGATGAACCACAAATTAAAGGCTTCTCTCGTCTTTCTTTTTCTTCCCTTTGGCTTCAGAAAGACATTGTTGAAAAATCCTGGCTGAGCTCATTTCCTCATCATATCTGTAGATACTTTGTCAAACTTTTATCTTGTGCAGTTTGTTTGGGAAACACGCTTATTTGCTTTCCTGCTAGAAAAAAAAGAGTCTGATTACTAACTTTGTGTACAGTGAAGCTCAAGCTAGTAAACGTTAGCCTAGTGTTTGGGCAATGAGCAGAAACAGCTAGCTGTCACACTATATGTTTCATAGTCACATAACCCAACATATGTTCATATCCTTTGTGTTTCTTTACACGTGAACGAAGCAAATGAATGTTTGGTCTTGATTAGTTGAATTTCTAAGACAGTGCCAAGCTAGCTGCTTCCTCAAGCCTACAGCCTTGATGCTAATGCTGGCTAACTTTCTGCCGGCTAACTTTAAGCAAGAAAAAATGTTAAATTTTCCTTTTCACAAGTCTTTTTCTGGAATTCATTCCATCAGTTAACAGAATGAGGAACGTCAAGCTTTAAAAGCCACGTCATTGGGGTTTTGTTTGCTAACGCGTTGACAGAAGTCAAGACAGTCGAGCTGTTTGCTAAACATTTTTACAAATGTAAGATTGCACGACCACCACTCCTTTCAAAATATTGCTTTTTTACTATTTTCAGTTCCTACTTTAATGTCTTGCTTGTTTGAATGACTGATTAAGAGAATCATAGCCACCAGTTTGCACCGCAAGTTTTAAGATTTTTTGATTCTGGCTGAACATTTGCTTTGTATAACTCTGCTCTGCTCTGTCTTTACCTCCAGTCTACAGTATTGAATATTCACCTGTAATGGATGATGACTTGTAGTACACACGTACAAGAAAAAGTGCAAATGTTGAAAGAGTGCAAGTGTTGGTTTGTTTGCTCGAGTTTTTCTGGTCCGTTTAAGCACTATTTTGTTTTGAAATTTGAATGTCTGCGGTGCATCGCTGCCTTTAACATGTACATACAAATTTTACATAAATATGGAAAAAACCTTTCACAGTCTCGCTCAGTTTTTGTTTCATGGATCGATTGCTTGATAAGCCAGTTGGCTCTCAGTTTGTTTGAGCAGAATGTTCGACGTGTGAATGATGCCGAGTGTCAAATGAATGATTTTATCACTCGAACAGTGATTTGGAAATATTTCCCCAACTTGGTTCCAAAATTTGCGTCATGATGAGAGATTATCAAGCTTTCTCTTTAATATAATTAGAACTGACATTTTCATGATTTTGTGGAAGAAGTAAAACAAACAGGGCTGACAAACAATGAGTTCATTGGTGAAGATGGAAAAGATAGGTGATCAAAAATGAAGAAAAATGGTTAGTAGCTCAAAATACAAAAGTACACCCAGCTTGTTGATGTCAAACTGAAAATGTATCGAAGATCTAAATGTGCAGATTGGGCCTTTGGTTTCATGATACAGATGTAAAGATCAAGAACATAGATCAAAGTAGGACTTTACAGAAAAAAAGAATCAAACTGATGAACAACATGAAAAGAACTAAAACAATGTTAACTGATGAGGACTAAAGTGCCTCCACGACAGCTCGACTTTTATTTGTGTAACTCTTTTCCGTCTTGTTCCTTCTTGTAAAGATGCAGGTGGTCTGTTATCTTCAGTCTTTCTGCATGAGGGTGAAACAAGCTGCTAAAACACCCGACTGCTGCTTTGGCGTGCACGTCGGCCAGAGTCGCGCCAGGCGAGTATTTTCACGCTCTTTTGCAAAGATAAAGCATCGTCGTGCCAGATTTCTACGGCGGATGAGCTGCGACGACACACGCAGGCACGCTTTGTTTTTGTTTTCAAACACCGGACCTGATCCGAACGATGCTAAATCCTGGTCTGGTGGTTGTCTTTGGATTCAGGTTCCTCGTGGTTTCACAGGCTGTCGGTGTCTCGGTATGCGGCGTGTAAATGCTAATCCTGATGTGTACATCATTAATCGCTCGTGCTGATAGTGAACCGTGAGGCTTTCTGATCCGGAGGCCAGCGCCGTCTAATCTGCTGTCACGTTTTCACAAAGATTTACGTGTTGGCGGTCGGACGTGCACGGCTTTTCCTGCGCCGCTCCCTTTTGAGCCGCCAAAACACCAACATGCGAAAACGCACACACGGCGTCCAAAAGGACCCGCCGGGACCGCCTGTGTTTTCCTCATGAACATGACTCGAGTAATGGATTGATGAATGTTTCGGTCCAAACACTTTTATGAGCCGAAATCCTTCATGTCGGTGCAACATGCGTAAACAACAAAACATGAAGCCGTTCTGTCAATAAAAAGCCTTGTTAAAAACCAGGAAGTATCAAACGGACCTACGTCTCTCCCATCTGGTTCCAGTAATAGCTCTGGTATTGGGAAAATATATGTCAGATGTGGGCCAAGCCGTCTGATCATGACTTCAGCTGCCTTCAAAAGAGCCCCAGAGAAACCCGGGGCCAACGTGCAGCTTTGTCCCATTACGTGTGAGATCTGCTCGAAAAAAAGACAACAACATCTTGTTGCGTCTGAGAAGTGACACCGCTGGACGAGCTGCTCTGATTGGTTCGGACCGTGTTCAGGTTGATCTCCAGAAAATGCTAGCCAAAGCTCGGTGACGTCTGACCACGCCGAGCTGGCTGGGTGGAGACCGTCTGGGTTACAGGAGAGCTGCATCAGGCCCGGTGTAATTAGAAGCCACACTTCCTTCGGTGCACTTTGGTGGTTGGTCATATCGTGGTGACATCGACCCAGTGGGCACTTTATTAGGTCTGCCCTGTCCATAAATATATGTAATTACAGGCTTAGTGTGTCTGCAGGCGTGTGTGTAGGTGTGTGTTGTATATGCAAGTCATATTTTTCCCTTCAGAGTTTTCGTCACACTTTTGAACTGTGTTATTTCACAGTAGTTCCTCACCAGAGCTCACAGTGGGGAGACCTCAGGCTACAATGGGACCATCACAGAAAACCAGAAAAAGAGACTGTCGAGAGTCCAGACCCAAAACTACAAAACTGTTCTTTTATTTTGAAGGCTTCTGCTTCTGTAGAGTTGGTGAGTTTGTCAAACCACTCGATAGTGATCAACGTCCTGCTCACCCCGATCCAAAAAATAAACTTCAAGCTTCACTGTGATGAATTTTTTGGGCCAACAAACACAACTTGGGGAATGTCTTTCCAGTCTCGTAACTCTACATCCGCTGAGCTTTTTTCCCCCTCCTCGGTGTTTTCAGAGACACATCTGCGCAACTTTTGGACACCACTGTCTGCTTGAGATGCAACTCCACAATCCTCACGTTAACAGGAGGAAACAATAAAGTCGTATTAAGACTTATAGCGCAAATATCTGGCAGCAAATAAGCCGTCGTAACGTGTCTCTTTCCTTCTCGTCTCCAGGTCCAAATGCTTTGTTTTATGGATCTGTGAAACATAGCTGAGCCTTGAGCTTTTAAAAAGTGAGGCCCTTCTCTGTTCTTAATCCGAGTATGCGCCTTCAAAGCTGCTGCTCTTTCCCCCTCCACTGCCATAAAAGCCATCCTTTGTATTTAATGGTATAGCTGTATACTTTGTTTTATGGTGCATCGTCAGTAGCCAGCGACTTAAAAGGGTCATTTTGGAGGATTTTTGTGTGGGCAGCTCAGTCAGCTGTAATGTGTGCCGCCATAAAGCTGGAACATGTACACAAATCACGTCTAAGTGTTACATTAAAATGATTTCCCTTCACGGCAAATATGAAATACATCCCCTTTAACACCATTTGGACCAGAGGTTTCAACTTAAATATACAAGCGTGACTTGAGCTTCTTCAGAGTGTGTGAATAAAGAAATGTACTTTCACACACACGTAGACACACTGACACACGGATGGGGTTAAACAAAAATTGGAAGCATTCCCCTGTGACTGATTTATTTGTGTGTACAGATTAGTGTGGTTTGTAACGTCACGATAACGCAGTCCTACCTGCTACTTCGCTGCAGGACCCCAACTCATGAAATCCGTTCCACTGGACCGTCTTCAGTTCCCACTGGACCATCTTCAGCGCCGGTTGAGGCAGACTGACTCCTGTTAACAGTGACACAGTCAGAACAAGTGTCCCGTAATGCTGCATCATGTCAACATCCTCACTGACTGCCAGCGTTCTGTCTCTGATAATGAATTGGGTTCAATGTGTGAGGGGGTCAAATCTTCCCTCTTTGGCCTAAAATACTCCCGATGGACACACAGATTTAGAGGCTGACACACAGACACATACAAAAACATGGAGACAAAACTCTTCGAGTAAAGAAGTAGAAGTGTGGGCTTTTTTTCCCTCTTGGCACCCTCATTGACCCTCAGCTTCGCGCCTCGCCATTAACATCTCTGGCTTGTCGGTGGGAAGAGGGATGAGTCGGCAAACGGCGTTAACAGAGCAGGTTCCCCAGGAATTCTGGGATCGCAGTCAAAAGTGGCTGATTATTCAGATCCATCTTCTGGTTGAACCTTCGGGGGGTTTTTGCCCCTCGCTCGCAGCGCTCACAGCGTGCGGTTATGACTTAAACAGCCATGGAAATCCAGGAGGAGGAGGAGGAGGTGTGTGTGTGTGTGTGTGTGTGTGTGTGTGTGTGTGTGTGTGTGCGCGTGCGTGTGTGTGGTACAGGCACTTGGGGGGTGGGGGGCTGAAAGAGAAATAAAACAGAGAAACAATTGTTTTCTCTTTCACACAGGTCTATGAGAGAGCAGGAGGTCCACGCAAAGTTATGTGGGTGTGCGTTTGTGTGTGTGTCACTACATGAGGGTTTGTGTGTGTCCAACTGTCTATGTACGTACATATGTGTTAGTCTGTGTGTGAGTGTTTTTCCATCTCTTTCTACATCTTGGTGTAAATGTGTGTATGTCTGGATGCATGTATGCCTTTGTGTGTTTGTTTCTATGCAGTTGTGTGTTCATGTCTTTGTATGCATCTGCGTGTAAGCCTGTGTGTCTATCCGTCTTCGTGTGTGTGTGTGTGTGTGTGTGTGTGTGTATGTGTGTGTTTGAAGGCATGTGTGGGTCTGTGGCTGCATGTGTTTGCGTTTTTTTTATTTGTGTCTGTGTGCAAATTCCTGTCTCGGTGTATCTACTTGTGGGTGTGTAATTGCAAGTGTCAGTTTGTCTATGTGTGTGGTGTGTGTGTGCAATTCCACGCGCGTGTCTCGGTGTGTATTGTATCAGCGTGCCAGCGTGTGTCTTTGTGTTGCGTGTCTACGTGTTTTTCTACGTGTGCAAGTGAGAAACAGTCTGTTTTTACTTGTGTTTCTTTGTGAGTTTTCCTGTGTTGATGTACTTACGTGTACATGCATGCCTACGTGTGTGAGTGTGTGTGTGTTTGCACGCGTGTGCGTGCGTGCGTGTGCGGGATGGCCTACACATGTGGCCGGCGGCCATATGTTTTTGAATAATAGCCATTAGTTTTAAGAGCATGATGTCATTGTAGGTTTGCTGTTCCAGTAACTATATTCCTGCAGACCTGGACCAGGTCCCTGAAATGACTCCTGCGCTGCAGGATCCTCGCTGTTCTCTCAGGAGGACGACGAGGAATGTGCAGTAAACACGGGGCTGATTGAGTGTGAGCGCGTTTCCCCGGCCTCATCATGTCAATCTATAATCAAATCAGGCTTTTTTTTTGTCGGGTCGGGAACTACACACACTACACAGACCCCCGCGCGCGAGCAAGCGCACACACACACACCAAGGGAGGAAAAAAAGAAAAAAAAAAGGAAACCGTCTTCACAGCTGTGCTAAATTTTTGATTCAGTCTAATTTGCAGCTTTCAGCGGGCAGTTAAACCTCTTCCTCCTCAGAAAATCTCTGGCGGCGGCCGATGCCGGTCGGCCCGCGGAGCTACAAGCGAGGACGTGAGCGAGGACGCAAGCGAGGATGCGAGCGAGCGCCAGCCTTCTGGATGGAGTCCGCGCGGTGCCAGTGTCAACACGGCCGCGCTGCTTTGGGAGCACTTTGCCGGCTATCAATCACCAGCGACCGGCCCGCGAGTTGTAAAAACATGTGGTGAAAAAAAAAAAGGAAAAGAAAAAGAAAGAGAGGATTTATGACGGACCATTAAAAACCATGACGACCTGTCAGAAACAGCCACAGAGGGTGATTTCAGATGTGCTGTGATGCGGGCGACGGGGTCAACTCGCAACACCGATAAGAAAGGACTGCTGCTACTGAG
>JAUESF010000012.1:18580285-18591640 GCA_032274765.1 Malacoctenus tetranemus | reverse complement strand
ACACACACACACACACACACACACACACACACACACACACACACACACACACACACACACACACACACACGCACAGCTGATTCTTCGGACTAGACTAATGGATACATGACATGGAGAACTGACACTTTCTCCCCTCCTTATTGAAAGCCTTGCACAAAGAACAACAATTTTCAAAGGCAGGCTGAAAAGAAGGCAACAAAACAACCTTCATTGTGTCACTTTTTTTAGTGTTTTTGAAAGGTTTCAGCTCCTGAGCCTGTTGCCACTGTACATGCGCTGACGGGGTTTACCCCCACACTTGCACACGGCTGCAAAATGGTGACATAAACCATCCATACATGAGTCTTTGTGTGCTGCTGTAACCACGGCAACATCATGGGAGCTTGTTCCCAGCTGCATACAAAGAGGTGGGGGGGGGGCATTGGAGACATGTTTGGACCATATTATCTCAACAAGACGAAGATGAACTCAGGCTCATCGATTGCCGACTTGAAGCACACCTCCTCCCAAATTGAGACTGAGGGACGAGGCGCCTCTATTTATGGAGGTTGTTGTTCCTTTACGTTGTAAACAGGTCAGTAGTCACTTCACACAACACTATAGTATATTTGCTGTAGAGAAAGCGAATGATTGAGAGCAGCAGGAGACTTGTCAATCACGCCATGAGCAACTTCAGGAGTGCTGGGTCTATCTGCTGTGTGTCTGCCTGGGTTTGACCCCAGGTGGAGCCCCTCTGTGCAGAGTTCTCCGTGCGCGTGCGTGCGTGCGTCTGTGTGTGTTCCTCCTGCAGTCCAGGAACATGCACAAGATATCGTGGTGACAATAATCTCACAGAGTTGTGCTTTTGTTTGTCACCGCGGTGTCCTCTACTACACACACCAGGAACCATATTCATATTTAATAGAATTTGTCACAACAAGGACAGAGTTTCCATCTGAGTTGATTGTGTTGCTTGTGTGCGTCCACAGACTGAAGATTTTTCTCCATTGACAGCTTCAGTAGCAATCGTAGTCAGTGTTGCAGGCCGTCCCTGTGGCAGGCGGCCAAAGCAAAACATTTGCATCTCAGTGCTTCCAGTGGGAATCCTCCTCAGCGAGGGGGCAGAAGGCTTGCTGGGGATGGCTCGGCGTGGATTCTGACACCTTCCTGGCACAGCGCAGAGAATCTAATGTGGTAGAAACATCTGTCATCCGACAGATGACACATTTGTTTGCTGCTGCAGCGAGACGACAGGTGTGGCAGAGCAGTCTGTCTCCATCCTCGAACCTATTTCTCTGCTACCTGTCTGTGTACGCTGACCCCACTGAGACACTGCAGTTATTGAGTTAGAGAGAACCGGAAGACAAGACTACATTTTTTGTGTGAATCTGGATGTGTCTTTGTGCTCATGTATGTACGGACATGTATTCACACACATGTGTTTAGCTGCCAAACGCTGAGATATGACACTATTGCTGCAACAGCACTCAACCATGTTCTGTTTTTCTGTTTGTTTTTTTTACGTAAGATGTTCATTTTATTCAGTGAGAGACTCCAAGTTTCACTTAAGGAGATCAGCAGTGGAAATCAATGGTGATCATCGGGGAGAGCCTGAAAATGAAGTGGCTGGCTCCATAAACAAATTACAGCTCTTCATCACAAGCTAAGTAATAAATATGCCCCGAGTATCACAAACTGGCGAGGAATACTCTCGAGCACCAAACCTCCATTCTCCAAATCAAATGGGCTTCGCTTGAGCGACTCCGGAGTAAAAAACAAAAGAACGAAAACCAAGGTCGTGCTCGGGAGACCAAAACCGCTTTTGTGAGATAAACAGGCAGAGCGGTGAAGGAGTGGTGAGAGAGTTCATCCAACAGCCAGATTTAGGGCTCAGAGCTGGAATGAGAGGTTTGCCCAGTGTTCGCGAGTAGAGTCACAACGCTTTAAAACCTAATGCTGACTTGCAGTGTGCAACATTGTGTGAATCCTGTCACTTGTAAAGCACCTTGAATGTCTTGAAAGGCACGATAACTCATTACTCTTATTGTTATTAGAGTTAATTAGGGTAAGGTAAGTTCCACATGGCGATGACAGCGACTGTTCACTCAAAAGGGGTTGATATATTTGGCTCTAACTTCAGCGGCAGCCCAGATGTTGGCCGGGCTAACTGAACTCGTTCAGGTTGCGACCTGCCTGTCAGAGATAAGGCCTGCTTGTTTTGGATGTGCTCAGACCTTTCCTGCACAGGACCCAGCCGGTGGTGTCGCTCTCTCGCTCTTCATGCTCCATTTGACCACTTGCGTCCATGCTCCAGCCTTCTCCACCTCACGAGGCCGCACTGAGCTAGTGTAAACTAGAAAGAGCATTCGAGCACTCTGCTGCTGTCTCCCTGCACTGATGAAGCAACTTCACCCCACCCGACGCCGCCCGGCTCTGCTTCATTTCACACACCAGGATAAAGCGCATCGTTCTGCTTCAGCTGTCTAGACTCATTTACCATTGGCTGATACAATCATCCACACACTCATACACCCGTGGTGACAGCTGCCACGAGAGGGGCCGGCCCATCCTCAGGACTGGCTTGGGCTCATTGTTTGGGCAAAGAACAGGGGTTTGGAGCCCCCCAGGAGGACCACTGCTGACTCAGCACCTTGCATGGTGACTTTGTCTCTCATGATTATTTGATGGTTTTTTTGTCGTTGTTTGTTTTCATTTAATTTGCCAAGAGACTACAGATGTAAATTATCCCAAAGCTACACTGTGATGTGGTGCAGGAGACATCCCTGTCCCTTTATAAATAAATAATATAAAAAAATAGATGAATCTGGTTAGTGTGCATTTATATAAAGTGTGAAGGGACGATTTTCAGTCTACTGACATTTGTTTGGACTTTGTCTCCATCCTCTCCCTTTGTTAGGTTCCCTAGGATTTTGTTTTCCCACAACAGAGTGAATGAAACTGTTCAAAAAACAGGAAATATGGGACTTAAAGGTTTCAGAACACTGCCCATGCTCACTCTCACTTTGATGGGAATCAAAACAAATTGAACGACTTAAACATCAGAGTGCGACACCTAGTCCCCTCTGTTCTTCTCCACCTTCTTATTCTGTCCAAGTGAACTAACTTCCTGCGACAATCAGGCAACCGGGAGGTAAAAATGTGCAGGAACATTGATAACTAGCTTCTGAAAGACGGGGCTTTGGTCTGAGAAGGTACGTGGGGGTCTGGAGGAGAGGAAAATGGAACTTTTATTCCCCGCCTGTGTGGCTGCTGGCAGGGCGATTACACCCCAGCCTGAAGCATACTAGCCCGGAGCCAACCGGTAGGTGTTCCTTGACTGATCAAAGAAACCCCTCTTGGTTCAAACGGAATACCTCGTTGGGGTTTATTGTTGTTGTGCATGCTGGAACAGATGATTGCATGGAAGTCACAGCAGACTGAAGTGACACCTTCACAGCAGCACTTCATCTGCTATTTATTATAGTTTGTTTGATCAAATCATGTCCAATTGAAGCCAAAACTACAGGTTTCCAGCAGGAATGGGATCTTTCAGATACTCATCAACGAATGGTCTCTCGCCACTGTTTGGTAAAAGGAAATGCATTGATAGCTGTTGATCGTGTACTAATCACTTTATTCATGACCATTTGGACATTTTTTGTTCTCAAGAACACATAGGTGCCCTGGCACAGTTTTGGGGCACAATAAAATATCAAAAATGAAGGCAATACAGAAAAGATCTGACAAAGTGTAAAAACAACAGACACAAACATGAAATCACCTTTCGCTAATTTAATACACATGCTTTTCTTAACAAAACGAAACCAAAGGCTTTCCAGAGGAAGTATACAATCTGCGACCAGAGCAACAAAACACCTGCAAAGGACTGTCCTCGGACTGTTGCGATAGGAAAAAGTGACTTTAAAGGAGGCGTCACTGGAGTAAAGACTGCAGAGTGGGAGGGCAGCTGGAGGGGGGGGGCCTCTGTGGGAGAGCAGCTCTCAAGTGACACGGCGCTCCGATTTCAGCCGATCGCAGACGCATCAGGGCGAACAGCGAAACTTGCAACTCCCCTCAACGCTTTCATCAAGGCTACTCAACAATGTAAGGTTGATGCCAATCAAATCCCAGCATATGAACAAAAAATAGGGACCTTCTGAATATTTTTTAGTTGTGTCATGTCAAATTGGGACCATTTTCAAACAAGCCTTAATAAGTCTCTCTTTTACTTCACAAGAAAACACAATATTTTGTGCAATTAGTGAGCAAATGTTGCAGTAAAATTTGAATGTTTTTTTTCCCTTATTCCCCTAATTTATTACTGTAGGATAATCACAACCTGCACATTTTGAGTGTACAGGAGTGCAGCAATCAGGGAGCAGTCACCACATTAAGACCCTCCCCCCTCACTTTGAGAGATGCTGACGAACATACAACAGCTTTCACTTTGCCCACCTCAATCAAGGATGGTTCAAGGACTCAAACCAGCGACCAAGACACAAGTTTGTACCTCTAAATGGCCACCGCTACCCCAGACGTATCAAGCTTACGTACGAATAAACTCATCTTTTTCTGTTTGAATTTAAATTACTGTAACAAAATGCACCAGAAAACACCCTCATAATGATGTTATCAAGTGTGAACTGGTAAATGCCCCTAATACTTAGTGTTTAACAGAATTCTGCTAAAGAAGGTGTCAAATATGAGGGCTAGGATTTTAGTCGTTAAAACATTCACATTATTCAGTTGCTATTCAGTAACATATTCAAGGAACTGTTGGGGAAGCATTAACAAATCCACAATTGGAGGCGTTTGTCCTTCCAGAATCCCTTTAAAGCCTCCGATTTTGCCTGACATGAAACACTGAGAGGTCGCAGAACCTCTGCTTCTTCTGGTCACTGGCATTGTATACAGAGCGAAGAAACAGAAGGCAAGCAGCAGCTTGTCAGCCGGTAAGAGAAACACAACGTCAGAGATGAAATCAACAAACAGTGTCAAACGAAACACACCGACATACTCACAAGCAGCACAGGCTGTGTTGGTAAATTCACCAAATGAAATCGGACATTTTTCTGGACACTTTAGTCAGCTGTGGTAACTCCCTGTACCCAACTGGACACGAACATTTGAGTTTTATGAACAATATCTCAGACAGTTGTGCACCTTTTTGTTTGGAAACCTGAATTAAAACAAATTAAAAGGAAATTTGGCGAGCGTGCGTCTGAATCGAGCGATAGCACAGTGTTTACTGCCTCACAGACCGTGCAGTGGTTCCCAACTGTTTTTCTTGAACCTCCTCCCTTTAAAACCACAGGGTCTTTCACTCTGGTCAGCATATTGAAGCAGATTTCTTCAAAATAAAAGTGATAGGCAGAATAAGAGATTTGCTTGAGAGCCCAGGATGTGTCTGATTGTGGCTTTCTTCAACAGATCGGGATCCACGACAGTAAAGCACCTCGCTGAGATGAATTCAGGAGCGGCGGTACATGTTGACACCAAGTTGACCGTTTCTGTAATCACATTTGAAGCACACACAATGGCTGACTTCAAAACCAAACACACTGCTGGCAGTCACAATGTCGCATCAAGTATAGAAATTAAGTGAAATTATATGTAAGCCAAAAAATAGCTGGAACAAAAAAAAGGTTTATGTAGTTGATAGAAATATGGTTTTCACTGAAATGCTGTGCAGGGGACAATCCAACACTTCAAGACCATTTAAGGTTGTTTAAAAGAGCACATTTTGGAGCAATATGTCAGTATTTGCTGCACAAACAACTTGCCAAGTGCTCAAGTGCAGTGTGGAATCCAAATTGTTGCATTAGTGCAAGAAGATAACGAGTAACTTGAAGCATCTTGAGTATTTGCACTTGACCAGAGCAGATTTATATGACGCTTTCTTATGTCTGGCTGGGCTGCACGCATCAGGAAAAATCAGATAAATCCTTCTTTGTACTCTTTTAAAACCTTTTTTCCCCAGTGTGAGGTAGTTGTTAGCCATGCGAATGCTTACACCCATTCTCCATACTAAATACGACATTTCTTTGCTGCAGGTAGTCGCAGGTTTTGCAGCCCGCTGGTTCCAACCCAGCGCTGTCTGCAAGAGAGCAGTAAAATTATGACATGTATTGTGGTAAATCATTTGACGGTTCACAGTTAACCACAGGAAACTTAGCAACCAGTGATTGCTATGTCATATTAGCAAGCAGTAATTGCTGTTTTGCCTTCAGCAATCACTGTGGTCATGTTTGGACCCACTTTAGAACTGCAATCCCCAGCAAGGTGGGCCATAGTTCACCTCGCAGTGAGAGTAGTCCAATGCAAAAGCATCATGAAAAGAGATTCATGTTGTAAAAGAGTAGTTTGTCTTCATTTCATGGTCTTGATTTGACAGAGGTAATATTGCAGTCACTGTTGTAGTTGCATTCTGAAAGGTTTGGGGGGGGGGGGTGTGTGGGGGGGGGGGCGTAGATCTGTCTGACAATGTATTTCAGTCCAGGAGTTGGTCGTCTCCCAGAGGCACCACAGTTTTCATTATTTCTAATGTTTGTGTAATTGAATTTCTAATCCCCTTTGCAAACAGCAACCCACCATGGGAAGATGTGCAAACAAAAAGGCCCTTATAGCAGAAACACCACGAAGCAGCAGATTCACACTGCTCTTTCATTACCACAACCTTGAATACTGTACCTTGCAGTTAAAATTGTTATTCTTTTTTGTGCTGACAATCACAGAGGTAAGAGATAATGTGATGATAGCCCTTCACAATTAAATAGGACACCTTCCATCCTTTGGAAAACAAGAACCCTGCTGACTCTGTTCTGTAAAAGCCACCCTTCACTGTGTCCCGGAGAAAAAACGAAAGCAATAAACTGTTGTTTTTTTTCAACATCCTTTAACAACGTGTAGTTGCAAACATATAAAACACACACTCACACAGACACGCACACATACAAACGCACACACATGCAAGTCCACCAAAGATTCACTTGCAGACTTTAGAAAGGTACAGAAAGCTGGTAGATCCATAAAATAAAGTTCACCATTGTTTTTTGTTTGTACTGTTGGAAAAAAGAAAAAATATTTACCATAGGCAAAGAATTCATTACATTCGTTGTGTAACCTTCACACTCATCCAGTTGTTGGAGTGGCACATGACAAGCATCAGCAGTTAGTATCTGTTCTGATGCCGTTGGCACGACCTGCATCTTTGGACACGATGTGGCAGAAATTGCAACAAGGAAATCTAAATGTGTTTGGGTTTTTTTGGCTGATTTAGATATGAGATGCTGAGATGGGAAAAATAAAGGACTAACTCAGTTTCAAAGA
Source organism: Malacoctenus tetranemus (assembly GCA_032274765.1). Taxonomy (NCBI): domain Eukaryota; kingdom Metazoa; phylum Chordata; class Actinopteri; order Blenniiformes; family Labrisomidae; genus Malacoctenus; species Malacoctenus tetranemus. The sequence goes on along the minus strand of JAUESF010000012.1, from coordinate 18,584,332 downwards.
CCTATTGTTTGCAGGTTTGAACCAGCAGGATGAACTTGGACGTTTGCCTAAATGACTCAGTGTCCATGTTTGCAGGAAGTGGACGGGATGGATGGACCATTTTTTTGGGGTTAGGCTTCTGTAGGTTTGGACTGCTGGGAGACTTCATTCTATTTACACAGCTTGTCTGTGAAGATTTACAAGCTTCCATTGTCTCCCTTTACCAATGAGTGCTGTGCTCCCTCTTCTCTTCTGTCTCTCACTGTGCTGCGCAGCGGATGCTCAAAGCTTCTGATCTATGTCACGTTTCTTGGCCTTTCAGGCGGTGATGCCATGAACACTTTGTTCTTCCTCTCATCACAACTCCCCAAATCAGATGGTTTCCACCACTTTTCTCAGGAGAACCTCTCTCTCCAGATTACAGCGAAGCCAAACTCTTGTGGACACACCGACTCTCGCTAACCATCCACATGCAAAAGCCTTCCAAATGAATATATTCACACGTATCAATATAGATTAATAGAGGCAGTATGAAGTTTTGGAGGCAAACCCTCTTGGTGGGCACCACTTCATCCAAACTGGTCAAAGCAGGAAGAAGCTACAAAAACAGTAGGGGGACGGGGGGGGGGGTGTCCCTCGATTGCGGTCTGTTTAATGCTTCTTGAAGCTGAATTTAATTGCATGGGTTTTCCGTTTGTTCCTTACACCGCGGAACTGATTCACCATAGTTTCAAAACAGTTTACATTGCTGCTCCCAAGCCTACAGAGCAACTCCACTGAGGAGCCACTACAGAGACATGTATAATTTCCATCTCGTTATCAGTGGATATATATATATAGATGTACTTTTCAGATCTTTAGAAGATACAACCAACCAGAGGATGCTAATTCCTTTCCGAATGCATAATAGATGACATCGAGCTCAAGAGAGGAACACGTTTCATCGAGGGCGCCAGTTTAAAAGAAAATAGGTCACATGACGGCCGCAAAGGGGCCTTCATGCTGCATGTGTGAACGTGCCACACGGCTGAACACAAAGCATCAGACACGAACCCTTTCTTTCACGAGAGACGACGTGGTCTGCTGGATCCCAGCAGCGCGTGGCAGAGCGAGCGGAGTGCAAAGAACAGGAGGAGTGAGTCCACTGCAGAGGTCAGAGGTTGCGTCTGAAACTCCTGGGCGACATTGTGAAGGCCCTTCGAGACAGTGGCACTTCCTCTTGTGGTCCTGAGTGTGTTTTAAAAGCTGGATCCAAGAATTCTTCATACATGGTGAGTTTGGATTCAACTGTCATGGAGCAACATTTAATGTCATCTCACGACATGTGGCACTTGGTGTTTCACAATGCCTCCAGGCTTGATGGGCACCAGGGACTGATACTGCATGAAGTGAGCTTTCACCTTACCTGGGGCACCCTCAGATGCTCAGAGGAGTTTCCAAAGCCTACCCTGACTCTGTCTTACTTTGAGTATCGAACCCGCGTATCTCAACCGAGGCCGTGATGGCGTCAAGCACTGGAGGACCTCATGACTCAACGCAAGTCAAAATAGGAAGTCGAGCGAGGCGTGGCCCACCGGGTAATTGTGAGGGGGGGAAAATGCTTATCAAAGGAAATCATGAGGAACTCTCTGGAGTTAACGGCAGACTGAAGGATCTGCATTTACCTTGAATGCTCCCCAAGGCTCTGCCACGTTTTACGTGCGACGTCTTAGAAAACCAAAGACTAAAGTGGGCGTCCACAGCTTGCATTAGAGACATCTTGGCCCGCTGCATGGTAAAGTAGTTCAGAGCCACCTTTCTGTATGAATGAAATACTGCTCAATCACCTAGTAAATAACTTTGTGAGACAGAATAAACATATATAAGAAGATGAAGCCGGGTTACCATGGCTACTGATGCGAGAAATAGATGCCCCCCTGTGGGGGGGTCAGGGTCAGCTACCCAGGGTCAGCTCGCTGGAATCATCTGCCGAGCCTTTAGTTTGAACAACACTGAATGGATAGATGCATTGAGGGAAATAAGAGGAGGTTGTGGTGGATGGACCACACGCTGGACTTTCACTGAAGGATTTCCTTAATTTGTTGGAGTCGAGGACATAAAAGTCTGTTTTCCAGTGAGTGTATGGAACCGTTTTGGTCTGAAATGTCTTTCTATTTGGCTTCATGCTAAAAAGCCCACAATCAAAAGGTGACACTTAAGGATGCGACAAAAATGAATGATGGCCCCTGTTAATGTTGAAGTTGTGTTTAGCATGAATTTAAAAAAAGCTATCTTTCCAACTCACTGACAGGTGATCAAGTGACTGCCACAAAGTGCCTCAAGGACGCGATGCTTTTTGTAAACGTTGCTTTTACTGGACGAGTGTGTGTCGTGTATAAATTGCTGATGCTTGCTGATCTTTTCAGGGTTTCTTTTTTTGTTTGCATTTTTGCTGTCGAAACAAAACGGGCACCTTTAAGCACTTGAACAGACGCCACGATCAGCACAGCAAAAAGGATGCAAGACATCGTTTGGATGTCTCTAAACGCTGCCCACGCAAAAGTTTATACAGAGAAGAAAGATTCACATTATCACTTGTGATTTAAGCTCAGGACTCAGTAACGCTTATTTACAGCAAGACAATACACATTTGGAGACCAGTGTCGGAGCTCAGTTTTTCTCCCATCAACTCAATGGGTTTGCTGCACACGTTTTCCCATGAAGAGATTTAAAAAATAGAGAGACAACAAAATCTGGATTTACAGGGCACATTCTTAACAGGCTCATGAGATATTCATGAATAATTGATGTTCAGTTGAGCAGAATTACACTTTATGTACATGTTCAGAGAGCAGAATTCAAAATGAAGACCTGAAGAAGAATATTCCTCTGTCAGTCGATGTTTGACACAAACTCACTGTCAGCTTCTTACAGAAAAAAAAGACAAACTGTTTTTAGACCAAAAACAATAAACTGATGCGGACTGCTGAATTGGAGGGATGTCCAATGTTTGGAGATTGTCTCAGCACTTTTTTGGTTTCACTTTAATTTGTTGGCAATCTGTGCCTCATTTTGAGCTTGATGTTTGGCAGGGCAATCAAAAGTGTCCAAATTCCTTCAATATACAAATGAGTGTGCTGCGCCTCTCTGCTAAAATCCATTTGGGAATGTTTTTCATTAAGCTAGCATGATCACCAAAGTAAAAGAGAAGGGTCATGTCTGAAATGAAGTATCGACTTTGGAGCTTTATTTGCAATCTACACCTCTGCTGGACTTGGGAATGACAAAATGTTTGACACCTTCATGTTGAATATTTCTCATATTGTCAATATTTGTTGCTTCCTTACAGAGTAACCAATTTCCCTCCACAACACTATAAAGTGTGGAGCAGTGCAGTGCTACAGTTTTCACACTGGACAAATCCTTTACCCATGAAGGTCAACCAGGATGATCTTTGTGATCTTGACCACATGTTATGGCCAATGACCTTCTTGCCCAGCTCAACAACAACCACTTCACAAGGCCTTGGCACCGTTTGGAAAACTTCAAAGCAGCAGCAGCAACCTTGTCGTCGCCTTTGTGTCCTTTTTTCCATCTTCACCTGCAACCTCATCACAACATTGTTTGTCCGCCCTGCACCTCGGCACTTTGATTCGTATGCGCTGTCCTCCAGGGGAATTTTCACATTGAACTACGTGAGTCTTTCCGAATGAGAAACAGGGAGCACAAAGGATGAAGTCACTGGTCAATCACTGGTCAATGCAAGAAAAAATAATGTTTTGATGTCAAATTCTTTCATTTCTAATAGATTTGAGAAATAAATTAGCTTTTCTTATCACTTCTATGTTTGGCTTTTATGGACTGTGCCCTGATGAAAAAGTGGAAAGAAGGAAGGTTCTGAATACTTATGATGCAAGCTGACGTCCAAATGCAGCAGTGGGTGTCGAGGACAGAGTCTGCCTTTTACCTCTTTCACATCGGATTAGAACATGAAGACATGACCGATTTCTGTCAACCACTTGAAGCTGTTGGTGACAAAAAGGCAGGTGTCAAATGGAGCCGTAGTTCAAAACGGCATCGACTTACAAA
>JAUESF010000012.1:18493494-18506186 GCA_032274765.1 Malacoctenus tetranemus | reverse complement strand
AGCGAGCTTGCTTACTGTGTGAGTGGTGAGCAGAGACAGTGATGATAAGACGACTTGTTACAGACGTCTCAGAAACAGTGAGGTCTTGAAGTTGAAGAGACGACCGGCTTATTTCTTCACAGCAGACGGAAGAGGCACACATTCGGGTGACTCAACTGGGAAGATCGCGATGTGTATGAACTGCTCAATGTCAGAGTAGATGAAGAAATTAAACAAGACATAACATGGGACCATAAAACGCCTGTTCTGTTCTGACAACACCCGACAGCTTTGCTCGTCACTGCTCAACTCTTCCAGTAGGAATCCCATTGCAATGCACATCCTCTGTGTGAGAGGGGCTACAGAGACCCAAAGCCAAACATACACACACACATTCTCACATTCACACATTCTGAATCTGAATTATCACCTATGGACAACCTAAAGTCAACACAGCCAGATACACTCCCAGGGTCAGTCAACCTCTTGTTGCATTGGATTGTTGATCACACAGACTGCACACTGCTTTGGGTCATTTTAGAGTATTTTCAGATGTGTTGTCCAAAGTATTATAAATTATCTTCTCTTCCAAAAGCCGACTCACAAAAAAAAGAAACCACAACAAGATGTTTTAAAAATAATTCTGGCCTGTGAGAAGTTCGTATGATAAAATGCCTTGCGGATCATTATCTGGAGTCAAGCCCATGAAGTTAGAGAGAAGCAAGTACAGTCCAACTGCGAAGGCATGAAATCTAAAAAAAAAACAAAACCTTGATGCCACAAGGGTTCACAGCGAGCCGTTTTATTGCCACCTATCACTGGGTGTGAGCCAATATCGGAGGAGACAATGGCAGGTGTCTGACAAGAGACTCGGCCTGTTGGTACCCAAACACTATCCCCCTCCTTAAAAAATAGGGATCAAGACTCCTGTGTTCCATCAGTTTAATATCCCCAGCATCAGCCCCAGCCAAGCAGACAGCACTCCACTGCCAAAGAAAACATATGGGATTCAGCTGAAGGGCTCCAGTTTTTCAAAAACAGTCTCTTTCAGTCCACACTTCTTAAGGAGGTCGGTATGAACGTGCTTTCACTTAGAGAGAGGGAGAAGGAGAGAGAGAGAGAGAGAGAGAGAGAGAGAGAGAGAGAGAGAGAGAGAGAGAGAGAGCGAGAGAGGGAGAGGGAGAGAAAAAAGTTGAGGTACAGCAACGTTGAAAAAAGGTCTGGATTCAGCAAGGACACTGCCACCTTTCACCCTCCGTGTTGTTCAAAGGTGTGTTTGCTCACGAAAATGTGAGCAAACCTTCGTCATCATTACCTGCCATTTTCATCCCGGGGTCTTTAAAGGATCTTTAAGGGTAGAAAATACACAAGGTAGCTGCAGCCAGTGCAGCGAAAAGTCTTCGCTTCCTTCGAAAAAATGATGCCAAATATTTCAGAGCAGCGAACATCACAATAAAAAAAGGTGACGGAGTCAAAGCTATGAAAGAACTGGAAACATGGCAATCAGCTGAAAGGTTGGCATTGGTCCCTTTCTACAATCGATGGTTAATGTCAAATGTTGCATGTTCAGTTTTAGTAAATTGCTAAAACAATTTGTTCAATAGTTATTTAAAATCTGATCTCTCTCCTTCTATTAAGTCTGGCAGTTGTTTCTATAAATAGTTGATATTGATTTTTCTGCTTTTTTTAATGATGGCCAGTGGCTAAACTGAACCAAGTAAGATCAGTGGATTAACCACGAGAAAATGAAAAGAGTTTGGATGAATTTAAAGAGATATGGTGGTTTCACTGCAGAAGATTTGTGATTTTAACGTCTCCAAAACCTCACCACACAGAGGTTGACCAAAATGTCCCATGATGACTTTGGCATCTTTCAGCACAGATATCAAACATGGAGAAAATGAGGTTCCATCTACAGCAAAGTCTAATGTCAGAGCATTAGCGTTTTATCCCTCCCTCACTTCAATTCATTGTGTTTGGCAGTCTTGAAGCACTCCACACTGTAAGTCAGGTTCACTCATTAGCGCGCGCGCACGCACGCACGCACACACGCACACGCACACACAAACACACACACACACACACACACACACACACACACACACACACAAACACACACACACTTCATTCTGGTATTCATTTTTGACCTTTGCTAAGAATAGGTTGTGTGAGTGATGGTTTTGGTTTGTCTGTCCGTGTGTTTGTTTGCAATATAATTTAAAAATTCCTGGACAAATTTGGAAGATATTTTACAGGATGGGAGGCGAGTGGTGCCAGGAACAAGGTTTACACTTTCCAAGAGATTGTAGTTTTGAAAATGTGCCAGTTTGGCAAAGTCATCCTGGAGGTACGGCTGGACCCCCTGCTAGCTGATGGGCCACGCGGCATCTCATCTATGGTAAAGACCCAACTCTACTTTAGGAGCTTCTGTTCGAAACAACAAAATGAACACAAAAATGAAGCTTTTTGCTCAGAAGTCAGGGGCAGGCAGAGGTAAAAGGTGAAACAGACTTCAGTTGGCTCCATCTTTTTGTGCTGCGCCACCAAACAGAGCAAACATTTACAGACGGCTTTGAGGAGGTGGCAGGAATCCACGCTCGGCTCTAAATAAAACCCCCGTGCCGGTGAAAGGCTCTCAATGTCCATCCGTAACGACAACAGAAAATGTGGGCTCCTCTTAGGTTTATATAGGTCGTGATTAAAAATGTTTGAACACATAAATATCAATAAAAAAGCACCCTGGCAGCACACACTGAGCCCAACTCTCGGCTGTGAAGGCGAACGCTTGGAAGAAATAGCTTGGCTTTGCATATGTTGGTGTGCCTACCCACCGTCCGCCTGCCCACCCCAGGCACCTCAAACCGTATACCCAAACAGCTCTGGGGTCAAGCCTCTGCAACAAGCCTTGGCTAAGTCAACAAGGAACATTAAGAACTATTAGTGAATAAAACTCTTGTGCCTGTCTGCAGTTCGGCGCAAAGAGGAACTGGCTCGCCCTCTCTTTCTAATCAAATAGGATATTTTCTTTACTGCACCCCTGCCGTTCCCTTCATGCGCAGAAGTTCCAGGTTGTCGGGAGCTGTGCACGTCCTGAACGCTCTTCTGTCACGCAGGCCAAAAGTTTTGGGTACCAAAGGAACGTAGCTGCAAGCTAAACAGTCGCATCTCCAGTTTGACATTTTGTCTCTTCATTGCAGTGCATTTGCACTGACAAGATATTGACCAATGCAATCCCCATCAGGTCTGTTGCTGTGTTTACAGTCTTGAGGCCCTCAGACGCAGTAGTGCCCAGCTCTTTTTGGCTGGCAGAGCCGATTATGCAACATGACACACATTACGAGGTGGCCAAGTTTTGCAGTCTGTTGCAGAGCGAAAGGTTGCAGCTCTCCGTCCTCTCTGGTCCTCTTTTCCACCTATCTGCCTGCAACCGGCCCGTCAATCACTGTGTCTCCTCCGCCTGCCAAGGTCTACTGAAAAAACAAAGGGAAAAAACGTCCCCTTCATGCTAGACAGTAAAATAGGAGGTTTCTGTTCCAGCTGTCCAGCTTCATGGAAACAAATGAGCCGGGCTGAAAGCAGCATTTCACGCTCCCTTTCGGGGGATTTCTCGGCAGCTCATGGTTTGTTTGTCGTCTTGGAAGGAAAAAAGTTGGTTCTTCTTGAACGCGGGTGGACATGACAGACCGCTGAGAGTGCGCAAAAGCTCTGGTTGCATCACACATGATGACAGGTTTGCCTGCTAATCAGCAGCAGTTGAAAAAACCTGCAGACAATCAAGCAAGTGTTCTGGCTGAACACGTACGAGCCGCACTGAGGCATAAAACCACGACAATGCCCAATAATATCATCCTCCGTTTCTTTGTTCCTGAGGTAAACACCTGAGGATTTCAATCACTCACCAGAGATCGTGAACACTTCTATCTCTGTTCACCATCAGAATGTGGGTTCGATGAACGTCCGCTGCACTGTGACTGAAAAGCAATCCTCATAAATGCTGTTGCAGGGCCTAGCGTGTCTTGCTTTAGGGCTGTTGGTCCACTTTGTGTGGTACAAAAGGTTTGATATCAGCAACAACAAACAGCTACGTGACCTCATTCAGACATTAGTTTCTGATGGAAACTGACTGTCGAGTGCCTCCACCGCAAGAATGTGTCTTTCTTGTCAAATAGTGATAAACGAAGGGACATCAAATATACGGCCCCAATGGGGGCCAAAATTGGCCCAACAGGGAGATCAATCTCATCCTCAGGCTGCTTTAGTACGATACAAAAATGAGAGAAATATACTGAACGCAATATTTTTCATAACTTATACCCAAAAAATGAGCAGCAGACGGCAACATGTGGCCACTCTTTAAGCTTTACAAGTTTTGTTTTTCATAATGTATAATGCATACGTTGGTGCTTTACTGCTGTGTTGATGCGCTTTCTATTTTTAGCCCAGGACATGCCTTTAACAAAAGACTTTTTGGGTCTTGTCCTTGAGAATATGCTAGGAATAATCTAAACTATTAGTAGAAATTCAAAACAAGCTCTAGTGGCGTTGGATGAGGTGTTTATTAATGGCCTGAGGGAGCAACTCAGTTAAAGTCAAGCTGTTGAAGGAGGGGATGAAGTTCCATCTATCCTCTTCTTTGGTCTCCATAAGGGGACAAAGAGCAGATCCAGGCCCAAAAATACATCAGACATGAGAAGCCTTGCTTTTTTTCCCTTTCAGGAAGTGGGTTTTCACAATAAAATATCTGTAGTATGTGAACCATCAAATATGTGGCAAGGGGAATCCTGTGAACACACAAGTGGACATGAACTTGGAGTCATGTGAGGGAGGACGCCAGAGGATGGGAATCATCCAGGATACACCCACTGCTGACATGGAGGTCACTCGCATTCCTTCCTTGTTTACTTTCATCCTCTTTTAAGACGTTAAAAGAAAAAAAAAAAAGAAGAAGAAGAACCCTTTTTTACATTCTTGTAAAACTACAGTCCTCATACTAAAACCTCCACACAAAGCAGGTGTGTTTTAAAGAACAAACCCCATCATTATATCCCATAAACAGACTCAAATGGCATGGACGGTGCCCATACGCATAAGAGCATGAACAATCAGGAGTGCAGACGCTTTCAGTATTTCAATCCACAGTCTAAACATTCCTCATTCAAAAACACCACTGGGGGTCTTGGAAGTGGGAGAAGTGGACACCAGTGTAAGCCTAAATGAATTCAAGAACAACTGACCCAAGATGATGACAGGTCAAGTATCTCCTATCTCATTTGGCTTGTGTGAAGACTTGAACGCGGCACAGTTCTCTCACCAAGTGTGGAAGACGTGGGCTTGAGGACTTGGTCACGCAAACAACCAGGTTTGTGTACATGTGTTTCTGCAGCCATTGCTGCTGCAAATGCATACATGCAGCACTGACTTGATGAGGATGTGTCTTAAGTATGGTGTTTCTCACCAAAATGACATTCAATTGAAAGCAGACGTTTACACACACTATATCAAAGGACACGTGCTTTTTTGTCACTGTCTGAACTGAGATAAACTGTCACTACCAAGATGATGTTGTCATGTCTTTGGAAGCTTCTGATAGGTTTCTTGACAACATCTGAGTTAATTCGAGACATGCCTGTGGACGTATTTGAAGGCACACCTGAAACACAATGTTTTTTTGTGCAACATCCTGGGAAAGTCAAAAGAAATAAGCCAAGAAATGAGCACGAGAATTGTGGACTTGCACAAGCCTTGCTCATCTCATCAGCTTGGGCGCAAATGGGTCTTCCAATTCTACAATGACCCGAAACATACTGTCAAACCAGTTACAAAGTCAATGTTCCGACGTGCCCATTCAGACCTGATCTTGATCCTATTGAAAATTTATGAGCAGAGCTCAGGAAGCATGTGGAAGTAAGGTGGCCGATCAAACTTGGCTCAGTTACGCCAGTTCTGTCAGGGAAAATGGGCCAAAATTCCAGCAAATTATTGTGAGAAGCTTGTGGAAGGACATCCAAAACGTTTGACCCAAGTCACACAGTCCAAAGGCAACGGTACCAAATACTAATGAAGTCTATGTAAACTTCTGACTTTCAAGAAAGCAAAAAAAAACATTGGCTAAAAAATTCTCTCTGTCATTTTTCTGGAATGTAGCAAATAGAAACAATCTTTACAATTCAAATTGATTAAAAACAAGAAAAGTTTCACTTGATTTGGTGTCAGGCAGTTAGAAAAAAAGCATGTGTCTCTTTAAATAGTGTATGTAAGCTATAATAGCTGCAGTGTTTTTCATTTCATTTCGCTTGCAAATGAAGTCAGACAATAGAAATTGGGGTGCCTATCTGTAGCATTGAGCTGCAAATTGATCAATTTGGTGGAGACACAAAATCACACTGAGGCTTACTGCTGAACCAGCCGTCAGGCCGGCAGATGCTCTGCATCACTCGCTGCTGTGACCCTGAAACAGTCGACCTGCTCTCGCGTGTAAACTAAAGGGGGGGGGGCAGGAAAAAGAGCTCACCACTGCTGTGTTCTATCCTTCGCCACAGGACGAGCATCCAGCGTGACATGTACGTACATAAGTAGCATGGAGGCCTCCTCCCACGCAGGCCGATAAGGGATCACCATGGCTTCACCCCCACACAGCTGCTGCTGCTGCTGCTGCAGCAAAGGAAGTATCTCCCTCATAAGCCTCTCCCTGCCAGGCTGCCTGCCTGCCTGTCGCTGTAAAGACTTCCAGACAGCAGCCTGGCTATAATTAAGAAACAGTAAAACACACACCTAGTGGGGGCCAGTGCTACTACTTGAGATCAAAGACCACTGGCCCTCAACGACAGGCTTTTTCATCAGCAACCACTGGTTTGGGAAGTGTTTGATCTCCACCTACATGGATCCTGCTCGCGTTGCAATCACACTGAGAAACGATGTTTATCCTCTGCATTGTGGCAAAAGATATTGTCCATGGAGGGAAAAGGTAAAATGATCAGTCAGCCTGGGTCTTTCTTTCAACAATTTGTTACTCATAAATAAACAACGTTCTGAGACAACACGCAGCCAGAAACTGCTCTCAATTTTTGTCCCAATCATTGACTCAAAGATTTTGCAATTAATTTCCAAGATATCAAGAATATGTTTCTGCTTCTTGCTGTGATAATACTATCATATAATGTAATCATGAAAGCTATTTTCTGGTGATGATTAAAGCTTTAAAACTAAGATTAACATGTATGAACATGTATTCCTGACATGTTGTTTGGAATATAAAGTTAAAGGTCCATCTAAAACACTACACCGAAGCAAGGAGTTCAATGTTACTTAAAAGTCCAACGTCCTTCGAGCCACAGTCAAGACAGTAAATTCCAGGTTTAACAACATGCTCCCCCTCCGTTAAACTGGTCTGAGGTGGTGACCACGCTACTGCTCTGCAGACTGGACACTTTCTGCTCATGTGGAGTGAGAAACCCGGAAAACAGAAGAAAAAAAAATGGCGTTGCAACTCTGTGATGGATCGCTAAGAAGCCCTTCTTCAAGAACACTGCACAGAATCAGTTCACTTCCACTGACACACCAAGTAAAGCAAAGATTGTTGAGTTGTGCTTCATTGGTGACATCATTCGTAGTTCATTTATGAAGGTTGTACTGCGGATTGGGAGTTGGCCGCTCAACCTCTCAGTCACCACTGCCACAACAAAACACGAGTCCATCACTGACTCAGTATAAGTACATACAGGAGAGATAACTGGATTATTGAGTTGACTGAAATTGGACAATCAGTAGCTTGACTGGCACAGCTAGATATAGCCACGCATGGTTAAAGCAATGCTGCAGGTCTCTTCCAAGCTCGACTGCAATCGGACTCAGCGAAATTGTAAAACAAATGCCATGGCAACAGAGAAGCAGACAACAAAAAGTATAAAAGTGCTATATGACATGACGCTAGACACTGTTTCAATGTTTTCACATGAAACAATAAATCTGCTGAAGGCTAGGGGTGGACAACACAGCTGAACTGTCCAGTTTACACATGATAAAGAAAACCTTGTGATCCTCGCAGCTTCAACATTGCAACAGGAAACAAAATGTGACAATAAAAGTTGTCATAAAAAAGGTGCAACTACATTATTTCATTTCAAAGTAGCCCTGAAAACTGCACTCTCACTAAGTTTCACCATAATTTCAGCCCTAAGTTCGGCATTGTCGGCACACTGGAATATTGAAAGTGAAATGGAGAAGGGTGTAAAAGCACATGTACAAGTGTTTGCAGCGCATTTCAGAGAGACAACCAGACTGTAACAGGTCCTGTCAGATTAATAATCATGTGACCACTGATGGTGTGACACTGAAAAGAGGGGGCGATGCACAGGGGCAGCAGCCGCTCTACATCAGCATTCAGCCAGGCCTAGACTGACCTTTGATGGCTATTGGTGTCTTGAAAATGATATCCTGCCACGGCAGTATTTACAAAGCAAAACTCTCACATCCTGTGACCGCCCCTCCCCCCCTCACACACACACGCACCATCCTGACCCTCCTCTTGAGTCTCCACAAATATCTGCGAGAAAGAAAGTGTGAATGTGCCCAAAAGTGATGAAGTCGTTCCGCCTGACCCCAGCCAAACCCCCGTCAGTGCCGCGGACGGGCCTAAAGGTCAGACCAACGCTGCTGCTGTTCACACCACACTGGTAAATCTCTCACAAGTTAATCTTCAAGGCCTAAACGGATGTCTGTGATCTTTCATTGCTAACGGATGACATTCTGCTTCCCTCTCTGCCTCAGTTCTGCACTAGTGTCAGCCCTCATAAACCTAAACAAACTGATGGTACGACCAAACATGTGTTTCTACAGCCACCAGCCTGTCTCAGTCTCCATTTGATCACATGGCTCCAATTGTTTGTGGTCAAGTCACAGCTAAAAGCAAAGCACATTTTTCTCCTAGAGCAGGAAATTATAGCACTGTGAAAACAATGTGTGAAATATTTCCTATCCGGAAACTTTTTCAAGAAGCCAACGAGGGAGGAAACATGCATGAGGATGATGAGCTTTGAACTTCAGGTCAGTCAGTGTCAAATGGAGTCTGTCCACCAGTGGCTACTCGGCCAGACACACCAGTTTCACAGTGTTTTCATGAGGTGTAGCTTCCTCTACTGGAAAACAATTTTTCAGGATGTGTACAGCCGCGGTGCAAAGCGCATCAGTCTGGGAATGATAATGTGGCATGGGCAGACTGCAGGCAGACTCCTACACTGCCACATACATACACAAGTACATCCCTGCCCGACTTGGGTCCCACTGATTTCATTCAAGAATAACACAACGCCTTTCAAGGAGAAATGAATCAGTAGCGTAAGCGTTGTGCAGGCCAATAAACTGAATGATTGTCATTCACACACGTAAACAAGTTTTCTTCTTCATTGGTACGTTGAAGTAAGACAAGTTCTTGACGGCTGAGCAAATGAGCTGGATAAGATGGGAGTTTTTTAACACTCTCATGGTAAGAGGGACATCGAACAACCCATTTCTGTGAATTTTTCCCCCACTGTGATTCCTCAAAGGCTTTGCATGAAGCCGTTCGATGGTGGCAGAAATGAGCGGACCTGAAATTACACAGTGGGTGAGTCACACTGGGCTGATTTTCTTTTTTTTCTCTTGCTTTGATTCGAGTCCTTAGCTTGAAAGCGGCTCATCAGGTAAATGTCAGTGAGCTGTTTCTTTACTTCTGAGTTTTTCCAAAGGAACAGCCTCTGCTCTCTGGGACCTGATTTTCATGCTCGCAACAAAAACAGTGCCATTAACGCCCGAAACACAGCCATCGCTGTCACGTCTCTTCAAAATAAAAGCATGGGTGTCGCCATTCATTTTTGGACAACAATGGAGACCTATGTAGTTTGGGGAGTGGGATAAATTGGACGGTAGCCTCGCAGGCGGGCAGAGTGAGTCAGAGTATGGCCTTGTTTGCTGTCAAACCCCTGGAAGTCACGCGGGCACGTGCGCTTTAATCTGTCTCACAGAGCTGGCTTCACCTTCTGGGAATCAAATGTTCATCCAGAACTGTCGAGTAACAATCCAGTGAGTCGCCAATGTCAGTTACATTTTCTTCTCTTGATTGTATCGGGATTAAAAAAGAGCAGATTCCATGAAGTGTAAACACAACATGGATTTTTTGCAAGATGAGTCCAAAACACATTAGGTTGGTTTCTATCAGATTCAAATCAGCTATTATGTCGTTCTGGTCCAGACCTGCCTGTTGGTGTGATCAGAAATTGAATTTCACTGCAGCAAAAATCTTCACAGACTAGTGTGCGGATGCCTCTAATGCAATTTGAAAACTCACAAACTGCAGTACATACAGGTAGCGCTTCATGATCCCATTTTAGAAAGCAATTGAGAGTGTGCGCGAGGTTCATCCTCTGGGAAACATGAATATTTCAGTGTGGCGTGAAGGGGGGGCACTGACAGCCATGCTGTTTTTATGACGCCCTGGGCCCAACTGCTGCGGTGGCTGCAGATGAACAGGAGCTTATTTGTCTGTAGCAAACATGGTGGAGCAAGTTTACTCGGAGCGTCTCTGCGGCCAACCTTCTGATCACTGACGTGGAGCCGGAAACACAAACCTGAACGACTCTTCAAGCAGCACACACAAATCAACTTGGCTGATGGCACCATAATATCAGAGCTGAATATAAACAACTATGACGCAGCCAATACAGAACAAAACAAGCATGTTAACGCCGCTGAGACCAAAGAACCGACTGCTCAACACGCGGTCCGCCAGTCGGTCGACAGGGTGAAGAGACACTTCTGAGCGGGGAGACACCGGAACACTACGTGCCCCCACCCTCCTCGAAAAGAAGCACAACGAATTGCCCCAGTTTTTTGGTTCAGATTTCTAACATTCTTTGAAAATGTTGGATTGTTTTCGCACTGTTCGCTTCAAAATAACCTAGAGTTTATTCTGTTCCTTGTAAGTGAACATAAAATGTAAATCACTTTATTCCTCTACATTTAGCTCTCAGAAGGTCACTTCCACCTTAGCGCAATAAACGTCATGCTGCTTCGGCTACTCGACCTTTTGAAAATGCATGGACGTGCAGAAGGAAAGGTATATTTGCTGAGTTGATGAGTTTGAGTTTCAACAATATCTCCAGCTTCAAAGACTTCACCGTTGAGCGGGACCTCTCTGTTGCTGTATAAACACTTTTCGCTGGCAGAAATGGAGCAGCTCAAACACTGAAAGTTTAAGAGCAAAACTTTAAAAAAAAAAACTACAGCTGCTGTTTCCACTTTTTTGTTTTTCAAAATTAAGCACATATTTCAACCTCAGGTTAAAGAATCAGTTTGGCACATCGGTCCTTTTTCTTTACATGCACAGATGCCTTGCTGGCCCACTCCAAGAGTCTTTGGAACAAGCCACTCCCCAATTACCACTCAAGTGTTTTACGAGGGGCGATGGGGAGGATAAGACTGGGGACTTTTGTGCTGCACAAAAGAAACTCGTGTTTTATGTTGGGAAGAGGTTTGGAGGAAAAACCCGTGCAGTTTACGGGCGCAATGGATGGCCGGTCACCCGTGGCAAACTTCTTCACAAAGCTTTTTCGTATGCAGGCCAGGGGAATATCTCTCAGAACAATGTGCTGTAAAGAAATGCTAAACTCACGAGTTACGGACTTCTAAAATCCCCGAGTGTCACTTGATAAGGTCATCGCACTTTTGTCATGGAAAGACACAACTGTCGGGTGGGCGGGAGACTTCATGGGCCCTTTATGGCTGAGGAAGACTTACCAGTCCATCGCAGTTGTTAATGGCAACCGAGGCCCCGGGGACGTCGGTGATGTCACCGGTAAACGTGCAGTCCGTCTTCAACAGCTCGCGGCGCAATATCCTCTCCGTCCTGTTGCTGTCTTGAGTTTGGTCGGTGGTTCCGTTGCTCCCAAAGCTCCCAAATCCTTCCACCTCGCCGTGCCACTCCACCATGGCGCCGGGCGCCACCAGCCTGTTGTTGGGGTGAAGGCGGAGGTGGAACTCCTTCCCGAAGGCGGTGATGTTGAAGAAGAGCCTCTGCTCGGTCTCCCTGGACAGGGCCTCCCGCTTGACGCGCTGCTTGTGGGTGGCGGAGAGCAGGTGGGACAGATAGTGTCCGTGGGAGTCGGTGCTGAAGGGGGTCACCAGGCCGTACTCCTTCAGCCGGCTCCTCAGCTGGTCTGAGAGAAACAAACAGGACAAAACAAACAAAGTTTTAAAACAAAACGTGGCAGAAGGAAACAAATCAACAAAGGTTTACCAAGGAAGTGACAGTTCATCTAAATCCGGGTGTCACACTCATTTCAGTTCTCACGCCGCATGCAACCAAATTCATTTTTGGATGAATGAGATCACACGATGTTTACCTTTAAATTACAAAAATAAATGTAACTTCTGTACTTCATGCATAAAACGAGGTAGCTGGCCTTCACTAATCTTTTATTAGACAACAATTCTGCCACCAAAATAGCATCGGAAATTCATTTTCATTGTTACATTTTTCTAAAACATGACTTTGTGGGCCAGATTAAACCCTATGGCCAGCTGGATTTGGCCTTACAAGGCCCCACATTTGACCTCCTTGAGCTCAATGTTCAAGCTACATGCAAAACATGTTGCTACAGGTGCTTTAACCCTGTTTTTTCTCAGGAATTCAACCCCAGAAACTGCAATAAAAACCACCACTTCTTAGTTGCTTCTCAGCC